>OV816023.1:116151550-116751550 GCA_929113105.1 Agrypnus murinus | reverse complement strand
CATTTTGAGCGCTTATGTATTGTTGGTTCCATAAACATACAGTAAATACAATGGTTTGAGATGATTTTAAGTTGCAACATACAAGCTACACTAGTAGATTGCATTTACATTTAATAGCACTGTATAAAGTATACATTATGCATGTATTGAAATCCTGGAGCTAAAAACTTTTTATCAGTAGAAATCTTACAGAATGTAGATGACAGTTTAAAATAATCAATTCCGAGTAGTATATAGAAAATAAAATAAACAGGAAATAACACACCTTTTTCTAGTAAGTAGCGAAGTGGTTTACAAGGATAAATGTATTTGAAACTTTGTATATTTTAAAACTTAAAAAAAAATTTGGTTGGCGGCATCAAATAGTCGTTGCTCTAGTTCTTCTGCAGATTCTGACGAAGTAGCATAAATAATACTTTTCATAAATCCTCAGAAAAAGAAATCTAGTGGATTTATGTCAGGACTGTGTGGTGGCCATGCTACCGGCCCATGTCTGCCAAGCTATCGGCTGGGTGGGATAAGGATTGTTTAAGTTACGCCGAACAGCACGAGTTACATGAGGTGGTGCTCCATTATGCATAAACCACATGATTCTTCGCGTAGCGAAAGGAATATCTTCTATATAAGAATATCTGGATATGTGTCTTCTAAGAAACGTCAGGTACAAGTTTCCATTTAAACGTCGTGAAAGCACAAACGGACTTATGAGACTGTTCCCGAAAATTCCAGTTACTACACATTAATAGAAAATCGGAATTGGAATTCTCTTTGGTGAATAATGTAAGGTTTCTCCACATTCCAATGATGAGTATTATGGTAATTTAAAATACCATCTTAGGTGAAGTGGTATTCGTCGGTGAAGATGATTCTTTACCAAAATTGAGATTTTTAGCATCCTGAATACCGAACCACTCGCAAAACTGACGACGCCCTATAAATTGCATCATTTAACTGTTGCACTCGTTGTACATGGTATGGATATATTAACCTATTAACCTATTAACCTATTATCTAGCAAAATAGTGGGATTATCTTCCACTAACTGCATCACCTAAAGTGACAATAATAATTAATAAATGTGTTCTGAATAGATTTTAAATTTATTTTATCTGCTCTTCAAATTCGGGTCTTTGTTGTAGTCGTCGACCTTCGAATGTTGGCACTATATGTTCCTCGAAATCTCTGAATGCAATCAGTGATGGTTTGGAATGAGGGCAGACGTCTATTGGGAAACCTTTCCCGGTACAATTCCCTTGTACGTTTAGTATTACCCCGACTTTCATTGTAACTAACTAATAATTAACAAAATACTCAAAAATAAATAAAAGAAAATCGAATTAACTACTATAAACAGTAAAACTAAGACACTAATCTACTAAATTAAGGAAAATATAAAAACAGACAGTACTAAATAAAATCTAACTAAAAACAATAAACTTAGTGAAAAACGATAAAATAACCTAACTAGAAACAAAAAACTATTAAAAGAATTCAACTAACAACCGAGGATATGATAGAATATGATTACGGTGCAGATTCGATACGGCACAGTGATCAAGATCTTTCAGCTGAATTCCTCCTGAATGCTCCTTCTTTTCCTGAATGCTGTCGAAAATGGCGGTATCTATAAACAATAATAACATCATTATCAAATTATTGTGTGCTGGCTTAAACAACTTCTTTGTTTACTTCACCCTGAAAATGAGTCACTTATATTCTCTTTGCTACTTTAGTATTTTTAATTTAAAATGCCTACAACAGGTGCGTACTTTAATTTGAAATGCCATTTTCTCGGAAACTAGCAGGAAGCAATACTTGTTTATAAGGAAAATATATTCTAAATCATTACTGCTAGCCCCCCCATACATTATGAGGTTTCTAGTTATACATTAGTTACACCCTGTATATTGACAAAAGGACGGATGAAAATATTATCCTACAAAATAAATCAATCTTGCAATTTGTCGATTTAACTGAGTATCGACAAAACAAAATCAATATTTGTTAACCAATCTAAATATGATAGATTATTGGAAAACTATTGAAATCAGCAAGATAGAAATTCAATATTTGTTAAAAAATATTTAATCCACCTTATGTTTAATAACATTAAACATCTTACTTAACTGGTGGCAAAAGTTAAATTCTATAATTACGATACGACAACACTCAGGTGCTCGTTATTATTATGAAAATAGTTGATGAGATATGTATCTCATATGTATATCACCGATTAATTTAATAATTGTTACCATCCGTTGTATGTTCCCCAGGTGTTGTTAGAAAAATAATTATTCAATTATCAAATTTAGGTGTTGAAATTTCCAAACTGTGATTACAACGATTTAAGATTGATAAATCACTCCCTAATGATTATATTAATTCTATCTTACACGAATTCCACTTAATGTTCTTCTCTAGGTATATTCGTATATGCTCTACACCAGCGTTCCGCGACCTTTTTTATCTAGCGACCCAAAAATATCAATAAAATTGTAAGTCGATTCATACAAGAGGGAGAGGGGAGGGTAACTTAAAATTACAGGACCTTAATAGCATGTATATTTTTTACATGAATCTAAATGATATCATAAAACTAAGTATTTATGCGATCCATTTTTAAACTTTAGCGACCCAAAATTGAGTATCGAATAGTTTTGGGTCGAATAGAAAGATTAAGTTAATTGTTTAATCAGATGCTAATGCTTCCGTAATACCGAAAAGTTGTAGTATAGACTCTTACACTTCTAATAGTTTTTGATTTTTGAAGAACAATACAGTGGTGGTGATGGAATAACAGCACTGGCATGTCGTACGTCTTTAACGAAAGGTAGCGAGTCGAAAAAGTAGTGAGCGGTTCCCAGCTGCCGCTGATGCTGTTTCACTGAGCAATAGAATTGTCGTTTGTGAAGTTTTGGCTGATCATCCATCGAACTACTGATCTAGGCCAATTGTTCTCCGTGAGACCGACATTCACAGTGCACTGCTAATTAAAAGTTCATTTTTGGTAGTGTAGCGTAACTACACTACGAGCCTTGGGTAGTGTAGCGCCTAGCGTGCTAGTCTCTCATCCAAGCACCTCAGGATCGACTCCCAGTATCGGCAAATATGGTTAAGGTTAAATGTGAGATTTGTGCTATAATATCTGCAATCGCCCCTCCCTTCCGCACACGCTTCACAACTTATGGGGCCTGGTTCACCAGGCAATGGGTAGTAGCAATTATTATTATATCATTATATTTTAAAGAATTACACTTCATCAAATCGTTCAGTCAATGCAAACGTTATAGGAACCATTTCTATTTAAGTTAAAACCCACATGTCACAAGAACTAAATTTAAATCCAGTTCAAATGTGTAAAAACATACTATGCTCATTGACGGCATGCTGATTCTAATTAGTGTTTCACGAGAGTCTAGCATTTTTCTTGTTCTTGTCTTGTTCTTGCACAAATTGCAAGACAAGAAGAAGACAAGAATCGCAATCAGTTCCGCAAGACAAACAAGAATCTCTCCCGCAAGAAAAGTGCAAGAATAGCAAGATTATCTTGCATTTTCTTTCAGTCTTGCTAAAATTCAGGTTTTGGAAAGATATTAGTATGTTTGAATTATTATTGGCAGTGTTAGTCTAGATATATCATGAATTTATAATATATTTTATTTATTTATTTAAAAGCTGTATAAATAAAACAACTATTACACTATTACACATATTTTCTAGTGTGGTGACTAATAAGATATCAACATTTAGGTGACTAGAAATTACGTAATAACCTAAAAGCTAAAACAATAAAAGAAAATATTACAGAAACGTAATTAAACGCCTAAGTTTGATTTTTTATTACAATTATTAGCCACGTCAAACCAGGAATTAACATATAAAGGCTTCACCATTTTCAAGAAAATCAGAGTAGACTTTTGTATGATTGCACTACACTGTCAGTATCTTCGCTTACCCGTTTATAAGCAAAATATTCATTTCGTTCGCTGCGCTATGTATCTGTCCTTGAATGTGTCCTTAACTGTGTTAAATGTTTTATCGATATTGACTACGCTTTATTGGTCAATACGTATGCTACGCGAAGTCCAATTGATTACTGTCAATGAGGTTGTAATTCATTAACAACGGCACGGCTAATGTCTGCAAATATGCAAGACAAGAAAATGCAAGAGTCTTGCATGCAAGATAAGAAAATGCAAGAGTCTTGCAAGCAAGACAAGATTTTTGTTTGCAAGAATGAAGCAAAACAAGCGTCTATTAGAATTCTTGTCTTGTTTTGCAAGACAAGACAAGAAATAGTCGCACAAGACAAGAAATCTTGTCTTGTGAAACACTAATTCTAATATTGTTGACATCTTAAAATTAGTTACTAGTTATTAATATAAACGACAAAGCATTAAAAAAATTGTAAGCAACTCGCATTACTTTTAAATTCACAGCTGTCACCTCATTACCAAGAAGGTAAAAATATTAGCATCGCTTAAATTGCTAGTTATTTATTCATGCAAACATGTTTATTTCTTGATAATTTAATATTAAACGCAGCTTTCCAAAACGTTGAATTTAAATACTGTATGTAACGAGAAGGAAATCAAACAATATGTTTTGAATAGTGTTCAAATAAGGATGTTTAAACAGTGATTGACGTTTAAGCAGGAGGTAGTTTGTTGACTACCACCAACCATTCATCACCTGCCTAGAACAGGATCAATCACCTGTAAAGGCATAGTCATAAATTGATTGATGCGATTATTTGTGTTGTCGTAATTCAAATAAAGGACATGAAATTACTTTTAAATTAAATGTATGTAAAATGAATGTATTCTGTATTAAATGATAGATATACAGACCTTAAGAGTTTTATCATATAGGATCTCAATGCTGTACGTAAAAATACAAGAGTAAGGTACAGATGAATAATATAACAGTTTAGAACTGCTGCAATCGTATGCTCTAAAGCAGAGGTTCCCAAAGTACGGCCCGCGATGTCAGATGGAATTGTAGAAAAATGTCGAAATCAAGAATTCTTATCGCAACAATTCTTTAATTGATTTTTATAAAGGATTATCTTCACAGGATTTTCCAAAATTGCGCATAACATGCTCAACAAATGTTTTCATTATTTGAAAGTACTTATATATGCGAAAGACTTTATAAAATCATCAGTCCAAATCCAGATTAAGAGATCAAAATTAACTGATGAACATTTATAAGCGGTGTTAAGAATACATTCAACTGACTTAGAACCAAGGCTCAATGATGAAAAAAAACAACACGTCACAAGTCACACTTTTTATCGATTTGAACCAGAGATATAGAGTAGGGAGAATAGGTGTGAATATGCGCGAACTGACTAAAATTGAAGTCTACCATTTTGACCCACGAAGTGAGCGGTAAATTCGAATTAAATATCGTTATCAATAAAGGTAGTCTAGAGCATTAGTTAAACTTAAAATTTTTAGTTTGTCGTTCGCGAATTCTGATATTGATAATTTAAATACTGCCAAATGATTCCCAATTTCTGTGGAGAAAATAAATATCTATTCTGGAACTTCTGATTTAAAGGTAATTATAAATTTAAAAGGCCCTCCGTGGTCGAGTGGTAGATATCCTATTTCTCGGTCAGAGCGACAGGGGTTCAAACCTCGGTTGCGACAGAATTTTAAAAGTTTAGTACAATCGTGTCTGAGATCCTTAGGATAAGGTATGAAAGTTGTAAGAGTGATAAAGTATGGGGGAGCGTAATGTACTGTTGCTACAGTAGCTCCATTACCTCTGTTGCACTCCCATAAGAGTTTGTGTGAAACCCAGACACTGCAAAATGCGGTAAAAGGGGAATGGATTATGTAGCCCAGGCAGTATAGGTTTTAACCCGGACAATTTAGGTGTAAAGCTGGATTTTGGTATATAGGTAGTACTTGATGTCCTTTATAACATATCAAAAGTCCTCATGCGTGGGACGCTGGCTTCCTTGGGGATAATGAATGAAAAAACTACCCTTAAGCTCGCATTTTAGGAAAAAGAGCGTAGTTCGCGAACTAATTGAGATAGCGATATCATTTTTATCTTAAAATATGCAGAATATCATTCCAAATCAGATGCAATTATCATATATTTCATTATAAGAATATCACCGCAAGAGGGAGGAAAACATTGCAACTCAATTTTGCAACTAAAAAATGAACATTTATTGCGATAACTTTTTAACGAGGTTCGTAACCAAAGAAATGTTCAAATAAATGTTGTAGCCCTATGTTTTCTGTGATATCCTTACTTTCTTTTAAATGTGGATAATAACGTGTGTAATGTTTGATTGAATTCCGGCCCGTCGGGCGACGCGATCCTTTAACTATAGTCGGCGCATCTGTTGGTATAAAGTATTATGTTCCACACGTGATTGTTAATGTGTTTATATACATATTATAAAAAAAATGATTTTCATATTAATTTAATTATATATTAAATAATTAAATTAATATAAAAATCATCTTTTTTGTTTTGTATTTTTTAATTTTTATTTTGATTTTATATTTTATATTTTTTTTATTATTTTAATATTTTTTTATATATTGTCTTATCATTTTATGCAGTACCTAATTTTAACACAATAATTGTAATTTTTAACTTGTACGCATTCTATTCATGATCCAACTCATTATATATTTTCAGATATTATGACAACATTATCGGTACCCCTACAATATGCGCATATAGGAGAGCATGGCAGATCAGCTCGCACACACTTACAGTTTTTGCTGCAGTTTGCCTATCAATTACAGTTTATTAAATGAAGCAGCTTTTCTGGAGCAGTTGTAAGAAAGTAGCAATTGCTTTCAATTTACCATTTATACAAATCGAACCCCATTCTGTGGGACGTAAATCGTTGCCCAGCCATGCTGCACCTGTAAGTAGGTTCAATATATGTGAAATCGGGCAGCATCAGATGTAGGCCGAAGAATTGCGAAATCGAACTCTGCGTCACACGTTGACGTGCAACTAATTTATTCATATTATAGTATCGAAATTCCTCTAGGGGTTGCAATCTTTTCCACCATAAAGCCATAAAAGAAATTTAATGGCAGCAGCAACCAGATTATTCGTATCTGCATTAAGATCATTAAATATTTTCACTTCTTTGCGAAGTTCCTCAGAATTTTCCAAAAGTTTCCAAGCCGAAACTTTTCCCTTTTTGAACAGGGCAGAATTTGTGTCTATGCCAGTTATAGAATGAAGAAAAAGGAGTACGTTCTTCATATCTCCGATCTTAGTTTATATGTCCACGACAGAAAAAAATTTATCAGGCTTATGACCCTCACCTGACCCTGCATTACAGAAATACAATTTCTGTTACGAACCAGCACGAGCAACAAGGTTTGCTAACAAATCAGTATCTGTTCCCACAATACAGACAGGATATTCATCGACAGCCATTATAGTAGCTGTTGTCACTCTAAGCGTATCAGAATCAGCAACAACCTAAGTTACACTAATTAGAAGATTTAGCTTTTTCCGAAAGAAACTGAATTAATTGAGTTTTGTTCTTCGAATTCGCCAGAAATTCTGATTGTGAAGATGATGATGATACAACCATATTAAGTTAAAAATTACATCGACAGATGGAGCTTTTACACCTTCCCTGTTGTTCTTGACATTTTGTGCTACTAGTTTCATGCCATCAAAAATTACTATGCTCTGTCGGCTGTAGTTTGCCAAAACGTAACTTACGTAAGCAGAACAGCTTTGATCAAACGTGGCTAGCCTTTGTCATATAACCTTGTGTAATAAATAACCACCATCAATAACAAATCTAGTTCCATTAGGGACAGAATCTTTACAAAGTATTTGCTTTGATATCAAATCTTACAAGGCGGATTTTACAGTTTTTCCTTCGGGGCGAGCTCAAAAGACAGATACTCTTCAAGTTCGGAGGCAGATTGTAAAATACATATTAGCCGAACAAAGAGTTGATGGGTATTAACTGGAATATCATGGTCTCTGACTCTAACGGATCTAGCCATTTAAAAAAATGGCTATAATAAAAATTTAGCTATTTTTTCCCTCCTTCTTTCGCTGATATTCTTATAATATATTTTTATATTATAATATATTTTTATATTCTTATATTAGAAATATATTACACTGAATTAATTATTATTGCATTAATTAAAATTGCATCTGATTTGGTATAATATTCTGCATATCTTAAGATAAAAATGAGAATAACAATCTCAATTAAATCGCGACCTATGATTGTTTTCCTAAAATGCGAGCTTAAGGATAGTTTTTTCGTTTTGGAAACAAAGGTTCCACGCATGGGGACTTTTTATATGTTATAAATAACATCAAGTACTACCTACGTACCTAAATCCAGCTTGCTACACCTATAATGTCCGGGCAAAAACCTATACTGGTATGCTAACAGTGAAGTGCTGCGTGCAGCCGCTTGATGCGGTATTCTTATATTAAACTATAAAATTCATAACTCGTAATCTAGACAACATATTGACTTGATTCCTTCACTAAAAATAATTATGAACCTTTCTGAACACATCTTTAGCGATATGTATACCAAAATTCCTAACAGAACGAGGTTTAGTAGCGGACTACTTTTTTCACTACACAAAATTTACGTTCAATAATAATTTAAATATTTTCGCATTTGAACAAACGAAATTGAACTTAAAATAAAAAAGAGAAATTAATTTGAAATTAAGTAATTACAAGAATCATTATAACTAAATAAAATATAATTAAATAACCTTTTAGTGGTAACAAAAACAGAATATTATTCCGAATGAAGATAAAAACACAATTCTGCGTTTTTGCTTTAAAATTTACATACATATTTACAAGAGGTAAATAAACAAACAATACCTGCGCGAATCTTATTCGAACTAGATATACGAAATATGTGACAAACAAGAAAAGCACTTTCATACATTATTTTTAATTGTTTTTTGTAACTTATTAATAACATAGCAGCATGGATCTACAACATTATAATTTAGATTGTATGTTCTTACGATCCGGTTCATTATTTAAATGCCTAAACATTAAAAGACTTGGTACATCTTTAAAACTTTTAAAACTCATTTTCTGAGATAATACCCATTTTCCAAATAATCCACCACAGATTTCAAATTATTGGCTTATTTTTTTAATTCTGTTATTTTTTTGCAGTATACAATTTCTTTCTGTAACCCTCTTGATGTTTTTTTATTTGAATAGTGCGAGCCTTCAGTTTTCTGGGTGAAACGCTGCAATAAAATTCTATTACAATAAAAATAGGTGTAGAGTTGCTTCTTATATCTACCTGTAAGTGTGCATCTTTCTGACAAATTAAATGTTTTTGCGTTTAGTTTCGCTATCGTAGATTGCTATAGATTGCAAATAACTATTATATCTTAGAAATTACATAATAAACAAATACAAAACAATTACTAAATAATATTGATTAATACAAAATAACAGTTACCTTTCTATCGAGAACAAGTTAGTTTATTCAGTTGCTTGATTAAATGCCATGTGATTTCAAACAACTGCTGGGAGTAAAGCTATTTACAGTTATTACAGTCATCTACTACGGACCGTAGTCGATGACAACATTTGGTTCTAGGTTGATTTCAACATGTCTTTCTTTTGTATTTAAAAATAAACTTGGCACAGTTGAGGTACTTAACCTTATTTGATTCCTTGCTTTTATAAAATAACTGTCTTTAAAATGTTTGGAGCAAACGTACTTATTTTTCGGCCATTTGAAGTCCTCATTTAAACCTAAAGCTGTTACCCACTGCTTAAAAAGAAAATCTCTTGGAAACCTAGAATTTAACACAATTAACAACTTAACATAATCAAGACGAAATATGTAATTAATTACCAATGAAAGGAAATTTCTTCGAGTCGAAATCTTAATTCGTACAGCTTTATGCAGCACACTACATTGTAGTATAATGAAGTTGTAAAAACATGTTCTTATTACACAAAGTTCATAAGTAAAACAAAAACAGCAGCACAAAGACACCAGATAAACACAAATCGATTCTAATAACCTCACAAACTACTAACAACAACTCAAGTGACAACGAAAGTGACAATAGTGGTTCCATACCAATTCCAAAATAGATTCGTGGAAATGTAAAAAGGGGGAAATAAGTTCCGTTTTACATGGACGCTGTACGTACGCCTGGCGTTTTGATTTCACATGATTAGGCTGCAAATGAAAATCAAAGCTGATGCATCAAGCGTTGTTTCATATCTGCTGTTTACATATAGCCGTTTGCAAATTTTATTACTATTTTTCTTCTTTTCTAATATTTATATTTTTGAAAAAACACATTTATATTTTTAAACATTCTTAACAAATTATTTAATATTTAATATAATATTTACAATTATAAAGGATTATAAAATACCTAAAATAAAATATCTTTTTAATTTAATTATACAGCATGAAATGAAACCTATCAATTTACGCGATGCATCGTTTCCTACTTTGCCTGCAATCACATGACAGATATAGGTTACAATGCTCAACAAACATAAATTAAATGATGAGGAGCTAATGAAAACACAATTTTAATTAGTGTGAGTAATTTTTAATTTAATATTTGCTAAAAAAACAAAATGTAGATAATACCTGTAAACCTTAAAGAGCCTCTTAAAAAAATGCCCAGAAAATCTTTTTAGGTCAAGGTCGTAATCAAAAAGACAAATTAAATCTACTCTTTTGATGAAAAAAAAAAAACAAATTTTACGTCCAAATATTCTAACCCTGAAACATGATTTTGCGTACAATCGAATAAAAAAAATGTTACAAGGTGCAATTATTAAAGTTTAATAATAACCATAAATTCTTAAGCGGCACTCAAATCACAAGTCTAGTATAGGACCTTAACTTAAGCCCCATCAAGTCTGGCAATTGACATTGCAGTTTCTTTAACTTTTAATTTTAATAAATAACTTATGGTCTACTCATACATTAAATATGCCGGTAAATCATCGTATATAGTTCCTCATTTTTCTACGCGATTGAGTTTCAAAACTCTGATCCTATCTTCATAGAAAAAGATTAAAATTTAAGGGTATTCATGTAAAAATAAATCTGAATTTACCTTCCAATTTTTTAAATGCCCTGTCTAATACTGGTAGAGTAGATGACAAATCAATAAAATTGTATAAGGGTTGGCGATTTCTCTCACTTTCTATAAAAATATCATTTGGCAGCGCGTAATCGTGCCATTAGAATCGAGGAAATAGACCTAAAAATGTTTCTGTTGCACATTCTATAGCACCTTGAGAGAGTAATGCTTGAAGAATAAAGTGAACATCGATTATTACATTTACGAGTAATTGTTTAGCTAACTGGGTCATATGAATATACTCAGTGGCTGAAGTGAATATTTTTAATTTTCCTGTAATATTACAATGTTATTACAACAAATCATGCAATTAACGCTTTTTATTACCTAGAACAAGGAATCAATCAAAAAGGTAAAGCACCCTTAATGAACATTTCGTTTTTGAAAATGCAAAATTAAAAATTCATAGTTACAAAAGAATAAAAAATTAATACTACGCTAACAATATAGAACTGTAACGTTATATGATCCAGTTTCATGAAATATCCTAAAGGTAACACTTCTGAAACTCTCAAACCTTAAAAGGAAATCTTCACAATTTCGTTGAAATGCTAACTTAACTGAATTCAGATATTTAAAAAGTCCGTCGTAATTCAAATAAAGGACATGAAATTACTTTTAAATTAAATGGATGTCGAATTAATGTATTGTGTATTAAATGGTAGATATGATAAAACCCCTAAGGGCTTTATCATATAGGAACTCAATGCTGTAGTACGTAAGAATAGCAGAGTAACGTACAGATGAATAATATAACAGTTTAGAACTGGTGCAGTCGTATGCTCTAAAGTTAGTAGATTACACAAAGTCTTACTAAATTGGAAGTAAGGAGAAATTGGAACATTAATTTTGTAACGGAACACCGTCTGCACTTTTATTTTATTTCTGAAACAAATATTTCATTGGATTGATAGATGGAAGCAATATAAAAATGCTTATTTGCAAAATCTGTGTCTGTTATGTAATTATGTGTTATAACATACAGTGCTATTTATTTACTATGCAATATAGGTAAATCGTGTAAAAGAGCGTGCTATATAATTAGTGTGCATAATGCTTTTACTTGATTACACAGGTTCACAAAATAAAAAAAGTCTTGCAGTTGAAAGGTGAGGTACTATACCGTATGCTTTCTGGTGTACTGAAAACGAATCCGGGGATTTCTTTTAAATGTATTTTTATAAATCTTTTGAGGTTATGTCGAAATCCCTTGGTGATGGATCGATTCTGACCCCGGATTCGTTTTCAACACACGAAAAAATATAAGGTATGCTACCTCACCTTTTAACTACAAAACTTTTTTTTCTTTTGTTGGCTTCTCATAAACCCACAAAAAACAAAAAAGTTTTGTAGTTGAAAGGTGAGGTACCATACTGTATGTTTTTTGGTGTGCTGAAAACGAATCCGGAGTCAGAATTGACCCATCACCCAAGGATTTTTTTTTAGATGTATTTTTATAAATGTTTTGAGGTGTTTTTGAGATTCTGTCGAAATCCTTGGGGATGGGTCAATTCTGACCGGGATTTGTTTTCAACACACCTAAAAGCATACGGTATGCTACCTCACCTTTCAACTACAAGACTTTTTTTATTTTGTGGGTCTGTGTTATTTTCAAATGCAACATAGGGTAAATTGCACATATTGCAATTTAATTTAATAGCGCTGTATGTCTGTCTCTGTGTAATAATTTAAATAATGAGCTAAAGTCTAAATTAATATTAATAGCTTATTCAAAGATATATTAGAAAAGAAGCAGGTTAGAATCGAGAAACATTTCTCTTGCCTAAGCATTCTCCTGTCAAACAAAAGAAAAGCTAATAAATAACATTTTTAGTTAATATTGTTCAAACAATGTCTACAAGTTATAAGAATTCTGTAAGGAATTCTTTTTTTCAATATTATTAGTCATGACAAAAAGTTATTAATTATTCTAAAGAAGTGCTGGTAGCACTTCTGATGAGTGGTTCTGTTCCACCAAACCATGCTTGGTAATTCTTGTATTTACACCTAATGTGTAAATTCAACGTGGTAATTGCTATTAGCAAACTTCTGATTTACAATGTTAATTTCTTAGACCAGAAAACCACCTATAGGTATCTTATAAACTATTTCACACATAATGCTAAAGTGGGGGTGTTTAGTGTGTTGGGGTTTTGGTGGAGAGCCAATATCTGAGAAAGTGTGTTTTTACATGCTATTTGCCTATGTAACAAAACCGATAATACACCATGTATATGGCACCTCGAACTTGATCTTTTCTTTTTGAGACCTACAATTTGTTCCCTTACCGTTCGCCTTTATCTGCTATCGTTTTTGCAGCGTAAGGCATTTTGTGTTTGTTTTGGAAATTTTCCCGATTATTCTTTTACATTTTGCTCATTATTCGATTCTAGAAAGACCTTCTGAACAATATTTAAAAAACATTGCCCAAGAAACAAGCTATCGAATGGTGAAAACGGCATTAAAATCTATTCAGTGATTCTCAAAATTCACCAGCTTTTACGGAGACATAAGTTAATTGCAATTATTTGAGTGCGCGTGCAACTACGAATTATGCGGAGTGGTATGGTGCTACGCTCGACTTTTGTAAATAGATTTTTTTTTCTTCCTGACGAACCGTCGATGTTTTAACGGGAGTTATACTAGTATATAGTAAAAATAATAGACCAAAATGATTGCTCGATATTTGTACAGGGCTTCTTTAACAGAGAATTTAGAATACAGCCGAAAAAATATTCGTAGCGAGAAGTAGGACAGTAAATAAGATAGCGTGTCAGCCTACGAAGGGTAAAACTCTTCTGAGTTCACTCTCTACTCTTCACTTCTGACAGAAGTGAAAATAGCAAACAAGTAAGTTAACATCAGGATAATTATTGATCTAGCTTCACTATACCTCTTCAGCTTTGCGAAGTGGGATGATAGTTCGGTGGTCAGCTAGGCGCGATCTTCACAGGGGCAGTCTCCGCTTCGTACTGGTCTCCACTTTGACATAGTGTGGCTTGATCGATGAAGGAGATACTATTCTGGCCGGATGGTGATGTTCTTGCAACCGATGATGTCGTCGACGGCGTGGGGTTTGACCGCTGCTGATATTGATACCTGACTTGGAGGTAGTGGCGTTTGCATGAGATTTAGGAGTGTTAATCAAACGGCCGTAACTGATACAAAACAAAAAAGCTGTTTTTAGAAACACAAGTTCGACACACGAGAATGCTGGATCGACGCAGGAACGTTCTGCCATTAATTTGTTTGTACATTGGGCACTAATACAAATCAGTGGCATATTCTCGTCAAAGGTATAACAAGACAGATACCAAAAGAATTATAAATTATTATTTAAACCTTATTCAAACCGTAGATGGTCGGTACAAACCCAAGGAGCGGTAACAGATTACCATCAGTGCGTTTGCATCATTCCTGCTTTGTAATCACAACGCTACCGATCGCATAGAAACGTTTTTAAGGTTCCTATTTATTAAGAAAATGTTACAATTCTAAGCACACACACTCCTGCCAAAAATAGGATTAGACATCAAGATGAGATCAGAGAGGAAATTATAGAAATGTGTATAAATGTTGTTTATAACCACCTAAGCGCCCTGTTGAACGTGAAACAGCTTAAGTAGCATACACTCGGTCACCCGTGTATTTAGAGAGTTTGAAAAATTATTTTAGGGCTCAGGTCTGACCGAATGTAAATTGCACCGCCACCACCACCACCACCATCCAGACTGGCACGATCTATTCTGTAGAGGTTCAAGCCTGGTAGGACCATGAATACGGACAGGAAAGCTTTAACTACGATTCCGACACAAAAAGAACATAACAATTGCTATTAGGAAAGATGGCAAGAGCCGAATGGAAAGAAGACTCTGAGCAATTATATGGGAGGTGTAGGTGTAGGGGCGGGGAGAGAAATAAGCAAGATGAGGGTGAAGGGGTCGATGTGGTGGAATGAGGTAGAGTTGTAGACATTTGCGTCATTCACACACAGTACTGCACTAACATAAGAACAGACACAACAAATAGGTACAATCAGTTCATCAGGAAAATAATAATAATATTGACGGCAAAGCAGATAAACTGATTTAAACAATGAAATTTCTTATGAGACGCATTAAAGAAAATATTTAAACAAATATTTAATGAATAATTGATTTATTAATTGAAATTAGATATGATTAATTTGAGAAAAATTAAGTAAACTGCTACACTAATTTTCCTAGTAAGTAGGGCTAGAAAATATTAACTTATACGATTAACACTATACGTATTGATTAACACTATAAGAACAATAGTCGTGAATCTGAACACTTGCTCAACACTTCCATTAGCCTCCTGCTGCTCTCTGCCGTTCTTACCTCGTCTAATATAATCTTTTTCGTCCGTGATATATTATACACGCTTGGCAGGGAATACCTATCGCGCCTATTTTACCGCTGTTCAGGTGTTCCAAAAGCTAAAGCTGTCTTAGTAGTTGCTCATTTGCAGTAGATTCACTTCCTGGTTTTAGTGAGAACCAAGCCTTTTTCTTAACTTTACATTAGCGATATAAATTGTAGCAATAACTAGCCTTTGTTTTTATTAGGTTGCACACTTGATACGATCTATTATCTTACGTTAAGGTTTAATTTGGCTATTTGTGGATTTGAGTTACATATTTTTGGAATCTTGAAGAACACTGCCATCTAAATATTAGCGGATTCATATTAAGAGATCACCTCTATTTTGATGAACGCATTCTGGTAGACTTAACAATAGTAAAAAGTATAAGTCATATAAAGAGCTAGCAGTAATAGAGTGAAGAATTAAATATCGAAATCGTTTATCATGTTCACCTTTAACATTCAAAAGGTACTATTTGTAAATAATTTGTTCGTAAATGAAAACTGAACACAAACGAACTTGTTTTCTTGGACGTTATACAAAATCAGATTATATTTGCTCAAGTACTAGGTATGTTGTTTTAGAATCGATCTACTCTATCGTATCCGCAGTCGGTTTTCAATGATAGCAACCCATTACATTTGGTCTCTGATGTAGACACTAATGAGATTAGCGTTCACTTTACGGTTGCTACAATTTGGAGATAAATAATCGATCAGGACTTGTTAGGTTCAGGGATTATTGATTCTCGGGTTTTTAATTCCGGAATTCAGATCTCAAATAATTTTGGTGAAAGGTTTTTAATTTCCGTCCCGTTGGATCCAACGGAAGTTTCAAAATTTTGGCATATAGAAGTTTAGATTCTATTGACATTTGGTTTCACGGTAAAATTTACAGTAGTACAATATTGGAAGAACACAAGAGTTAGCTTATTCCAAAATAAGCAATAAATCATCCAGGACGACACTTAAGAATTATTAGAAAACCCACAAAAACACATAATTGCCAATTCTCTACACAATAGATCTGAACAGTTAATTGTTTACAAAAAAGTAAATATTTATCGGCAACTTGAAATTAACACAAAAAAGGTATCATCGAAAAACATTTACAAGTTAAACACGTCGAATGTATTGTTAGCGCTTGGACATGGCTGAGTTCTCATGTCACGTTTGAGCCTCTAACATGACCTAACGACTACTATTGGTAACATTAATAACCGGGACCAATGGTTTAAGGTGCCTCCTCAAACACAAGCGGCTGTGATTTTCGTTCTACTATATAGAGGTCACTTGTCTAATTTCTGACACAGGCAATGTAAGCCACGTTTTTGCACTATTAACCAACAGTTTGCAAACATTTATCAAGTGAGAAAATTTCTGGGGACTAATTTTGCTAGAAACAGTTCTAGAAATGTAAACTATTACGCAAGTAACCTAATTATATTGCTCGGATTTTCACTTTGAGTATAATTTAGCAAATTTAGTTTCGGAGTTACCATCAATAATAATGGTATCATTGCAACATAATTAAGAGACTTGAGCTTTAATTACTTTATTTATTTCCAGAATCTCCTGTTCTATTACGATTCGGAAAACTGCCACAGGCCAAGTGGTGTGCTGTTATTAGAGGGATGTTACTGCGAACGTTTAATTACCGCCGGAAACGCATCGAAAATAAAAGAAGGTGGTGATAAACAGGTAAGAGTATAATTTACTGTTAACTATTAAAACGTAATGACAGACTACCAATCGATAACTTTTAAATAATGTGTTGTTTCAATTTAACCTTTGCCTAAGGTAATCTAATCTAACAATGAATTGAGTGGTTTATTGATGTTTTAACGGTGGGATTTAGTGCACGGTACGTACCTAAAACGCTTTTAATTAATTACACATATACCAACTTAATCAATTTCAGCCGTTCTGTGTAATGTACGAAGGGGGACTTAATTTGAAACCAATTTACAGGTATTATATCGAGCACTCTCAGCTAAAAATGTGTATTTAAAATTTATGCAAAGCACTTTTAATTTATTTTCACACTGAAGGTGATGAATCTTACCTCAGGCGTTTTAAATAAAAAACAATTATGGTTATGGGTATTTTGTTCCAATTTATATTTTAACAAGCCTTTGAGAGAGAAAAATAAATAAATAAATACTAAAAATCTGTGTAGTGTTTCAAATTTATATTTTTTTCTGTAGCGCAACAAAGTTGAATATACGAGGTCTGGCTATTAAATAACGAGACTGATTATGAAAAAGAGTTTTATTTTAAAAATTATTCTACAATCGAATGCTCCCCTTCAATGTACTCCCCTCCCCTCGCCACACACCGTTCCATTCGTTTTTTCCGAGCTCCGCCGATTTTCGCTCCACCACTTCGATCGACTCGAACCGGGTTCCTTTTTAGGCAGACTTGATTTTCGGAAACAGGAAAAAATCACAGGGTGCTAAATCAGGCAAGTACGGCGCGTGTTCGAGCACTGGAATGCGTCTAGCGGCTAAATAACGCTTCACAGATAGCGCGTTATGGGCAGGTGCGTTGTCCTGGTGCAAGATCCACGACTTGTTTTTCCACAACTCCGGCCGTTTCTTACGAACTCGCTCTCGCAGTGTTGCTAAAACTTTCAAATAGTAAGTTTGGTTTACAGTTTGACCCTGTGGCACCCATTCAGTCATCACGATGCCGTTGATGTCGAAAAAAACGATTAGCATGCCTGAGCAGATCTGTTGACGGACGAGCTTTTGTTCAGGGCACAATTTCATTGATTTTGGTCACTGTTTGCGGAGTTGAAACAAAGACAGGTCGACCTGGACGTTTGTCATCTTCGGTGCTCTCTCGGCCTTCAGAAAACCGTTTATACCACTCGAAAACCCGCGCACGAGATAGATAATTCTCACCATAGGCCTCTTTCAACAACTTATAGCACTCAGTCGGAGTTTTTTTTAATTTAACGAGAAATTTCACATTGATCCGTTGCTCGTGTTTTTCGTCACACATTTTTATCGGCACGAGAAAAAAACACGTTCGTTTCTAACCTCTATAGAGAAAATACTACTACAGCGACAAAAACGTGTTTTCGTACTGGCATAGTAGACACTTCCAGCTATCCAACGCTGCATTCGTTTTCCCCACTAACCCTTCTAGGACGTCTTCTGTGAGCGCAGTCTCGTTATTTAGTAGCCAGACCTCGTATTAGCCACGATGATTTCGAGTGTTTCTTGCATATTCATTTCAGTGTGCAGTGTAAGCCAAATTAAATTGCGCCATTTTTAAATGCCTATATCTTTCCATTTTTTAGATTTTTTAGTTTAGATTAAGATTAAGTTATCGCCTGTTTTATAGGCATCTTGTAACACTAATTAAATAGACCTTAATATATGTTGTTATTTATTAAAAAAAGGTGTTGCTTGCGAGAATTATTATGATTATCCATGTAAACGGTTTTTGTAACTTACCATGAGCTTATTTTAGCGCACCAAGAGTTAAATCTTTATAGCACGATATTGACTTCCAGTTCTACCTCAGCAGAGTTACTGCCAACTACAATCAAACATTTTAATTTATTTCAAAAATTATAGCAGAATGTCCTGATAGAATTAATCGAGTAAACATTAGAAATTATGCTTTATTATCTACAAAATTTGATTGGATCAAAGTTTTACAAATACTTTTGGAAATTTTACATTGAAACCTTCACTTAAGATTAACTTTTATAAAGCCAATTTGACTGTAAGTTTACATCAAAAACATTTAGAAGATGTAAAAAGTTTAAAACAGAAAGCAAAATTATTGCAAAATCACATTAAACTTCATCTTGTGCTACATTTATTACATCTATCTATAATAGGGTGGTTCTTACTTGGGCCATGTTGGAATTTCGGTTTTGCCGGGTGCACATTTGATTCTAAAAAAAAAACTGAAAATTTAAAGACCAATACGAACTTCCTATATCTATTCTAATCATTCGCTGTAACGAAGAGAAGTTTCCCATTTAAAATCCACGCTTTTTTTCACTTCTTATGTATATATTTGTCCACTGGGACAAATTGTTGAGGAAAAATTTGAAAATTGATTTTTTTGGCATTAACAAGGTTCGATACTACTTTTAGGCATAAAAAAGATTATATGGCGCATTCTATTTTTTCCAACGATTTACAAATAAACTCCAAAATAATGCACCATTCAAGTGATGTAGAATGTCCCATATAAGATGCTAGCCTAAACAAGAAAATGAGGAATCTGGGTCACAAAAATTACCAGGGTAAAAGAGCAAAATTTAGAAATGTAATTTAATTACAGTAAGAATAATTTAGTTAATTTTAAGAAGAGAAGTAAAATGAAAATGAATTATTTAGTCATATCGTACGTCGCTGACTTTTTTAACAGCTTATATAATATCAGTGTTGCTTGAAATCTGATCTCATTTTATCTGTTTACATAAATGTTGATCACGCGCTGGCCCAGATTCTCCATTTACTTGTTTATAAGGTTATAATATCCGTGATTCAAATAGGGGTATTCCCCGATTTTGCGAATCATCATCTTATACAATGACTTGATCTACACCAATATCCTTTTCTTAATTATTTGCGTCGCGACTGACCTTATAAAATTGTATTGTAAAAATGATCATGTTGCAGAATCAGCAATATAAACATAACAAACCATAAAACATCTTGTTTAAAGAAGATAACAAACACTACTGTATGTGCTAAAAACATTATAGCCGTCTTTATTTGCATTTTTCCGAAGACTACGCTGCTGAGAAAAAATGTTATAGGGATATTTGTTTGATTTATCGATGTCTATATACCTGCCGAATTTGATGTCCTTGTTATGAGCCACCCTGTAGATAAATTTACTTGTTTATAAAATATGAATTATACCATTACTAGAGGCTACCATGTAATCAGTTATTTACATACATTTAATAAAATTGTAAACATACGAATTTTATAGTAACAAAACAGGAACAGACCCTTGTACTAATGATGATGATAAGAGTTAACTTTATTTTTTCTATTATAAACAATCACCAACTCAATTACTAATATAGATAATAGTCAGTCTATCGTCGGCTCGTATTATAGAAACATTAAACTAAAGAAGACACTTTGTGATCACTTTTCAAATAAAACAATTAAAAAAAGGATTCTTTAGAGTGTTTCATTTAATTATATGTACTATTCCATATTTGAATGTTCTGCTACCTGCTAATTATAAATTACGGCCCTTACTACTAGAACAGTGTTCGAGTGCTTATTCTACACAGATCGATAAATATACGATACTATAGTAATACCAGAATCCGACGGGCGTCTGGTACTGTATTTCCATCCGTACCGTTAGCTATTCCTCACTACCAGGGCTGGGCATTTGTTAACCGAGTAACTGAGTGATGATTAATGAGTAAACTAATCATTTTAAAGTTAAGTAATATTATGACCAGATAATTATTAGATAAAAAAGAATTCTTCATGGTTTTATGGTCTATTTATTGTTACTCAGCTTACATTTATATAACTGCCTACGTTTCGATGTGGTTTTTCATCTTCTTCAGAGCTGTATATACATATATATGTACGATAAGGAACGCGTTTATAAAATAAAGAAGGGTTTATAACGGGTCATGCCTTCGCTCTTCATAGTTTGTGTTAGTGGGGGAATCGGAATATTCGAGCATCAAAGTTGGTTAGTAAACTACGAACCAAGCATTGGTGTAGTTGTTTGTAATTGAAAGTTGAGAATTTCATGATAGTATTAAATTTTCCCAGAATTAAAAAAATGATTTGGCAAATTAGGACCAAATAATCTCTTGCTTTTTGAGTAGCTTACAATTTTTAGCCATAATGATAACTGAAAATAAAATAAATATTCTTATAAAATTATGACCAAAATAAAAAGAGAAACCTAAACTCCTAATCAAATTTAATAAAACATTTTAAAAACGTAAGAAATTTTCTGTTCGGTTAAAATAAATTAAAAATTCTAAATACTAATTGAAATTAATAATTATTTATTCATTCATCTGTCGAGCGTGTGGTTCATCTGGTGGTTGGCATTTTTTACAGAAATTATTAATACATCCAAATTTTTTGAATTTTTGAATAATTTTAATAATTGCCGATGAAGTTTGTATCAGACGATTTTCAAATGCTACAATAAATAAATTTATTTTATCTTCAGTGCTACGGTACTCAAAATACCATTTTAAAATTTGAATTTTTTCTTCATTTGTATAAATAGATAACGAAAATGCAAATATAACAACCACACCAATGCTTGGCTTGTAGTTTACTAAACAACTTTAATGCTCGAATATTCCCCCACTAACACAAACTAAAAGAGCAAAGGCGTGGCCCGATATAAACCCTTCTTTATTTTACTAGCGCGTTCCTTATCATACACACATATGGTTTCGTGCATACTTCCAACTTGTTTTTCTATATCTGTATATTAAACTAACTATCTAATATATTTAGGGACCATAGTTCTTATGGGGTAATTCCACATCAAGTGATCCATTTTTTTGGAAGTTTTGACCATCACCCTCTTTGATTTTTTAAGTTTGGTACAACTGTTATACTCCTAAAGATAAGTAAAAATCTAAAATATTATATTTGTAACTCAAGTGGTTCTTGAGTTGTGCCCTTCTAAAGTGTACAAAAATGAGTGATTTTGAGCAAGTTGGCGTTTACGTTTTCCATTATAACTTTTGATAGAAATAAGATAAAGGAACGAAACAAAAACTGTTTTAAAGTCCATCATTTGGGCTTTAAGTTGATGTGTTGCATGGCATACTTTAATATGAAAACAAATTATATTGCGCCCCTGAAGTCTTTGACCTTGAATTTCTCAGAAAACATATGATTAAAAATTTTGAGAAAAATTGGACATAGAGTTGCATATCTTTTAAATATCTGTGCCAAATTTCAACTTGGGATCTCAGTGGGATCGTTACTAAATTATTTTAACAAAATAGTAATGTTCAACATTTTACCATTAATAATGTTTTCAATACCGTGAACATTGGGAGTTTCGTTTTATAAATGATAATTTTTTGTCTTGGTAATTACTTACAAACAATCTGGATTAGATAAAACATTAATTAACAAATTCCTGTAAAAGTTTTTAAAAATTTTTTAAAATTATTTGTGAAACGTTACCTAAATAAAATATCCTGGGTACACTTGTCAAGAAAATTTCTCAGTATTATCAGAACACGTACAGATTGTTATCAACTATAACAAATTAAAATCACTATGACACTTAATAAAGAAAACTTTAATTTGATGCACAGTATTAATGTAAAATTCTGCATGCTATTTCCATTTCCTGATAACTTAAACTGTATGTACGACCTGTCGCTGTATTTGGACCTACTTTCCTTAAAATCTGCTTGGGATATCTGGTATTTATAGAAATGTTGCTGCAGGGACAGCAGGATGTAGAAATGACGCGGTGACTTCACATTCTTTAGTATCTGAAGACATCACATGGGATAACCACCTCTTGCAGTCATATTCACATGTAACAAAACCTGTAATTTCGTATATTTCTAATGTAGGTCTAATTAGTTAATCAGATGTGGAGAGTATAAATGTCTGATCATTAGCAAGAGTAAACTTTTATTTATATATTATTTTCTGAGATAAGTAAAAAACGGTGAAATTTCTGTATTCGAACAATTGTTTTTGCTTTATCAAACCGTTTCTTAAGAAATTAAGATTTACATGTATTCAGTATGAATATATGTAATATACATTACTATGCACTATCGGTTTCATAATGATCTAGGACAACAATGCTAATATGATGGTATTTTTTATTATTTTATCCTAAGCAGTTACACTGGAAAAAAAAGAATAAAATAGCATCATATTAGTCTGGCTGTCCTAGATCGTTATGAAATCAATAGTACATAATGATACTGTCACTAGGTACTGAACAGTGGTGTTTTAAAAAAATATATTATTAATGATCCTATTGAGATCTCAAGTTGAAATTTGGGAGACATAGGAATTTAAAGATTATGCAAAGTTTTAAAAAATCATCCAGGAATATTTAACATTTCATCTAACCAGATTCTTTGCAAGTAATTACTCAGAACAAAGAGTAATCATTCATGAAACAAAACTCTAATACCAATAATATAGTTACCAATATTAAAAAATATATTTATGTTGAAATGTTGGACATTGCTATTTTGTTAAAATAATTTAGTAAATCCTATTGAGATCCCAAGTTGGAATCTGGCACACATATTTAGAAAATATGCAACTCTACGTCCAATTTTTTTAAAGTAGATCCAAATACAGCGAGTACATACAGTTTTAGTTATCAGGAAATGGAATTAGCATGCAGTATTTTACATTAATACTGTGCATCAAATTAAAATTTTCTTTATTGCGTGTCATAGTGATTTTAATTTATTATAGTTGATTACAATTTGCACGTGTACTGATAATACCGAAAAATTTTCTTGACAAGTGTACCCAGGATATTTTATTTAGGTAAAGTTTCACAAATAATTTAAAAAAATTTTTAAAACTCGTACAGGAATTTGTTAATTAATGTTTTATGTAACCCAGATTCCTTTTAAGTAATTACCAAAACAGAAATAGTCATTTATAAAACCAAACTTCCAATGTTCCCAATATTGAAAACATTATTAATGGTAAAATGTTCAACATTGATATCTTGTTAAAATAATTTAGTAACGATCCCACTGAGATCCCAAGTTGAAATTTGGCACAGATATTTAAAAGATATGCAACTCTATGTCCAATTTTTCTCAAAATTTCTAATCATATATTTTCTGAGAAATTCAAAGTCAAAGACTTCAGGGGCGCAATATAATTTGTTTTCATATTAAAGTATGCCATGCAACACATCAGCTTAAAGCCCAAATGATGGACTTTAAAACAGTTTTTGTTTCATTCTTTTATCTTATTTCTAGCAAAAGTTATAAAGAAAAACGTAAACGCCAACTTGCTTAAAATCACTGATTTTTGTACACTTTAGAAGGGCACAACTCAAGAACCACTTGAGTTAAAAATATAATATTTTAGATTTTTACTTATCTTAAGGAGTATATATATATATATAGGTGTGCCAAATATGAAATAAAACAGAAAGGGCGAGTTACAACTCATTGGATCACTTGACATGGAATTACCCTATGTTGTTTAGGATTAAATAAGTAGTTAATTTATTACATTAACTGTGTAGCACTAATTTGTTGTTGTATTATTTAAAATTAATGTGGGATATTTATTTTCTGTATGCGAATTTAGCATCTTTAGAGATTAATTAATAGTAAATGATAATAGGTAATGTCTTAAATAAGTTCAGTTTTAAATTCTTTGTAGGAACCAAAAAGTATTTACGAAATATGAAAGAATGTGTATTCATAAAGTAGTGACCCTTCTGACCCTACATCTGGTCATAATGGTTTTCGTCACACCCTCCGAAGGTAGAGAAAACACATATTTAAAAGTTTACAAGAATTAGGGTTGTTAGGGAAGGAGTCGGGGATATCATACGAGAACGGATAGTTGCATTATGGTGCTGTAAACGGGCGGTCGGTTTTGAACGTACAAGAGGCCTTTAGCGGTTTCGAGTGTAGTGCGTGTATTCTATATTGAGACTACAAACGTAGAGATGCGTAATGCTAATATTTACTGTGTTTGCGGTACGGCACCTAGAAGTGCTGGTACCTGTTTTGTTGTTATCATTTGGCAACGTGAGTTGTTGCTTGAATTGTGATTGTTGGTCAATGTGTGATATTGGCTTTATGTTGGAATTGGTTGGAATTGCTGTAATATATTGATGAATTGATGTGTTGGCAATTGAGGAATTGCCTGTTGTTGTTTTGTTGTTGTGTTGCTTTGTTAGCAATTGGTAGAATTGCTGTTGTTGATGATATGTGAATTGATCTCTGTAAAATTAACCGCACTGTATACTGTTTTCTTGGTGACGGAGAGATGGGCGTGTCTCAAAGTTTAACCTCGACCTGGGTGACCCAAGTGTGTCACACCAGTGGACCCAGCTGGGGTCACTGGGTCATCACTGGGCAGTCTTGGGGTGCTTATTCCCCTCTAGTTTCCTGTATGTCAATCCCGACGAGAGGCGGTCTCGGGGGAGGTGAATACATGACGGTGCCCAAGTGTGTACCTGGTCCTGTCAGCAATTCGGCTAAAGGGCGCCCGATGCGGCAAGCATCTTTTTTTTCAGGTCAGCATGATCGTGGTAGTGCACTGAAGGTCTTCACTCCCGAAGGCGCCAATCATCCAGAACCAACGTGAGATGGCACGGGGGATCCCCAATCCCACCGTAAGTACTGCTAATTTCCATTTAAAGGGTAAGCGGCTAATGTGTTGTAATTATCTTTTCATGTGTGCCTTAATCCGGCTCTGTGGTATTTTACGTTTGGTAAAATGGAACGCATATGAATTACTGCTAGTGAAGCGTAACCGACCGTTCCCGACCACTCCGGAGCAAGCAGTCACACGACCCGAAAGGACCTGTCAAATGTAACATTCAGACTTGGGATTAACTTTGATTTTGAGAATTAGAATTCTTTAAAATAAATGTACCAAGACGTTTAACAAAATTAAATCATTATTGAATTACGCCTCCGGCCTACATTAATGAACACAAACAATACAATTACATAAAATGAGGCTATAAAAACCCACAATTATAATGAGATGTGTGTAATTAATTAATTCACTGGGAGTGCTGCTTGTGAATTACACACATATCATTATAATTGTGGAGTTTTAAAGCATCATTTTATGTAATTTAATATTTATCCCACTTAATTTTATTTTTATAATGCAAAATTATTTTGTATTATATTGTATGTTTTTACAAACAATACAATGTAAAACCGTTTTATAATGCAACCGCTATTGCATGCATAATAATAAACTACAGACCTGGAAATTGATATAGGTTCACCTAGAATATTGATATAATTTTTGAAATATTTTTGTTAAAACATATCTTACTGTAAAACTGCTTTAAAGGGCTTATTTACTAAACATTTTTATGTGTTGTCCTTCCTTTTCAAAACATCTGCATGTTTGGTACAAAAGGTAATAAGTAATAACATTTGAAGATAAAAATGAAAAGTTTAAAATATTTGTAAATTGGAAATTCAAATAAGTTCACTAATTGAAACTCACCATTTATTAAGCATTAAATAATCAAAACCAAAAAAGAACATTGATTTAATAATCAGTAGTAGTAATTAACCATAATGGTGGTGCATTATGGTTAATGATTTTAAAAATTCGTTTTTCATGCTTAAGACGAGATGATTAAGCTCATTGATAGTGACATTACGAAGGCCTGCAAAATGGCGCTCCTAAGATCATTTACAGTGCGGAAAGTATCATTTCTACACTAAAACTTTTGAACGATAATGTCCCACACGTTTTCCACTGGGTTAATGTCGGAAGAGCATGATGCAGTCTAAGGCTGGGATTTGTGATGCTACCAACCCTGCTCATATGTTCCGTAAGTGGTAATCAGATGCCTACCTTGTTGAAAAATTAGGTTTAAATGCTCATGATCCTCATAATAAGGAATTCACTTGCCATCCATGCCAAAGGAAATACTATCCGAACCTTGTTTATTCCGTTAAATGAAAGATGTTTGCAATTTGCAGCTGAAAACCTGATTGGACGAAAGTAATAACACATATAATATTTCTGTTGTTTAAATTAATAAAAAAAAGAAGATATTTTTAGATAATCTGGAGCGAAGAGAATAACTTTAATTTTGACTGACCTGACGGATATCGTGATTATTGGCATGATTTATGAAAGAAACTATTGAGCTTTTCACGTAGAAGCTGTTATGGTTGTTTCCTAATAATCTACGCTGGGTTTAACGGAATAAACAAGCTTCGGATGGCATTTCCTTTGGAATGGATGGTAAGTGAATTCCTTATAATGAGGATCATGAGCATGAAAACCTAATTTTTCAACAGGATAGGCACCTGCTTATCGCTCTCATAACACAAGAGCAGGGTTGGTAGCGTCACAAATTCCAATCTTAGACTGTCCATCCATGCTCTTCCGACATTAACCCAATGGAAAACGTGTGTGACATTATTGTTCAAAAGATTTACAGTGGAAATGATAATTTCCGCAGTATAAATCTTACGAAAGCGATTGCAGGCCGTGGTAATGTCGCTATCAATGAGCTTAATCATCTCGTCTTAAGCATGCACAATCGAATTTCTCAAATCAATAACCATCATGGTGGTGCTACTGATTATTAAATTAATGACCTTTTTTGGTTTTGATAATTTAATGCTTAATAAATAGTGAGTTTTAATTAGTGAACTTATTTCAATTTCCAATTTACAAACATTTAAAACTTTTCACTTTTATCTTCAAATGTTATTACCTTTTGTACCAAACATGCAGATGTTTTGAAAAGGTAGGAGAACACATAAAAATGTTTAGTACCCAAGCCTTTAAAGTGGTTTTACTTAAGATACGTTTTAACAAAAATATTTCAAAAATTATATCAATAGTCGAGGTGAACCTATATCAATTTCCAGGTCTGTATGTATGGGAGTAGTATAAATAACAAAAATTATTATTTTAAAGTAAAATATGATAAACTTTTTGAATCTATTTTTATTATATCTCATAAAAA
This sequence comes from Agrypnus murinus, assembly GCA_929113105.1. Classification (NCBI taxonomy): domain Eukaryota; kingdom Metazoa; phylum Arthropoda; class Insecta; order Coleoptera; family Elateridae; genus Agrypnus; species Agrypnus murinus. The sequence goes on along the minus strand of OV816023.1, from coordinate 116,723,340 downwards.
CAACTATTTGGTAAAGGATTTTTAATAAAAACAAATTTAAACAAAAGAAATGTTTCTTGTTCATCTGAATACTATATCAGCGTTTTTTTTCTATAAATGCTTGGTTTTCAAAATAATCCAGTAACTTTTCCTTATTGCCAACTGCTATTGCCAGAAGGTCAAGGGGCGCTATATTCCCAAAGCTAATACCTTTCAAATAATCCCCAAGTTGTTATTTAAAAAAAAACTAAGTCCACCAAAAAGTGATGAAAAGCGCAAATGAAAATCATAAAAGCTGGGTTTTTGTGAACAGTTTAATCTTACCACGTGTCAGAATTTTTGAGTTTTGTAAGGTTAACAACTAAGTCACAGTTTATTCGAATTTTAAGAACATTCTTTGCATACCGTACTATTGGGAACCTACAAACACTTTAAAATGTTTTTTTAATAGGTACAGTGTAGGTAAATTATGAACGTTTTCCATCAATTTTTATTTTTTGAAAGAATTTGGACAATTTTAGCTTCTTAGGACTTTTGATAAGCACGAGAATATCTTATATTTCACGGTACTTCAAAGTTAAGTAATCGTTACTAACATAGTAACGATTAGTCTGTTTTACAAGTGTCACTCACCAGTAAATGATTAATGGTTAATGAGTATTGGTTGATGAATAATACTCATTTTTGCGATTAATGAGTAATATTTAGTTTTGTGATTGATGAGTAATGAGTATGATTATTTTTTTAAACATGAGTATTACAATAAAATGGAAAAAATATAATTTCGATTTTAAATATATATCACATCATGAAAAATTACAACATAATTAGAAGTCATTAAACAATTCTATTAATATACGTACATAAGTAAAACTACATTCTCAAAGATTTATTTGTAACTTTATTTGTAACCCCTTTTTATCATTGCGCAAAATAATCACTCTTTCATTTGTCTAGTGGTAGAAGTTCAATGGTATATAGACCTCTATCCAAAGATTTGTTAGTATAATGTTAGGAAGGGCTGTAAATAAATACAAATCATTTTGCGTGAAGATCTAAATCTAGATAATATGTCCTCCTTGGATAATGTTGAATTGTTTGATATATTCGATGCATTATAGTTAAATTCACTTGTCACTGGGTATATAAGAATAGTCATATTTGGTAATCGCATCGAACGAAGCGAGCTAATTTATATAGTAATAAATATTGGGCATGACAGTTATTTTGTGGTAAATGCTGATTCTGGAATTTCTGATCATCAAGCACAATTTCTAAAATTCAATTTTAAACGCAATACAAATCTTAATAATGAAGTGTAATTTTCGAAAATGCTCCAATTGTGGTCTATTTATTATAATTCAACTGAAAGGGCCAATCAGTTTAATTTTAACATTAATATAATATTTAAGGTATTTCACGATTCTTTTTTAAATGCTTCAGTATTTGTAACAAAAACCAATAAAAATGCGGTTAAATGTCCTACTAAACAAATTTTTCAAACAGTTTAAAACATGAATTGGCCGATATAGGGGATTTAAACTGTGTTTAATGGCGTTTCCTAGCCACACATTGTATTTGACTAATACACTAATACCAATACGTATTTTGGCAACGATGTTACCTTTTTCTCGGAATGAAACCGTCTGAATTCTAAAAGTTGTTGTAACCCTCTACTGGGTGCAGTTTTAAAGTGCCATCAAAAACCATGCAAAACAATTTTAACACAAACATGCAACTAAGGATAAATATATATTTTATACATGAAGAAAAGAGAAGAAGAATAAAGAAAGCTTGAGAAAATATTTTTATTACTAACACATGTTGCAAACTGAGGGTAGCTTGGCTTAAACAAGTTTAAAAGTTGTGTCAAAATCATCCGCCTAATTCGTCAAACATTTAATTATTACTGAAAATTACATTATATTGGAAACAAAATGTTAAGAGCAATTCATTTTCCCATAGAAAAAAATGTATCCCACCCAGCAAAATTTATTATGTTTTTATGTTTTTAAACTGTTTTTGTCAACTGTCTCCGGGTTTTATATAGTATAAGCGTTAATAGTATCGAATTGTCTATATTTCCCAGCTCTTTGTTTAATAAATTCTTGCTCTTTTTAATAAAAATACTTTCATATGCATAAACTTTCTGGCTGAATGAACACTTTTAAGTAGTTTTAATTTATCTATTTTAATCGCGTGCGCTGTGTCATGTATATGTTTCTAGTAACACTTGATTTTTCTATTTAAAATCTGTATATGTATATAAAATCTTAAAATTTAAATCCTTATTGTATTTAAAATCCGCTATATGTTTTTTAAATCTAGTCGAAACTGATCTTTGTGTCTTTCCAACGTAACTTTTATTTAATTAAAAAAAATTAATTTTTTTAAATTAAAAAAAATTGTTTTCGTATTTTTAATGTAATCTGAGGACAATGAACGTATTTAAAGATTTTTTCTAAAACTAGCAGGAAGCGAATCTCCATAAGGAAAATACGGTCTGTTATATAAAAAAAATACCATATCTTATCATTGCAGCTACCCCGACATTAAGAGGTTTCTAGTTATATTAGTTACACCCCCTATACTTGCAAAAATGTTAGTTTTGATTTTTAATTGCAATTGGCATATTACTTGAAACAAAAATTAATTGCAAACAAATCTGGTTGCGCTTCGCAATTAAAAGGTTAGTTGGTATGTTAATTAACTGGATAAAAAAATTAAAAATGTAAAACATACATATTTATGTATTTTTTTGTGAAATAAAACTCATTCCCGCAGAAATGAATATTTAAAATTAAAAGAAGCTGGATTTTATAAAAAACAATTAATTCTTAGAAACAATAGAGCCACTCGGGGCAGAACTCCGATTAACGTCAATTTTGTCTTTAAGAGGTTATGTTGGCATTATTCCATTGTGAAATGGAAGGTGTTACAGTTGCTGTTGTACTAGCATAGTTTGGTTGCTGTGGAGTGATTATTGCAAGAACAATGAGACTAGTTAAAAATTTTATATTTTCTTATGTAATTTTTAAATATTTTGGAAATATGTTTACGTCTTAAATAACAGTGTTTGAAAAATCTATTAATTGGGTTATTGTATCATTTATTGAAAATACTCAAAATTTTGAAAATTATAAAATTTTGGAAATGTGGATTGTATGTATGTAATTGAGAGCGATTGTGGCTCGGTTAGTTGCGTGCGGGACTACCGACCAAGGAACCCGGGTTCGAACCCCGGCCAATATATCACCGGATTTTTAAATATCGCTTCTCCCTCGGAAGGCAATGGCAAACCACCGAGGTATACCTTGCCTAAGAAATTTCCCTGAAATTAATAAAAAAATCCAAGTACTATGTACTTGGGGTGGTTCGGAGTCCACCTTAAGCTGTAGGTCCCCTATACTTGTGATCACTGAACACGCACAACACAAGTACAGGAGGGAAATGCCAACGCTCTGCCACAGAGCACGGCTCCTAAAAGAAGAAGATGTATGTAATTCAAGTAGTTCAGTGTTCTTGTAGACTAATTTCAAATGGTCAGTAATTTGAATTAGTTCTGAATCTGATATAGGTAATTTCTAAATTTGTTATTTCTGAAAAGGCTAATGATACGGTTTTTTTTATGGTTTGAAATACGCTAATTAATTTTGAACTTAAGTAATTAATATTGAATTATCCACTGGATTTCGAGAACATTGCTCATTTCTTTTACTGCAACCAATGATGAATTTATGTTATCCCGAATTGTATCTAAATTTCTAGAATATCGCTCGGTAATATGATTAGCAAAAAAGTAGTCCATTTTTTTTAATAATTTGATACTAATTGAGTCTATTAATTGGGTTATATAACATACATGTGATTGTATCATTTATTGAAAATACTCTAAATTTTGAAAATTCTAAGAGAGTCTAAATTTTTATTAATTTCTATCAAGTCATTTTCATTCGGATTTCTGGAAATGTATTTGATTATGGTGCCTAATAAGTTTACAAGTGCTCTTTTTGTACGACGATTAAATTTGGATAGGGGATCAATTATTACACAGTTTTCTTTGAGAATTTCAATCAATTGTCGTGTAATGGAATTTGAATTACTAGATTCTAAAATTATTACATTATTTAATATTCTACGATAACTAATTTCTATATTGGTTATGTTAAAATAAAAATAAAATTTATGGTAGTGACGTAGGAGTTTAATTGGACCTAGTTCCCCTGGAAAATATCTATTGGTTTCAATCTCTTCTACTTGAAGGTCCTGACTCGGCAATGTCAGCCGAAATTTTCTAGGTATTTAATGCGTTTTATTTTACGTTTATGTATATTTGCTTGCATACTTGAATTTTGTCTAATGCTTTCAACTTATAATTCTTTACCTTGTAAAATAAACCAAAGGTTCATTTATTTCAACAGTGAGGTCTTTATCTGTATTTATCTTCTGTAGTATAGTTCTACCTTTTTCGAGCTGTTTTTTGTATAATTGTTCATAGAAATGTATAATTCGTTTTTCATTATAATTTTCGTCTTTCAACGTCCACCTTTCACGTTTCAATCTTTTTCGGAAAACCGTGATGTGAGGAGTAGTGCCTTAGCTTGTCAAGCATAGTAGTGCTTGTTGCATCATTAATATAATACGCTTTTGGGTGTAACGAGAAAATAAATCAAAAATTGTTAAGAATTTATGTTTATCATAACAAAATGCGTCCATGTGTATCACATCAAAAGGTCTTTTTGCTAACATGGGCCCAGAAAATTGAATTTTATAAGGGTTTCATTCGTATTTACTAGTTAATTAAGTTTCACACTCGTTTGATACTTTGTTGATTTTTGTTTTCATGTCGGGCCAACAGTAAATCCCTGCACGATAGTAATATCATAATTATGTTTAGAAAAGGATCTTTTGTGCCTAACGCTAGATTGAATTCCTAATTTTAGTATAATTCTGTTTGTAAACTGATTAACGGGTTTGTCAAAAATTGGAATGGTAAATATAGGGTTCTCTACAAACTATGTTGTGTATTATTATCTGATTGTCTAACTTGTTGGTGATTCACATTTTCATTTGTTATAGTATTTTGATCTAAATCCGATGGTTCTTCGTCAACCTTGACATTGATAAATAAATTTTTTTATAGGAACCAACACGATTTAAGAATGCTTTAATTTCTTTAGTCGATTTGGAAAGTGGGTATTCTTAAACCACTTGAATCTTTGAAGGGTTAGGTTTCATACCATCTGGGATAATGATGAGTCCTAGGACCGCGACTGCTTTACATACAAAGTCTGATTTATCTAGTTGCACTTGTAAATTATACTGCCAAAAACTTTTAAAAAACTTGCTTAAGATGTACCGTATGTTCGTGAAGCGATTTTGAAAAAATCACGACGTCATCCATACATACGAAACAGAATTTTATAAAGGTACTCGCGTAGAACATTATTCATTACCCTTTGGAAAGTGCTACGGGCATTTCTTAAACCGAATGACATCTGTACGTACTCCCAGTGACCGGTATTTACCGTGAATGCAGTTTGTTTCTGTAGATTCTGGATCAATTTCTACTTGAAGGAAGCTTTGAGCTAATTCAAGGGTGAAAAAGTAGGAACATTTACCCAAATTTTCTAAGATCCTGTCAATTCGCGGTAGGAGATATTTATCCTCTATAGTTTTTTGATTAAATCTCCGATAATCGATTACGAGTTTCCACTTCCTTTTACCGCTACTGTCGAACTTTTTCGGTACTATCCATACAGGTGAACTGCAGAGAAAACTATTAGGCCTAATAATTTTGTTGAAAGACAAATCAGTAACTCTCATTATAAAAAACATGTTAATGTTTCTTACATAGATATATAATTTCCGGTTTTTCTTTTAAGTTAAGATGTTGAGTTCGAAACATTTTTGGAATGCCTAAATCTGTAAACTGAGTTTTTGGTTTTCTATTTCAACATTAATTAGGGGTTCCGCATCTAACTGTTGGTGGAAATTTATTTTAACTTCGCGATCTTCTTCAAAAGGTATGTCCAACTTATTTACCATTATTACCATTATTTACTACTTACCATTATTTGCATAAGCAATTGATTTTAGAATAGTTATATTACCTAATTTAATTACTGGTAGAACGACTTCACCATCGATATTTATTGGACCTTGGATTTTGGAATTTTTCTTGAAATTTTTTTGATTTAATTTCATAAAGAAGGAGATGCTATTATTGCCTATATCTAAAGTTTGTTGGGTGTAATCTATTTTTGCTCGTAATTCACGAAAATCGTAACTTCCTAACAAAGCGTCAAATCTATCATGCCACTGTAATACGTAAAAATTGATGTTATTATTTATTCCGTGTTCTTTTAAAATAAGGTAACAAACATTTTTATCATCTGTTATTGCTTGATTTAGACCTTTAACAGTAAATGGTTTTTTGAAACATAATTCTGAAAATATTGATAAGCAGGTCCTGGATTTATTATATAATTTGAAGCACCACTATCTATCAAAACTTTTAAATTTAAACTAGTCATTGTTATGAATGGTAACTTTGGTTTACTTGATACAGAATTTAAAATCGTGATATACGTTTCCGAGGCTGTTTTTAGAAAATTTCCAGATGATTTCTTGTATTCTTGATCGTAATTCCTCGTATTCACAATATTCTTCGCAATCTTCGGTTTCTAGTTAGGGCTCTTCGGGTTGTCGATGTTATATAGCTCTTCCAATATGAAATTGCGTGGTTCCGTGTTTTGAAAATAATTAGGGCGTCCCCGAGATAGTTGTTCTAAAGGACATTCGCGTGGGTTTTTGTTCAAACTTTCTATTAAACGATTGCAGATTCGTAGGAGATTTAACCTGTGCCAGTCTGTTTTGGGTGTTATTGATCCACGAGGGAATGAATTTTGATTATAATTGTTTAGTCCACGAGGGAATGAATTTTGATTATAATTATTACTATGCGATGCAGAGGGAATGTTATGATTTGTATTATTACGTGAATTATTAAGAAAACTACTTAATGGAGGAGAGCTGTTAAATGTTGATTTTAGGTTTGTAAATGACTGCATGTTTTGGAGGTGTTCGTTGACGAACAAAATTTAAAAAGTTAATTTGTTGGTTGTGATTATCAAATTGAACTAAACAATCTTTCAACGAAACTACAGATTTATACAAAATAAATGAACGATATGGTTCTAATAAACCTGCCCTAAACGTATTTAAGGATCTTTTGTTATACATATCCGATTCATCATCCCTAAAAACATTTCATCTTGTTCCGTAATTGCTATACAAGGTGTGTAAATTAAGCAATGAGATTGATTTGTTTCAATTTCAATAAATTCTTCGCTTTGTTGAATAAAATATGATAAATTTCTTCTCTTCTACTGAGTCTACTTCCGCCTTCATACTGAGGGATCATTTCTTTTGCAATACTAATTTCTGAATAATTAGCCATTGTAGAATTATACTAGCTAAACCGAAGTTTGAACAACTTGAACGATCTGAATTGCTTAATTTAATTGGTGATCTATCACGAATTTCGTTCATTAAATGAATTTACCACGTGTATATTACAAAACAAAAGGAAAATAGATTTACTTGCAGGACTAAAGGCTTGCTAAAAGCAGTCCAGGTTCACGAAAGTTGAGGTCATCTGGACAAGTTGAGCGTTGAGAAGTCGGTGAAGTGAGGGAATTTCGGCGTAGTTTTCCAGGCGGTTGTTTACAGATAAGGTCCGTCAGCGATTGAAATTGCTCGGTAGGCCAAGTGGAGCTTGCACCAAAATCTTTTCGATGGTTCGTTAAATGAATAATATCCAATTACGATTTAATAATCAAACGACGCTACAGTTGACGGTTTTGTGCCGAGAAAAAGGTAACATCGTTACCGAAATACGTATTGGCAATTCGTCCAATACAATGTGTGGTTAGGAGACACTGTTAAATATAGTGTTGTGATAAACTACAGTCCTTACAATCCATTATTAGCACACTTTATCAGACGAAACAGATTTGAATTTCTCTTCAGTGTTTAAGCACGATCTACTTTCCAACTTTCCAACCATGTTTTTTAGACACTTATACCATAGGTCTTGTCACTAATAGATACACTGTTCTTACCACTGTTTTCCAAATTTGCGTTTATTTAATTAACTCATCACATTTGTGGCCGGTTTCACAAAGCTTCATTAACTTAATCGTGATTAAATTTGAAATCTGGAAATATAATTGGATAAAATTCAAGGTCTGTTAAATCTCAGCCAATGAAATTCCTGAATTTCATCTGTCTCACTGCAAATCACGTTAAAAAATCTCGAAATATGTGAGTATGGGAATTTTTTCTTCATAGAGAGCAGTTGGGAGAATTTTATCAATTAGTGTCCCAACTTATGAACAACGAAGAAAAGTTTGGTTTTGAAAAATTTTTACTGTCAATTATAAAAAACGAAAAACCCATCGACAGGAAATTCAAATTTTTAGTGTCCATTTTCATCATGTCAGCATTGTCAACCACAGACACAGCTGACCACCAACCACCAAAATTCGAACAAATTGGAAATTTCAAACTGATAGTCACTCTTTGATAGCAGTAGGTGGCTAACAGTAGCTTAGTGGGTTTAAAATTTTAGTGGGTGGTTGACGGTGGCTCAGTGAGACTGCAGCCTTAATCTCATAGTAATTTTTTAAAGTATTTAATTCACGTTGCAAAAGCAAACGATTTTGGTGAGAGGCTACCGACATAAACTTTTTTAAATCGTCGGCATATAGTTGAAATTTAGAATTGAGGAAACAGACGATACTTCATTGATGAAAATAAAGAACAGAAACGGCCCTAGATGAATTCGTGAGCAACACCTGATATTACTTCTATGAGGTCGGATTCTTAACTTGGTAAATATGTAGGAAATGCAACTGTAATTACATTATGAACATTTTTCTAAAATAGTATATTTTAGATTCTGCCTTAACAGAAAATACTAACAGCATTCCCATACTAAGTACCAATATATAGTTTATATCATTCATTTACTTGAGAACTCTGTACAGGTTACACAAATTAGATGTTTAATCTATGCAGAGTATAATTTATAGACATAATTTATGCAAAGTGTGAATGAAAGTTGAATGAATCAAACGATATAAATTACAGGCATAAATATAGCAAAAGGTGTATACAATTTCAGGTGCAAGATATAGTAATTTATATAAAAACTAATAAGTGACAAAATAAAAAATTTTGAATACATTAAAAACCGAATTTACTGTCTCCAGCTTTACTTTGTGGAACTCCATAATCATGAAATATAATATAAATACAAAGATTAATTAAAGTTTCACAAGTTTTATTAGATTCTTAGCCTGACAATATTGTTTCAACATTAAATGTCATTATCAAAGGCTGATAAGATTGATAAACAAACAGGTTACTAAGGATAAATACAGAAAATAGGTAACTAGATACAATGCACACAAAAACTAAATTTCTAACACTTCTAATAAAGGAGAATTACTAAGCTCAGTTTGTTCATTCACTACTGTACGTTTATGTTTGTATATTTCAAATGCTTCTAAAATGTTAATTTGTGCTTGTTGTTGCAAAAATGTAAACATTTAATGTTGTTTTGAGATGTCATAGGGTGGTTCTGTTCCAAAATATGTTTGGCATAATTCGATTTTTCTGAATGTTTATGGCTATAAGATCTTATGTCGAAATTTCTAAGTGTTTGTCCAATATAAACCGAGTTACAAAAAGAACAATACAAACGGTAAATGATAGGCTTACTATTCAAATTAAAACACACCCTCCCTACCTACTATTACCTCATCATAAAGTCCTACCTTAGCGATCGCTTTTTCCATACTAAATTTAATAATACTGTTTCTCCAATTTACCCAATTGAATCAGGTGTACCACAGGGTAGTGTCCTTGGACCCTTCTTGTACCTTATATTTACGGTGGATATACCAACCACCGACAACACAACAAGTGCCATGTTCGCAGACGACACCGCGATCCTCTCTACAGACAATGATCCTCAAACAGCTGCTAGTAATGTGCAAACCCACCATGACAAACTTGAAGATTGGCTCAACTCATGGAATATAAAAGTAAATGCTGCCAAGTCAGCGCAGGTAAATTTCAAAATAAGACAAAGCAACTGTCCAAACGTGTCAATAAATAACACCCAATTACCTATTCAAAATGAAGTCAAATACCTAGGACTAATACTAGATTCTAAACTTACATGGAGGCCACACATAACATCTAAAAAAATCCATATCAACAATAAGATTCGTCAAATGTATTGGCTACTTGGCCGTAATTGCAAACTGAAAATAGAGAATAAAATTCTCTTATAGAAATGCATTAACAAAACCAATCTGGACGTGCGGGATCCAGCTATGGGGCTGCACCAAGGCTTCGAACACAAAGATTATACAACGACTGCAATCTAAAATCCTCCGCATGATCTTAAACGCGCCATGGTATGTAAGCAACAAAACCATCCATGATGACCTAGCCATACCCACCATAGAAGATGAAATTTGAAGATTCAGCACCTCTTATTTCCACAATCTCCCAGGGCATCATAATGAAGAGGTTAACCAATTAGAGAATGAAATCGCAGTACGCAGAAGACTGAAGAGGAAAGATCCTACAGATCTGCAAAACTAATCTCAAAACTAATAATGTGTTTTACCTAAATTACATTTATCCTAAAATTTTGTATATAATTTAAATACGGAGTGTAGTCACTGGACCACTTCTCCCCTCTAGTAATGCCGCTTATCCCATTTACTGAATGTTCAAAGAGGACAGATTGTAAATTACTAAAAAATAAAAAAATTGTTATGGTTATAACGGTTTGCATGAGCCAAATATTTAATGATTGAAATTTCTTTATCAAAATGTGATCGTTTCATTGGATTAGTTAAAGCTCGGTGTACTAAAGATCTCTAAGCCGCTAGTTTATGTATTTTATGATGACATGAATCATTAGGAACAGTGACGTCTGTGTTTGTAGGTTTTCTGTATATGGAAACTTCAAATTCATTGTTTGTATTGATTGTAATACTTAAATCCAAAAAATTAATGGGGGAAAAATGAATCGTAGTACATATTTTACATAAAACCTTACGGTGTCGAGGATGTGCAATATCTGAGAATTTTTGATCGACAGTGAATTATCTTCTGTTTCCGTTATCTTAATTTTTAATTTAACGTAAGACAATTGCCCAACTTATTTCCCAATAAGTAATACAAAGCAACAGATATAACTACAAAACAGACGCAAATCTTCTCAGTACTTTCCGTGTTTTCTAATATGTAAGATCTTGACTGTTTGTGTTGCTATAGTACATAAGTGGGTCTATTAGATCAAGTCGTTTGTCTCAAATCGGTACCATACATATTTCTTACACGTACTCTTTATTGTTAGACATACAGCCCGTACGGAATTTGTTCAGCCAAAATTCCTAAAACGCCGTTACGTCACTTTCTCGGAATTAACCGCATTCGACACCCGAGTTAGAAAGACATTGGCAGCGTTGCCGGTTGTCACCAGTTCACCTTAGCAGCTTGCAGTTAGCATTTGCATGCCGTGATTTCTGAGTGTATCGTCCTGTGCATTTTCAGTGTAAATTCTTATTAAAATAAATCAATTTATCAGTTAAGGGACTGTAGTACGTTACGCAAATAATTTTTTTTTGTTTATTCCTTTTTTTGTATTGTATAAAAACATGTATCTAGATGATAGACACAAATTATTGTAATAAGAGAAATAAAACGCATGACTTACAAGATTGCAAATATTGTTTACAAACAACTTACGTTTCAAGGCACGCCGCTGCTTACAAATATCAAGCCGTGGCAGACCGTTGCGTGTCGAGAATAGAATGTCATCGGCTTTCTCCTTTCTGGGAATTCTGACTCAACAAATATCGTATGGGCTGTACAAAGACCACCAAACTGGCCTGCTACGTACCTTCTTCATCAAATGTGAGACGAAACTATTACTACACTATTTATTACCATTTTATAATTATACACAGCGAACTGCTTAGTATGCTTTCACGATGAACACAACAAGTGTTCTAAAAGCATTTGTGGAATTCTAGAATAGGTACTAGAATATTTCGATGACCTGAGTTTGGTTATGTAATGGTTTTAACAAATTATTTTAATAACTCATTCTATACCGTTACAGAAATGAACTACTGCACAGAAAAAATAATTAATCAAAAAGCACAACAGATTTTTGTTGGATTATCTTTGCGTTGATAAAACTTAACTCGATGAAATCTCATTATGCTATCCCAAAGTTAATGTATGGGAAGTTGTCTCACTGCCCTATACAATGCATGTTAAACTCGATTACGGAAAAGGGTAATGGAAGGGGAACAGCAAGACGACTACGTGACGTCATTGCCGAACTTGCCAAAGATCTTGCATTAGTTGCACTACTAATTGTCTGCAAAAGATTTGACCTCTGAGTTTATATGCACATAGCAAACAAACTAACCGCTCAAATTAATTTAAACAAAACAGTTAGATAGGCAATTTATTTTTGTATAAAATAGTAAATTTGTAAAATTATCTAATTTTAGATTTTTTAATTTTCGAGAATTATGTTACCAAAAGTCCGCTTTTTGCAAGTTCTGACGTAAAGCATGTCTAATAATTAATATTTCAATAACTACTAGACAGAATTCAATGCAATTTATGTACAAGTAGGTAATAGTGTTGCATGTATGCGTGTGACATTTTTTTGTAATTTGATATATGGATTATTTCTCAAGTTATTGCACGAAATAGAGGGTAATGCATTCAGGTGTTCTGGGGCCTTAATTAAAATCTTTTAAAAAAAAAATTGAAAATGTTCAAGAATTAATAAATAAATAAATAATTCTTTAAATAATGCTCGGACGCAAATGTTGCACAAAGAATTATTATTTATTAACTAATTCATCAGATAACGTTATTTTATAGTTTCGTTCTTTATTTACTTAAAGTTTGGTAGATTTTGATATACTTTTTTCGAGTTTCGGCCCTTTCGCCATTTTAGATTTCCATGAGGACATGATTTAACTGCTTTTCTAGTAAATTTACGAGATCAGCTGTCAATCAACTAGACTTGTGTTTGTTTTGACCTAGATTTTAATTGTTCGTCCAATGGAAAATTGATTTCTAATGCGTTTAGAAGCTAGAAAAAGTTTGAACTTCACTGAAATATGTAGGTTGTTAGGTAATGATTTGTTTGTTTTGAATATCATGTTAACGACCTTTTGACGTATTTTGTTTTTCTGTCTACACTCAATGCCATCTGACATCACATCCAGCTTGTTTTTATTTGTATTATCTTTCACTTTCACTAAGATTTTCCAACGAGGACACCTTTCCTTTCATTCTGTTAATTTAAAAATGTTTTTAAATAAAACTAAAAAATAGGGGGAAATCTCAATTTGCCTATACTAAAATACTGATTTTAATAATTCATTTTTTAGAAAATCAATTTTAATGTGTTTACATTTGGTAAAGTTTGAACATTACTGAAATATGTAGCTTATTCAAGTGGTTTGATATAATTTTGTATTTCTAAAAATTCCGTTAACGACATTGTGACGTTTTTTGCTTTTCTATTTACGCTCAATGTTATCTGACATCACAACCCAAATTGTTTTAATAGGATGTTTTTTTTATCACCGATTTCAATTTCAAATTTTAGAAATTTTTACTATTTCGAAAACGGAAATTCCATACTTTGTTTTTTATTTTACCCCCATTTTCAAATTTACATATGCCACTTTCCTCAACTAGTTTAACATTAAAGATTCATCTATCAAAGTGCAGACATGGAGTTTCAATTTTACAATCCATTTCTGCAATCATGGCAGGTCTTTCAGGCTGCGGGAGATCTTATTTTGTTATAAGCGTGTTAAAACGTTTAAAGCGATCATGTAATACAATATTTGAAAAAGTATGTTGGTTTTACGATTAATGACAGCCACTTTATAAAAAAATAAGTGAATTAGTAGAATTTCATCAAGGTTTACCAGACATGAGTTTATTCGACGGTGTTAACCCGAATCTGGTTATTATATAGGATTTAATGTTTCTTTTATTTCTATTTACGATTAATGTCAACTGACAAGTTTGAACATGAAGGTTATTGTGCACGACATAAACTTGCTTGTAAAATCAAGTAAATATTCAATTGAATTAATTAAATTGAAGATATTTTTGTATTCTAGTATAAATAGGGCGCCAAACACTTACGTTATATCCGTTCTTGGACAAGTTTTACTGTAACCACTACTATGGTAATAAGATAAGTTGTTTTATTTTATTTTTAGTTATCTTTTTTATTACTATTTTATGTTGTTTTAACTTCTTTTGTTATTTTTAAATAGCTATCTAAAATGGCCCCAAACAATTCTGAAAAATATGTCAACCCTATTCTGACCCGAGAAGTTGTAATACATCTGCAATAAGACTTATTATTTAATAATAGTATTTTTGATTAATATAATAATTTAAATATGGAATATTTACATCTATATATATAAAAGGGAAAGATTGTCTGTCTGTCTGTATATATGTATGTATGCGATTTTCTCCGCAACCACTGGACCGATTTGGATGAAATTATCATTGGAAAGGTCTTGGCCCAGAATAGAAAATAAGACCAAATTGGACTCTGATCGGCCATCGTGGTCCGAAATAACAGCGAAAAACCCATATATGGAAGTTAAAAATGGGTACTGAGATTGATGTGACAAGAAAATATATATAGATCTCGCACAGCAAGCTAGCTACTGCCGCGAGCGGAAAGTAAAAACATGTAATTTCAATAAAGCGCAGCAGAGCGCGCCGGGTATTTGCTAGTTTTAAATAAATAAAACGTATACTTTCTAATTATTTTGAATCGTTGAAATCTTGAATTTAATTGTTTGCCTACACTACGGTCGAACCAACAGATAAGGTCATATGTCTCCCACCTAACATGAAACACAATCATTCACACACACACACACACCCATAGAGGTGGCGGAATCCTTTTTTCCATTTTTCCACCGCCCCAAGTGGAACTGTGATCCACGATCATTCATTTGCTCATTTATTATTTATACTATCAGTTATATTTATATTTTGAAAAACACTTATCATTTTTGATCTTTTAAATCATTCATCATCCTGCAACATGTGGTGAACCATTGTACCCCACAAGCGATCTACAATGTGTCAAAAATTTTATTTTTTAAATTTCCTTTTTTCTAGCTGTTCTGTTATTTTTTAAAATATTTAATATACAGATATTATTGTCAATTGACTAAACTTTCAATTCCACTTATTCAAAAGTTAAAATGTTTTTTTGTTAAAAAAAATCAAACGCTAAAAACTTTTCAAAAGTTCGTTTCCTATTAGTAAATTATAGTTAAATTAGAATTCATTTGTGTCAGTGTAGCACTTGTGTCCTAAGGGTCGTGGGTTCGAGTCCCACTTGGGGCGAAGGAATTTATCTAATTGGGAAATTCCAGCAACTCAACTATGGGTTAGTATAGGGGTAGCTGGAGGTAGTCGTGAAATAAATTAAATGTTAAACAACATTACAACGTATTTTATTACTTATGTTATGATGTTAGATGTTTTATTGAAAAATATTGCGTATTATCGAAATTATTATAGATAAATTTAATATAAGTATACACGTCGGCAGTGACGCCACACTCCGGACTTGCTTCAATTACTACAAAGCTTCCGTGAGACAACTTCCTATACAATAACTTTGATGCGTTTCAGGTCTTGCAACAATTTTATCCACTAGATTACGCAAAATTACCCATTTCAACTTAAAATTGTGCTGAAATGCTAAAATTGCTACATTGTGTAATTTTTTATTTGGTGCACCTCTTATATAATTGTTAAATATATCCTATAATAAATGATAATGTCAGTTATAACGTTTGTAGATTATACTGCTTAAATTTTTATATATATTATTTTACTCATTTTTTTATTTTTGCGGTGTTTGTTAGCTTTTTAATTAAAGTTCATTGCGTCTGAAGAGCATCTAAGAATTCCTTCATTAGTTTAATTATACTTTACAAATCTTTTTGTAAATAGCAGTGTTCATGAATATTTAAAGTAGTAATTGATCTTCCACCCACACGCTTTGAGCCGGAATGGTAGAATTCTAAATCTAATTTTCTTTTATAATTGCATTTAAGATACTAGTCATTTAGAAGGTTTGTTTTCAAGGAATAACTCTTGGAGCTTTATCATTTCATCCGTTTCCTTCCTAATCCTCATTTCGTTCCGTAATCAATAAAAATAGTCTGTATTAATTAACAAGCCAACATTGACCTTAAAACTTTAAGGGGAAGGGTAAGCACGTGTAAATTAACTCTAGGCAGAGGGAAACGCAAATAATTCGCAAATGTAGTGGATTTATGTTTATCTTTGGTATAATGAGCAAAGTGGAGATGAAATACGTAAGATGTTTTATATCTTATGTTAGAATTCATGTGATTAGGTGATAATTATATGATTATCTGTTTTTTATGTAATGGTTTTGCATTGATGGCAATTTATTTTAGATTATTTAAAAGAAAAACGAATATAGTTTAATACATTTATTTACTTAATTAAAATTAGTTACTTTGCTTGTAATGTAGTAGTGATTACTACGCCAGAAATATATCGAATTCTTCTAAAATTCAGTTGGGAGTGGTATATATAAAGGTTTGTTATCAATGAGTCTTATAATTTAGTATTGTTGGAAACATGGTCCCAAGCCATTAAGATTAGAGTGAATATAAAAAGGCTACAGAGGTTAACATGATTCTTGAAAAACAGGAAGAATAAATCTTCAAGTTACCAAAACAAATTCATAAAATAGATATGAACCCTTATGATACAGAAAAGTGATCACATATTCCTAATCTATATATTTAAAACATAAGGCTTATTTTTGTTCCAGTTCGTTTGAGAGATCCACCAGGCCGTTTTACGCGTTTCTTTTTTTAAACTAAAGCTTTCGCTGTGTAGATTAGTCAACACCACTTAATTTTTATATTTTTTAACGTTTATATTTTTAATCTGAAAAACTCTAAAACGTTTCATTTGAGACGGGCAGATCGGACATTCACTAGGGACGCGCTCTCACCTTCCACGCTGGTGAGTTTCGTAAGTACTATTCGCTTATAAATATAAAGGGTGATGCAGCCGTCCACTTCCATCATTAATAAGCGTAGATAAAATCCGCATAGTTGAAAATTATGAACAGACGAATTATACAAATAATGGCTGATGGCAATTACTTATTCAGAGTAGTTTCATATTGTTTGTATAAAAGGCAGGAAATTTGCTAACACTATGTTTATGTCATGTTTTTGAAATATGTACTAATAGACGTTTTCAAGAATGTTTTGCACAAGATCGATTTTTGATTTTATTTTAACATTTTGTAAGGTAGAATTTCCGTATGTATGTATTTATGTAGAATAAACCAGCCGGGAGGAGCGAGTCGGAGAGGAATATATGTCGGAAGAGAAGGAGGGTAAGCTGGGAGAGAGGAGTGCTAGGCTTAGAATTTTCAACTGGTTATGTTTGGTTGCGTTTATTTAAATAATCACCTATCAAAATCCAAAGGCTTATAATTACACATCGAATGTTGTATATAGGGAAATCCTTCAATGTTTTTGACCGTCATATCTTGACGAGGTTTCCCTAGTTAATATAAAATTGAACAGAAATAAATGGGGTTTTTATAACATTACTAAAATTAAGAACTTTTGTAACATGTGACATTTGTATCAAATAAATAATAGTTATTTATTATACAAGCGTTTAAAATACAGGTTTATATAAATTCTTGTGATTTGTATCCTACCATTAATAGTTAAATTACATGAGAAGTTCGAGATCTTACGCGGATTCTTAGACAATCACAATTATCACATCGTCATAATTGTGTTGAAATCATAGCAACGAGAGAATGTTTATAAATAAATATTTGGAAAATTCGAAACAACTTTAGTGGACGTTTTGTTCATTCAAAAAGAAAAAAACAAGTTGTTCAGCCTAGCCACAAGAAGAACGGCCGAAGCAAAGGTTATAGAAGAAGAAATGGCTGCTATAAATAATTTAAAGAAACAATGGTAGGAGGTGAAGAAATTATGGAAGATTTACTTCCTCAAAAAAGTACTAAATAAAATTTTTAAACGGCTAGTGGAACAAAGTTTTTATTTTGTTTATTAAACAAATGCTTTAATAGTCTGTACAGAAGTAAATAAACACGACTTTATAAGGCAAAATTGAGCAAATAAATGTATTTGTTCTTTCAATATAATTGTGCAATACATAATATTATAAACAAAATAGTTGAAAATATGGATAATCTCAAAAAAAGCATTTCTAAATAGACTAGAATTTATATCAATTAATAACATATTTAAATTTATAAATTAAATTCAATATTGTAAACAAACCAAGATAATATAATAAGGCAAAATTTAGAAGGCAAAGGGATTATTCAACTTATAGAACGTATAACACGGTTGAAACATTAAATCATACACATACACTACGGTTATTTTAAAACTGTACGAACTGAGACGGTACATTTAAATGCCCATACATTATACGGTTAATTCCGTTTAAAAGCGTAGAAAGAATGAAGTGGCAACGAAAATAATAAATCTTTGCCTTGGCGACAGAAAGAGTTGATGTTTATAATAAGTTTTTTAATAGCATTTGGGACTACCTTTTTAAACTTGTTAACTAGTTCATCGTAAGCATTATCCTTTTTAAATCGACCATGACATTCTTTTGATTTAACCTTTCACAAACAAGGGAAACTCTTATAAAGATCTATAATATCTACTAAAAGTTCTTTGGGTGTCATTATTATTTAGAAATATGGCAACCATGTATAGTAGTTGAAACACCGTTGATGGAAAGTGGATTGTTTTCACTATCCACTTCAACAGAAAATCTGTACGGGTCAACTGCACCGTTTAAAAATCTATCGCTAGTGTTGTAAATGAAAGGACGTTCTGAAAATAACGATGAAAACGTTTGCGAACGTTCGGCATGATGAAACCGTATCAAAAGAACGTTCTCTTGGGGAGCATATTCGAGCATGTTCGCTAACGTTCTTATAACAATTCTCGAGAAATATAATAATAATATGAAATAATAATTTTCACAATAATACAGTACAGACGAGAACTATGAACAAGAAGCTGAAAATAAAACCAATAGTAGAGTGTGTACATAAAAATGAAAAAGGCTACTCTGATAATAGGGTAGCTTTTCCCAAGAAACTAGACTAATGGTCCAAAAAAACGTTTTATTTAAAGCTCTCCGAAAGTTTTACCCTAATGTGCCGCGAAAAAATGTACCTACTTGCCCCGAACTGCTTTTAGTCGAAGTGTGTTTGCGCCTAAGTGTCCCGGTGTCGAAATGTGCCTGCGCCGAAGTGTCCTTGCGCCGAACTGTGATGATGAACTAAATGATCGCTCGTAGAATGTAGTATTATGCTTGGGTATAGTCAACAGACCTCTCTGTCGCACATTTATATTGTGTACATCTGTTCTATACCTTATCTTATTATATAAATAGGGTGGCTGCCTATTGATTATGATGTTATGATAGAACGTTGCAGTCTGTATGTAACGCCGTAGTTTCATATTAAGCCATCCGGTTTCTACTAATTTTAAAGGTATATGTGCAGACTTAGGAATTCCATATATAAAACGTAAACAAGAGTTTTGAACACGTTGTGTACGCTGTGTCAAGACAAGGGCCTTAGACAGATATGCAATAATTAAGTTGTGATAACACAAGTGATTCACTTAATAAGATCTTAGCGTTTTTGCTTAAGTAATCTTTATGCGGATAAAGAAGTTTTAAATTGTAATAGGCTTTTTGTATATACTTATTGACTTGTTTTTTAAATCTAAACGTTTTATCAAGCACTAATCCCAAATTTTTGGCATTTTCGACCATCGGGATATGAGTATCTCCAATTTTTATGGGTGACAATTGGTAATTATTAATCGTTTTTCCCAATAGTAAAATACAAGATTTAGATGGATTTAGAATTAGAGCGTGATTAGCAGAGAACTCATTTATAGCTTGTAAATCATTATTCAGCGAGTCAACGGCATTCTTACATAATTTGAACTGAAGGAGTACTATAGTTGTGTATCATCAGCATACATGTGAATATCACAGGCCCCAACACAATTACAAAGACCTCTGGTATACAGGGCAAACAGTAGATGACCTAGTATGGAACCTTGCGGCACCCCTCTTGTAACATCAACAGACTGGATACCCATTAGATGTCTTAACTCGTTGCGTTCTGTTGTAAAGATAATTTTGAATCAAAACGACTGCATCATCACCAAAACCTATGTAGTGCAATATACCAAGCAGCAAGTCATGATTTATTGTGTCAAACGCTGTGATGAATTCTAACAGAGCCAAAAATGCACTTTTTCCTTCATCTTGTGCTTTCAAAATGTCATCTGTTATCTTCAGCAAAGCGGTTACACAGCTGTGCGCAGATCCAAACCCTGACTGACTGATAGGTAGCAAATTATAGCATTCTATAATTGATTATTATCTTTTCCATGATCTTTGAAAGTGTTGGTAAAATGCTAATCGGTCTGTAGTCCTTATATTCTAGGTTCTGGAGGTTGCTCGATCTTTGCTATTGGAGTTACAAGAGCCGACTTCCAGCTGTCGGGAAATATATTTTCTAAGAAGCAAGAGTTAATAATATGTAAACTGTGACTTCCACAAACAACTCATTTATTCGATTTACCCGTAACTAAGCTACTCAACACACATGTACCTCATAATGAACCAATAATAAAGCTTTCATATATGCTATTGCAACGTTCTAAAAGCCATTCTCTTAGCCGATTTATTAACACGCTTTTAAGGCCCGTTGTGTCCAAATATCGTTCTCCAAGTTAGTGTTTTAAGTATATTAATTTAAGATCTTTTAACAATTTCATCGTCATTTTAATTATTCGTTGGCATTATTTTTAACACTAAAAGTTTATTTTCACAGCACTTTATTTATTACGCGATTTTATTTATTTTAATCCCACACCTGACACCACTGTAACGTTCTTTTTAAAATAATTACAAAAATGCTGTTTAAATCGTCCACACTATAATTATAAACTATTTAATGAACTTAAATGCTAGATATTTAAAAACTTAAAGTAAATTATAAAAGAACTATTTATGTATTAACTATCTATTACTAAACATTTATTTATTCACTAATATATTTGATTACTAATTACACAGAGCACACTTCGATACGCCGGCTAAAACACTAATTCTGCCGGGCCCATTGCGACTGATATATATCCACACGGAAGTGTGTAGAATGCACTAGAAAGATCAGCGACGTTATGTCATACACGCGACCTGCCTCGAATATTGTAGACGGGCCGCGAATCTTCTAGTGGGTACTCGTGGGTGTATGACGCTTCGCTCTGGAATATTCCGTATGTAGGGATTTCTCTATTTGTTACACTATACATTGTAAAGACATATAGGAACACCGCAATCTAATTATTAGTTATCTGAATAAAATAATCAAACTTGCTTATGATCTATGACAGATCATAAGTACACATGCATCTGAGACATACTCACAAACAAAATGCTTAGTGAGACATCTCACCTATTAATTATTTATCGCCACCACTGAATTGACACACACGCACACACACGTAGAAATTTTCAGGGTAAATTAAACAAATTCTCTTCTAATAAACACAACACAAGGTTATTTTTGCAGTTTTTACGCCAGAATGAATGGCCCCTTTCTTAATAATAACATTCTCCTAAATTCTAATATCGTAAATTTTATACTTTAGCCTACAAAGCTATTTTTTATGAAACGTAGGGTTGTAGTGACCCGTGATGTAAGTGATCCATGGTTTAACTGAACTCTACTAATCCCTATCTTAATAGGTTTTCTGTTAAGAAAACTAATTGATTTACATTATAACATAATAATAATTCTACACATTAATACATATAAGTCTGCGTCAATCGTCAAATTTGACGACAAAGGTGGAAAAAGGGATTCTGTAGTCCACTGGTCCTTGTATAACATTTGCAACTTGTACCTACGTTAATGACTGCAACTGTAAAGCACACATGGAGGTCAGGGAAACGCAATAAACCCTTGCATTACACCCTTAAACAGTTATTTAACTAACATTAAAATAGCCAACCGTTGTATACAAAATTCCGCTTGATGAATAAACGATCGCATATATACATTAAGCACAGTGCACAGTCACAACACAAATAATAATTTTTACACAGAGTGTATAAAACTTGTATAAGAAGATGTGTTTTTAACTGACATAAGGCACTATCAACTAATTTAAGAGAAACCAAATAAATTTGGTACATAATATATAGTAGTATGAATTTATTGGGCCAAAAACATAGAGGATTGCTGCAAGCGGGGCATGAGACGTGCGGGGCAGCTGATCAACGGGATAACGCGACGAAACAATTTAAATTGTGTTTGTTGTTAGATTTTATTCTTTTACGAAATTATTGTAATAGCTGAAAATATAAAAGTGACACCGTTACAAGCAAAAGATCGCGATCTAAATTTTTTTAAAAACGATTTTTCTAGATTAAAGGCTTCGTTTCTGAGATATGAGTTGAAGTGGGTGGTCGCGCGGTAAAGAGTGCCACTCTTACTCAGGTAGCCCGGGTTTGATCTCCGAAATCGACGAGAATCATTCTCGTCGATCAAGCCTCAGCACACTCCGCTTTGCTGTCAGATGGGCACGTTAAGTAGTCGGTCTCGACAATCACATAAACATCTTTCTGTGGTTGTCGTTAAAAATAACTGCCCTATACCACGCACAAGTATATATTTACTTCAGTGGTGTGGCAATGTTAATTACAGTTAACATTTATACATAAATGCGAAAGTATCTTAAAATTAATTAATTTTTGAATCTTTTAAGTTACAAGCATTTAAACTTTAGAATTCCCGTAAGACTCAATGCTTTGCAAAGATTTGTTTACTTTTTTTTAGAAAAACGGCTACAAGTTTTACATCGAAACCTACATGAAAAATTGTTCTGATAACGATGCATCACGTACGATAGATAACTCAAAAATTATGAATTGTGTCCTTTTGTACAGGACAATATTCGGCCGACATTTTTTTGGTAGAACAATTAATTATAAGCTATCGAATACAACTAGTACCAGCTTTTGCTCTCAAAACCCCCACAGGGTGACACGTTTTGCCCCACTGGACACACTACTAGGAAACTAAACGAACTTAAACCACATACTCATACAAAATGTACATGTGTTAAACTGCTGCCGGCGTCGAGTATTTAAAAGGCAGGCTAAATACAACCTTGCCTGCTCCCGCCCATCAGTAGTTGCAGCGTGTATGCAGTGTTTTTCTTTTATAATGTTTAAAATGTATTTACTTGTGCATACGGTGGCTGGACACTTCACCGACCTGAGACAACGCCGACCACGGTCTATGCCAATCCTTAAAATAAATCTGGCTACTGGACACTTTGCCGGCCGTGGATACTACACCCTCCTACCTCAAGCAGTAAACACTTTGCCGACCGTGAACACTACACGCCGACCGTAACCGGGGACACTGCGCCGACCTCAAGTGGCAGAGACTTTGTCGACTGTCGACACTACGCCGGCCGCACCCGGTGGGCACTTTGCCGACAGTGGACACTACGCTACGCGACTCTTAAGAGGCGTCCATAGTTACAATTCTTACGGGCATGTTAACGTAAAATTTGAAAATGCATGATTGCATGAGTACAGTTCAGATATTAGTTAGGTATATTCAATGTTGGGTAGTAACTGAGTAGCTAAGTGGGTAGTAAAGTAGAAGTTTTTCAGTAAATAGCGATAACTCGTTACTTTATGTCATTAACTTACTTAAAGGCTCCCTTAAGTCATTGGTCACTCATTCGGTTATTTAACATTTTAATAGTCAAGAACAAAAGAAATTCATTTGTCAAAACGATCTGTTTATAATACTTATGGTTACCGAGAAAAACGGTTGTAAAATGTGAATCCTGTGGGGATGATGGTAGGTACTAGCCAGTCAGCACCGAAACCCACTCGCACACACACTGCATTATTATGCGTAGTCGTCGGCTTGTACGAGGGTTGTCTTTTTAGTGTTGCATGCAGAGACATCGAGGGCGTCACTAATCAAATGTGACTACTAAAAATTAACCTACATCTCTAATTAACCTAAATCCAAAGTGCGAAACGTATAGTGTTGTAGCTACAGCGAATTGTCACAGTTGACAAGTTATTCGAAAAATGGAATTAAACCGAGGAAATTTTCGCGCAATAATTTTTTAAAACTTTCGAAGACAATTATCTCAACAAGAATGCCTCGCTGAGTTGGTTTTTGTTTTCGGCAATGAAGCACCACATCAGTCGACAATTTCTCGTTGGTATGGAGAATTCAAACGTGGACGGATGAGTCTTAGCGACGATCCAAGGGTAGGTGCACCAAAAACGGCAGTCACCCAGGAAAACGTCGATGCTGTGCGCAAGCTCAACAGGGAAGATCGACATGTTACATATCGCGAGATTGGGGCATTATTCTGGATTTCAAAGACTTCAATTCAAAAAATTTGCATGAAGAATTGTGTGTAAAAAAATTAGTTTCCCGTTGGATACCACATCTGTTGACCGAAGAACAGAAAGCAGCTAGGGTCAATTGGTGTCAAAAAACTCTAGACCGTTTCAACGCAGGAAATTCTAAAAACGTGTACAGCATCGTCAGTGGTGACGTATCGTGTATTTACTATTATGAACCCGAAAATAAACGCCAGTTGTCTGTTTGAGTGTACCAAGGTGAAGAAAAGCCGGCAAAAGTCATCCGTTCTTGAAGTGTCTCCAAAAAGATGGTCGACATTTGTCTCAAAAGTAGGTCATATAGCAATGGTTCCTCTGCAAGATCAAAGAACTGTTACTGTTCAGTCATCGTTAAGCTGCGAAAAACCAACCCCGAACGACGAATCATCTTCCACCACCCCAGTGCAAGTTCGCACACAGCTCGCAAGACAATTGCATTCTTAAAGCAAGAAAACGTCGAATTGTTAGACCATCCTACGTACAGTCCCGACGATTTCTTTACTTTTCCGAAAATTAAGAACGGACTGCGTGGCCACAGGTTCCAGTCGTCAGAAGAAGCAGTCGATGCCTTCAAAGACGCAATTTTGACTGTACTAACAAACGAGTGCAATAACTGCTTCCACAGTTGGTTCGAGCGCATGAAAAAGTGCATTAATTTTCGTCGAGAATACTTCGAAAAAATTAATCTCGTTAATTCCAACCAGAATATGTCTGTGACAAATATTTCGTTCTGGTACAAAATATGTCACCAAAATTTTTTAAACTGCCTATATCTCCCTTATTCAGCTCGATAAAAAGTGCGGTTTTCACTAATATTTTCAGAAAGACTAACTGTATCATATTTTAATTAGTTGTTTCATGACTTAAGTGGGCCTTTAAGTTACTTTGTTATTTTTCTCTAAATAATTTCTAAATTTTTAGTTTTATAAGTAGAATTCGATTCACGCTTCACAAGATAGTATTAATATTCTAACGTTTAAATAGTATAAAGTATAAACGCTTATAAATCAATAAATGTCAATTAAAACCAGGTAATTTTTTACATGGCTCAATTAATGAAATTATTACGAATATCTCTTGAAAAGGGCCTAACAAATCGAAACTTATGGAAACATATAATACAACAGTTTTTCTTAAAACTATTTATTTATGATTGGGTATCTATTGCAACATGTGTAACCGGTATAATTTTTAGTTATTAACAATCCCAAATTTTCAAGAAAAAGTTTTTGATGTCTTTTTTGAGAATTTTCTGAGAAAATGACTCAAATAAGATTTCGGTGCAGATAAAAACATTATGTATTTACTTGGATTGGTAAAGGCAATGTAATTGTAAATAATGTTAATGAAAGAAAGAAAGCAATACATATTTACAGTTTCTTTTACAGCTTTTATGTTTGGAGGTTTTCGACAGTTTAACGACGGTATTCACAGTCGCTAGTTAACTTTAACTGGATGTTAAATACTATTGAATGGATACAATTGTTTCAACAAACGTATCTATGGTAATCACCATCCAGTTAAAGCAATTGTGAATACCGCCGTAAGTATGCTAAAGAGAAACCCGCTTATTAACAAAGGTGAGAACTTCACAATGATTATTTATTGAATATCAATTCATCCGAGTCATTCAATACATTTATATTTTTGCCAGAATTTGCAAAAATTAACTTTAATTGTACAAGTTACTCTATGATAACAAATCACTTACTTTTAATTCTCCTGTAACTTGTATTGAATTAGTTTTCTGTAAAGTAACGAAATAACTTAGTTACTTTTTCATAATAACTTACCCAATGGTATATTAGATTGTCCAAAGCAGATGTTACTCATGTCAGAAACGTATTGCAGAATAATAGATGTTACTCATGTCAGAAATGTAACACAGAATACTATGTTAGGTACTTAATTTAACACTGTATGGATTAATATGTGAAGTTAATACGCCACATGTTTACTCGATATGTAGATACAAGATCTGATTTAATAGACTATACCATAAAGTCACTAACATGAAATAATGATGATTAGTTAATATGTGACCGTGTAACGTGTTTAATGCAATTTAAACAAGTTTACGTCTAACGTTTAGTTGTTATATTGGAATATGATAAATTGTATGTGGCATTTGGAATTGATTTTGCATCTCTAATTAACTTGCAGACTGAGTCGTATTTATTAAACTATATCGCATAGGAACGTAATTGCACGTAAATAAATAGCCAAATTGCAACAAAATAATAAAGGCAATAATTGCATACTTTGCAAGATTGCAACCTAATAAATTTTTAGTGTTTATGAACTTTTTATTGCATATGTTAACATATGAAAAATACATCTTCATTCTAAAAATCAGTCAACATTCAATTACTATAGGTCTACTGTCACAAGCATTACTTTGTGGAACTCCATAATCATGTAATAAACAAATATTAATAAAACGTTTCGCAATATTCATTAAATTATAACCTGACAATTGTTTCGACAGTTAAGCTGTCATTATCAAAGGTAATATGAATATAAACAAACACGTCGCTAAGGTAAGTGCAAAAAATAGTAGATAAAAAGATAAAAATAATAAGAATTAATTATCTAACATTTTAAGTAACGGAGAATTACTGAGCTCAATCTGTTCATTTATTAAAGGTACCCTGAGTTTATGTTTGTATATCTCGAAAGCTTCTAGAATGTTTGATTTCCGTTTGTTATTACAAAAATGTAGGAATTTGATAGTATTTTGGGGAGTCATTGCGCGATTTTATTCTACAAGGTGTTTGGCGTAATTAGATTTTTTGGGATGTTTATTTCTGTAACAACGCACGTGTTCATTATATCTTATGTCAAAATTTCGAAGTGTTTGTCCAATATATACCGAAGTACAAAAAGAACAATTCAAACAGTAAATGCCCAATTTCATGATATCGTGTATTCTGTCTTTAGCATTGAATAAGAATGAAAAAGTATACATGTTGATTTTAAAGGATATTTTGTAATTGTTGGTTTTTCCTGTCATATGTGCATTTTTTGTGATATTTTACCAAAATATCGTATAGATACGTCATTTGTGTCTTTTGTTTGATTGTCATCGGGATATGTTCTTTTGATAGTTAACCTATAATCTTTTTGTTTAACTAAAGTGACAATCATGTTTGAATCATGTTGAATCATGTGTGACATTCATGTGTGACAATAATGATTTACATGTACCAGATGTTTAATAGTTGAAATTGTAACTTGAAATCTCTAAATGTTAAATCTGGCTGTGTGAGTACTTGAAGCTCTGTGTACCAAGGATCTGTAAGCTGCTAGTTTATGTGATTTATGGTGACATAATTGATTTAGTATGGTTATGTCTGTATGTGTTGGTTCTCTGTATATGGAAAATTCAAATAGATTGTGTGCGTTAATCTTAATCTTGGCAGTTAAGTCTAAAAAGTTAATAGCCCTGTATTGTTCTATTTCCAATTTTATTAATGTTTCTTAATGTTTTGTATTAATCTTTATTTATTTATATTTATTTATCAATACTATAGGTCTGGTTGATTAAAGACAAGCAATTACAGAAGCTTTGCTTTCCTTGTTTGATAAATACACATGCGTATACACATCAATGCAAATACAGTATTTATACTATAATTCCAATATTCAAATCAATATTCACTTCAATATGACTGCTATTGCGAGTAAAAAATATAATGATAAAAATGATTACAGAAATCTTTACCGAAACCTCTACACTGTCATAGATAATAGTATTTATTACTGCTGTTATGAAATATAATATAAATACAAAGATTAGTTAAAGTTTCACAAGTTTTATTAATATCTTAACCTGACAATATTGTTTCGACACTTTGTGTCATTATCAAAGGTAGATAAGATTGATAAAGTTTATCAATCTTATCTACCTTTGATAATGACACAAAGTGTCGAAACAATATTGTCAGGTTAAGATATTAATAAAACTTGTGAAACTTTAACTAATCTTTGTATTTATATTATATTTCATGATTATGGAGTTCCACAAAGTAAGGCTGGAGACAGTAAACGCTATCATTTTATTACTGCTGTCTATACGTAATTACAACGATAACCGAAAGCGTCATGTTACAACAACTGAAGCACATATTGGATGAGGAGGCTGCAACAACCATCAAACAGTTTGATTACGGTGGGCTTCAATAGGTCAGTCTTAGTAGTTGAACATTGACCAAAGCTTGGTATCAGAGTGTACGTGCTATCGATGTCTTATAGAGATGCCTCCTTGTATAAGTTGCAATGTTGCAAATATTAATCGAAGTCAATGTTTACAGTGTTTCCGTAGACCTTTATGTTCAAATCGATAAGACTGCAACATCCCACAGCAAAACTAAACTAAACGTCTAGGTAATATGAAAATGAGTCTCAAATAAAAAGCTATATGTTATGTATGAAAGGCTTCTGCGCAGAATGACAATGGATAAATAGATAAGATTGCTGTCAACTATTAAGAGCATCTGCAGGCGTTTTCTAGCGATATCTAGAGATATATTTATAATTATTAAAAAGTTGTTAGTGCGCAAGTCACTGGATTAAATACATTTTCCACTTCGGTTTAAAACTGTTTGAACTAGTTGTGTGTATGACGTCACCGTTTCGTCAATAGAATGACATATTTTAAATACAACAGAAAACAGTTTATACCGTTTAATAACTAGAAAACGCCGTAGAACGCAATGTATTCATCTATGTATTATGTATTATTGTTAAAAAGTACGCTCTGATTGGATAATTGCACGGTAACACATTTTAAATCTTTTTTTAAATAATTTGTTGTCAGCACACGTCAATATTTAAAAAATCTTAAATTTGGGTAGCATTAAGCAAATGTTTATAAATAAGTAAATAAAAGCACTAAAGTAGAATCGAAAAAATGATGACCAGAGCCAGGAAAGATGAAATGATAAGAAAATGTGTCCAAAATCTTTTAGCTAATTCGTATATGTAATTCACACACAAAATGTTTAGTTTTGTACATCCATTGTCAGAGATTGTACATTTTATTGATGTAAAGATGTTTATGTAATATATCACATTCACAGCTGTCCAATATAAGAAATCGTTTTAACTTAATATAAAACAAAAAGCAATTTATTTAGTATTTAATACATGGTACAATATTCATAAGTTGTGTTGATCTAAAGAAATATCAGTTCACATGTCTGCAAATTAATACGTGTGGTGACAGACGCGTAACATTGTAACAGTTGAGGAAGGTGCACCTAATTCGGCGAATTGATGAGTGCTATGCAAGTTATATCTACAATTACAACTTCTTCTAACAATAAGACTAAGTGTACCTTTTAAATATGGCCGTTCTCATTGCCGAAGTGTAAAAATACACTTTTTCTTCGAAAACTTTTATATTATACTAAAAATACAAACTACCTAGTTATAAATTATTTAATCCTCCAACACCCTCTTATACAATCATTTAAGGGATATGAATGACTTCTTGTTTTTAGGTTCTGAATATTTTTTGCTTGTTTTTCGAGGTGGTTGAATAAATAATCTATAAATGTAAATTTGCACCTTTGAAATCATCACATGGTTAATCAAACAGATCAAATTATGTACGAATAAAGGCTGATTCTCACTATACGTCTAGACGTCGGCAGGCAACCAACAGCCACCGGACCGACAAAACATTGTATTGTACGTCTTTATGAAGGTATTCACATCAACCATCACCAACACGGACCGTCGTCAACAATTGTATGTCACCATCGTACGTGAGAAAGTTTTGCAGGTCGGTGTCGGTCCGTTCCTGAAAGAAACGGTTAGTGTGAACAGTCGGTCGCCGCAAACTATCGTGTTTTTGACCTTAACATACAAATTTTCTTTTCTGTAATAATGTTTGTTTTTTACATTCTACAATGAACGATGAAAAATAATCAAAATAATTTGCGGGCCTGTGGTTTACGAAACGCATAGTTATTAGTTTTGATAGGGAGTCTAGCCGTCTAGCCGTATAGTGAGAATCAACCTTAATTATTAAGTGTATGTGTTGTAACACAAAAATAGGCTACGAATTTCAGTAAATTCGTTATTTATTTCTTTTATTAATTTGATTCGCTAAAATATACCGGACGCCTATGATTATCGAGCTTTTTGACAATATTAATCCTTATCATTTCATCTTTCCTGGCTCTGATGATGAATATACGATTCCACAATTCACAACTGAACAAAATCTACAAATCATAATTAACTTATGAACTTATTAAGCTATTACAGACCAAAAAGAAATAATGACTAATAGGGTTAGTTTTTTATTTTCTTTTGTCTTCTACCACCTATGTTTATTTTTGATCGTGTGTTTTTTATCGCTATTATTATTTTATTTCCAATTAATATACATTTTCATCATTTACGAAACGCGTATTGGCACTACCAGCTGTCAAAAGCATTTAAATTGTATTGCATTGGCATGTAATCAACCAAAGTATATTTCTCAATAGCGGTGCATAACATATGAGCACGCTGCATACTAAACTACTCTTTATAATTTAAAGCTCTCGTTCTTTAAATTGTATTAATTCATTGCAGACCTTCCAAACATACATTGGTGTTAATGAATAGAAAACAGCCTATTGGGCTAACAGAGCTTAATTTAAAAGAATAATATAGCAAACCCTGCTTATTAGAATTGCTGTTAAAGAAATATATAGACTAAAAGCATGAAAAACATCATTCCGGTTATAAGAATACCGCATAATATAATAGATCGCCTAAAAGAATAAAAGTTAGATCTTAAAAGGATTTTACCTCCATAAAGAAATTTCACAGAAGAATCATCCAGAATTCCCAATTTTTAACATTTTGTGACATCAATGTGATATTTTGTAAAGCCTTCCTGTTTCAATTTATCATTTTAAAATAGGTAGTTACTTAACAGATGTGCTGTCAAAGTACGCACACAGTAAAAAATATGTAGTTAAATTTAACTAATTTTAACTAATTGTTTAGTCCCAGACGATCTAATACAAAGTGTTGTGCACTTAACAATACTAGATTTTGTTAGCTCTAACATAAATACCTAATTAAAATTTACAAAAACTACTTGTTAAATTATATTCCTGAACAAAGAGGACTGCAAAAAAATATTATTACAACAACCCTGTTATGTATTAAATTGACAATTCTGTATTGTTAGCAGTTCAACAAAATTTATTAGATACACGAAATTAGTTGTAGAAATACATTAATGTAACATACATTACGCAATTATATGTTATCAGTATAACAACAAGGGTTGTTTAATTCAAAATATTATTTATGATCTTATTAAGCATTGTTGTAGTTTTAGCATTCTTGTTCGTTTTATTTACTATTTCGGTCAGTTACTGTAACAAAGATCTATAGTAATTTAACACAAAAATTAGTTAACTCCTAGTATTTCTTTTGTAGTTTTATTATAGGTGTTGTAATTTTGACGTAAGTCTTTATTTATTTGCCAACACTGTTTGTTACTACAACTAAAAGTGTATGTTTTATATATATATATATATATATATATATATATATATATATATATATATATATATATATTGCGGTGACTTCGCATAAACAGAATAAGTTTTGATTTTCTCCCACCTCGGCTAGCAAAAATAAAAATATATGCGATGAATTTGGGAAATTAACAATAAAATATTGTTTTTATATTCAAAATACTTTCAAATAACGAATAATTGTAGATAATTGATTTATAAATTGATTTTTAAAAAGACTGTACTTTGGAAATGCTTTTCAACTTTACTCATTTATAAATTCTTATGATTCAAAAATACCTTTTAATAGTTTTAAATAATGCACTAGTTACATAAAAATGTTATGTGAGTTCTTGACTAACTCAAGTTTACGTAAGAGAGTTGGGCGCCAATTAAATAACATAAAATAACTGAGTTATATTAATAGGAAATACTCATCTCAGGGCGAATGTGGATTCCTGTGGTTTTAAAAAATAAACAAATTGAAATTGAAATCACTTTTTAAAATTGAAATCTTAATTAAGTTTAATTATAGCTAAATTGTTCAAATCACTTAATTACACCTCACAAACAATAGTCTTTTCTTCAGCAGATACCAAAACAGAAGGAAATAACTTCCTACCTTCTTGTATAGCGATGCTTCTTCCTTTTGCTATAGATGTCCTCTTTCCAAAACCATTAGCAGAGTAGGTCACTTGATGTTGAACCAGGGCTGGTCTCCAATTCCGGTTGACTTTCTTACTTTTTCCTGGATTTCCCATATAATATTATCCAAAACTTGATTTTGGTAACTCACTTTTGTTTATTAATTGCGGGTATTTTTTTCCCTTTTTCGAAGAACTTGTATTTGTTTTTGTGTTTAAATAAATAAAACACCAATCAATAGTTTTAATCGAAGATTTATTATCTTGCTTACTTAGCACGTAAATATTTTTAAAAGGGTGTGGTTCTTTATAAACTTATACACACTTTTACAATTTATACTTCATACACTTTCGCCGTATTCAATTAACTTATCTATTTATATTTGTACTGTATTTCTTACACGACTTTACTGCGTCGCTTTATGTTCAGAAGTCCAATTTACATTTTAATTTATATTTCTTATATCGACTTTACTCTGTCGTTGTTTACCATCAAGTGTCTAATTACATTATTATTATCTTTTTAACACGACTTTACTGCGTCGCTTTATATTACTGACTCTCCTAAAATTATAATTTTCTAAGCTTATATACTATTTCCTATTTACATAATTATATTACACAATTTGACTTACGAACTAATACAAACTGTACACTCATATAATACATAATAGCAGATTAATATTGTTTATAAAAGTGACACATCTATTACACATTATTACACAACATTTGCAATAACAATGAACTATTTACATGAACAAAAAACTTTAAAAGAATCACATAACCCGTCGATAAACACATTTGAAAATTAATCATAACAATTATATAATAATAATAACTTGCGAACAACTGGATGTTACGTACACTTAAGTAATCGGTGAGTAAGCTATTTGATAATAAATAAAGAAACATGTATTATTTAACCTTCTTAAAAAGTATACACATTGATTGTATAATCAATGACACACCATTAAATAACTTAAAAATATCTTTAACAGGAAAAGTTAATAAAATATTCCTAAAGTGTTAGTTTTCAACGAAGATTTTAAAATTTTACAATAATTTCAAAAATTACCAAAATTTTGACACTAAAATCCACAGCAATATATATCTATTAATTGCTGTGTAAAATCTCAATTCAATCATATCCAACTAAATGCAGTTTGAATTTAACTATGATAAAGTCTTTAAATAGGATAAGAAAGTAACATTATTAAATTAATATCAAATAAAATATATTGAATGTATTGTGTACTTAAAAGATATATGCATGAATAAATGCAACCAAGATGAAATGTTAAGCGGTAGGCTCGCTAGACGTAAAAGGCATCCTATTTAGAATTTAGATATAGTATGTACATATAAGTTAAACAAATCATTTCAAATCATCTGAGGTTTTAATGTGTCTTATTAAATTATCTATTTTATTATCTATTTCTTTATAGTTAGACCCTTTGAGCTTGCGTCTATTCTGTTAAACAGCGTTTTTGGTATTCCTACTAACAAACTTCACAATGATAGGCTTGATTCCTCCTTCCTTTGCGAATAAGCGATGACTGCAATCAATAGAAGTAGGAGGTAGATTTAGACCCAACTTTTCGTTGCATAAATGCAACACAATTTGGCCAGTATCTTCATTTTTATTAATTTGGGGAATGCCAAAGATGCGAAGGCTATTGCGCCTAGAATATATCTCCGAATCGCCTTTAAATTAGATTAGTTGGTTTCTAGATACATGCATTTCTGCTTTTAGTGAATCAACCGTTTGAATTCTTGCATTTCTCTATTGAATTCGTCAATTATTTTGTCTTTTAACTTTACCACCAAACTATTAATTAGGGTATCGGCACTGAGCACCTTTTCGACAATGTTTTTTATTCTGGCTTCTTCTTCAGAAGAGCGAGTGGTACGTCCATTAGAAGACATAGTTTTTACACTTATATGAAAAAAATATAAAAATTGAAAATGAAAATGGATTCCCTTTATACAGTTGTTTGAGAAACAAATGAATTTTCTTCATTCAACAAAAACATTATGACATTTTAATTTTCACATAACCCAAATATAGTTTATAAATTTTCATAAAAGTACAAATTACATATACCGTCTGATCTGATCTGATAAAATCTTGATTCCAACCGTATACAATGCTGGGGTTAATAAATGGATTAAGACCCTTACTTTTAATGTCGACGATAAAACATTTTCCTATTACTATTAATTAGCTTAATTTCATAAAAACGCCTTTTTATATTTTCCTTTTTCCAAACATTTAATCATTAATAAACTTATCTGAATGTTTTTAGATGCCAAAAATTTTGAAATGCAACCCAAATTACATAATAGAACTGAACGTTACCAAGGTGCAGCTTGCCAATACTATTTCCAGTGGTTCCATCAAAACGATCCAACCTTTACTTTAAAAGTTGTATCAATGCAACATATTTTGTATGTTCCAGATGATTTATAACATTAAAAATGAACCAAACTTTATTAAGTTGCAAAAATGCATAAACGACCCCCAAATCGTTAAGTTATGAGAAAAACTTCTTTTCCTCTAAAAATGTTTTTACTATGAAAATCTGGATTCTCACATATCCTTTATCTGTTTAAAGAGTTAGTCCGAATTAATTTTATTTGCATTAAGAAAACCTTTTTCAAAATTTATTTTTTTAAATTGAGGTTATATAACCATAAATCGGCTAAGTATTAAAATGCATGTAATCTACCTATTAAATATTATAATTGTAAGAGTTAATTCTCCCCAGAATGATCAAATATTATGACAATATCTATTTTTAAAATTTGTATTTTTTCAATTAAAATCTATCTTATGTTTAATAAAAAAAACTAGTAAATCTATTTTGTAAATTTCTTTGAAAAACACACTTCAGTCAATTTTGGATTGTTCGAGAGAGTTTTTTCAACTAGTGCCAAAACTTACTTTCAAAATAATGTATTCTAAGCGAGACAGTTAGTTTTTTAGTTTTCCTGAAGATTTTGTTGTTTTCGCAAATGCTGTTCTTGACATCAACCCTTTAATTACAATTTATATTAATTAAAAATTTACAAATACAACAAATTCTTTGATTTACTAAACATCACTTTGTTTGTCAAATTAAAGTACATAATATTGTCAACCTTCGAGTTTTTAAACTGACATTAATGCAAATGCGTTGTACATCCAACCAACCAGTGTCTGTTCCCCCGATGAACTCATAAATAATATATAGGGTCTCTAACAAAATTAGTCTAAATCAATATGCCAATGAGACGCATGCTTTTGTTTGGAACATAACCTTCAAACCTTCCAACATGACAGTTATCCTACCACATAATTAAATTTAATAAAATCCTGCTAGAATGCAGGTCAACCTTTGGTGCCTTCCAATACTACAATAATACTAATAATAACAGTTGTTAACAGAAAATATTTGAATTGTAAAATAATAAGCTTTTACTTACATAGAACAAAACACGTTTGTGCGACCACCACTTCTTTCAATGAATTGATCCTATGTCTATTTCTTTAGCAATGTTTTTGTGAGTATTCAACACTGCTATATTATTTAACGGTACTTGCGTCATAGCACTTCGCAAATAGCACTTTTAGTGTACGTAATACAGATAAGGATCTTTCAGCTGTTGTGTGGATACAGGTATGGCCACCAAAGACTTTATGAACTCTAAATATTAATTTACCGTTTTGAAAAAGAATTACAAAAATATCTCATTATTATTTCTTCTTTGTTTGGTTGTAATAATTTATCTACTAATTATTCTTGGGTAAGATCAAATCAAATACCATTCAAACTAGTGCATTAGATTTGTATATTTCCACTGCTAACGTTTAGCATTTTAGTCCACATCCTTTTTCAAATCTAAAATTATTATTACATAGTTAATTTCTTAATCATACATACCAAGCTTTTTCATATCTGAATTTACCAAAGTTACAACAAAAATTCGTATAGAGTGCAGCTTTGTATTACAAAAATACCTGTCTTTACCTCTAAACAATATCAAATAAAGTAAGTATAATTAGTTATTGTTTTTTGTGTTCATTAAACTTAAGAGTTCAAGATTAATTTGTAAATGTTTACAGATTTATTTCGCTTACCGCCTTGAAGTTGCCTATACCGCATTATCACTTCCCTCCATACGACTGCTACTGGATGGTGGTTCTGGAACGACTCCTTTCTCTTGGTTGTTGAAGAGCACACCAAACATGTAGTACAAGATGCTCATTACCAGACAGAAAACTATGGTAAGTACTTTTGAAAGAAATGCTTTTTTTAATTTTTTAGTTTTTCTTTCTTTTTATGAATGATTAATTCTTTCTTTTTATTTTAGGCAAATTCAACAATCACTTATTCAGGACTTCCCCTCCTCGAGAAAAACTACAAGCAACAGAAGTCGTTACACAATTTGAACCCATCTTCCACTACTTACTTGTTTCAGGAGAATATAGACCAGGTTTTTACTAGTCCACCAGTAATTCAGGATTATCGAGAAAATAAGTGAAAAAGCATACACATTACACAATGTCATGTGTATGCGTACACGATACTGTCATTCGTGTATAATTTTACATTCATGGTACATCTGTATGTAGTTCTATCAAAAATATTAATTGACTACTACAAACAATTTTCAGTCGACATATTTGTAAAGTTATAAATTATAAAAATAGCCTTTCTTACAACAATCTCATCTAGAAAATTAGCTATTTCAATTTAACCTTTAACTTAAAATTCATAATTAATTTTCCCTAATACTAAAGATAAATGAAGGGTATTAGCGATAACAGCAAGTTACTTTCCCATTTAATGCTATCAGCTATCACAAATACCTCGAACAACTTCAAGTATTAAAACTTAAGTTATAGTTGCGACGAAGATGATCGTCATTCTGAATTCTGACTGTCAAACTTAAAGTAAGTTTCACAATCTATTTATGATGTTATAATCGTTAAAGATCGAGAAAGAAACTCCAACATTATAGATTAGTGGATAATAAATTCAAAACGGAAATGTATTCGCATAAATTTTAGAAAACCGAATTTTGGAATTTGTATATTACAAGATTATATGCAGGATAGAAATCTAATCCTACTAAAACCTTGCCAAATATAAAATTGAAAAGAAATATTTTGACGTCATTGTTTGCGAAGTAAAACCAATGCGATGAAAAGCCTCTATAATAAAAAATATTTATGAATAACTAATTTTACATTTTTTATTTAATGAAATATGAATAAAAAGTTTTACCACAATACTATTTATAGAAACTACTTAGGTATAACATAAATAATTATTTTCAGTAAAACTGAAACCTTCATGGAAGAAATAAACATTAAAGGCTAGGTACTGTTTATGATAACTGATAACGACAATTCATATTAAACAACTCATACAATTCATATTCTTTAGTACTCTATGCTTGTAAATAAAATATTTTGTTCTGGCTTCTGATTTATGATTGTTATGAAGAATACATAATTTTCATTAGTGTTTATTGTGGTTATTAGATTATTTATTACAATAAAAATAGACTGCACAAGACAGTTATGTATACACAGTATACACAACATGTTTCCGTTCTTTAATGTAATAAGCCGTGGTAGTATAGGGACTCTCGTGCTTTCTTCTCGCCCAAGCGGCCCGAGTTTGACTCCTAGTACTGGCAGATCTGGTTAGGTTTTTCTGCAGTTTTCCTTAGCATTAACACAAATGTGGGATTTGTGCTATGACATTTGTTAAGTCGGAGTAATAATCGCCCCTCCCTCCCTCACAAGCTTCTGGGGCCTGGTTCGCCGGGTAATAGGTAGTAGCAGTCATTATTATTAATAGCATTCGAAAATAAACAGAAGAATAAACCCTAATTCTTAATCTTAAATTAAAGAGTGATTTTTAATTAAAGTTCGTGTTTAACGAAAGTGCTAAACAACGCTTACGATGATGTCATCGTTTACAAAAACTTGGCCTTAACCAATATTCCTCCTCGGAATTCCTTGTCAACTCGGTGTAGTGTTTCGCAAGAGTTTTACATTTTTCTTTTTTTGTTTTGTTCTTATTATTAAACAATTTTTATGAATTATAGGTACTCATCGAGTCATCTAGAATTATTATTCACAGCTAACTTCTTTTAGCTTTATATAGCTCTTGTATAAATTCTGTTTCAAGTTAAAAGAATCTCACTAAAAAAAACAACAGATAACTAATACATCAAATTCGATTTTGTAATTATTGGAATATTATTTATGCTATAAATTTGAAATTTTTTATAGTACTGTAAGGGCAAGTCTTGATTTACATGGCGATATAGTCTCCTAGCCTACTGGGTTTAGAAATGCGATAGTAAACTTTTTCATTTTTTTATGTGCGTCATATGAACTTTTTTACATATGTCGTGAAATATAAAGGTAGTGTGTACGATAGTGTAACACCTGCCATCTATATTTATGGCAAAATAGATTCTTATGATTGTTATTACTCTCTGGTCCTTTGAAGTAACCGTTCACAGACGACTTGCAAGTCCAGCTAGTGACCTACCGATGGTGACTAATAAATCCCCATTGAAGCATCGGAAGTACGTGATGTTTCTTCCTTGTAGTAATACTGTTATCTCTTATTCAACAAAGAAAGTTTCATCAAAATGTTTGGTTTGGGGATGCAGTTCGAAATACACTGCCGATTGTGAGCTGAATGAAGTTTAAAGAATAGAACAACATGTAATATCGATTTATCGAACATAAGTAATAATAATATAAGTAACACAGGGCCGGGTGGACGAGTGATGGAGTGTTCCAAGGGTAGTGGGTCCGAATCTCACT
This sequence comes from Agrypnus murinus, assembly GCA_929113105.1. NCBI lineage: Eukaryota > Metazoa > Arthropoda > Insecta > Coleoptera > Elateridae > Agrypnus > Agrypnus murinus. The sequence continues at coordinate 116,683,642 of OV816023.1, read as the reverse complement.
TGGGGCGACGGGAGTTTTTTAATTAGGAAATTCTGTCACCTCAACTATGGGAGTGTGTATTTGTATTGTATGCTAGATGGGGGGCATATGACTTTAGCTGTTGGTTTCCTCGTAGTGTAGGCGTGAAATAAAAAAATGTATAAATTAACTGTTTTATTTTTTATTTTTATTAATTTATAAATGTGCAAATTCACAATTACCGTCATTATAAACAAAACCTAGTTATAACATCACATATATTTCTTATTAGCGGATCTGCCCGGCTTTGCCCGGTACTACGCATCGCGGCATACAGTGCATCTACTCAACGCTGCTGCCACAAGAGTTTATATCATTTTTTTAAGCGTTCTATACTAGTATAGAGGATTGTTCGGTAACTACGTGGCCTAACAAAGAAAACGTAATTTTTTGGCAAAAACATTTTATTTTTCAATATAGTCTCCTGCTCGTTCAACACACTTATTCCAACGATATTCCAAATCAGCAATGCCTTCATTGTAGGTCGATGAATTCAAGTCTTCAAAATAGCTATTTACAGCAGCGATTACCACGGAATTAGACGAAAATCTCTTACCGCCGAGCCATTTTTTTTTTAATTTGGAAACAGATGATAATCGTTGATAATCTACCAACGATATCTGGGGAATATGGGGAATGAGGCACTAATTCAAATCCCAATTTATGAATTTTGGCCATTGCAATCGCAGACTTGTGGGCAGGTGCGCAGGAAAGGCACTTTCTTCTTTGCCAAATCAGGCCGTTTCTTTTTTATTTTGTCGCTCAATTGTTGCAAAAAATTGGCATAATACTCGTCATTTATTGTTTACCCCTTTTCTAAGTAGGCGACCAAAATAATTCGATGAGAATCCCAAAACACAGTTGCCATAACATATCCTGCTGACAAAACTGTGTTTGCCTTCTTTGGTGGCGGAGATCCTTTGTGTGTCCATTGCTTGGACTGTTCTTTGGTTTCGGGAGTGTAATGGTGGACCCAGGTTTCATCGACGGTTATGAAACGGCGTAAAAAGTCCTTTGGATTGCGACGAAGACGTGCCAAAAGGTCGCGAGAAACACTCAAACGGTTCAGTTTTTGCACCGGTGTGAGCAACCGCGGCACCCAACGCGCCGAGTATTTTTCATTTCCAATTCTTCAGTTAAAATTATGTGCACACTGTCATTTGAGATACCCACTATGTCTGCTATCTCGCGCACTTTTACTCGACGGTCATCCAAGACGATACGATGGGCTTTTTCAATCATATGCGGGGCAGTAGCAGTTTTTGGACGTCCACTACGGGGTTCATCATTTGTGCACCGCGCTTAAATTCGGCAACCCAATTTTTAACCATTGAAAATGAAGGAGCGGATTCTAATAGTGTTGAATCCAGCTCTGCTTTGATTTTGGTTGGTGATAAGCCTTTCAAGTGAAAGTACTTTATCACTGCTCACTGTCAAAAACAGACTAATTGACAGGTCTCTCTGTACTGTCATATTTAACCTATTAAAGGATGATTCTACAGAATGATAAAAAAGATTCCTGCAAATTCGCGCCATCTCTGTGTTAGGCCACGTAGTTACCGAACAATCCTAGTACAGGATAGCTATGTAATCGATTGCATCGTAATCGTAATATATTATAGTGCACAAGTGTTCGTAGTTTAGAGTCTCGTATCGTATGTAATCGTCTGTACCTTTTCCATATTTCACCTATTAACAGGCGAATTCAATCTCTGTATCTTGATCTCTGAATTTCTAATTCTTGTATCGGAGTAAGTACACCCATCATATTGCTTTTTGCTAAATATTAGATACTAGTAAAGGCGCATTCGCGTAAGCTGTTTATTACGATTAAATTGAGAAGTCATTTTATAATTTAAAGTGTAGGAACATTGAGACTTAATTAGTTAACTTAGTTTTAAAACCTGATAACAAGTTGATAAATTACTTTATCGTGTTTATAGAGCTGAACTCGTTAAAAACCAAAAGTGTTGTAGAAAATGACATTTTAAATTCAGCGAAATGTATGTATATCAATTCATATGAAAAACACATGAAAGTCCTACGCTATTTTTTAAACACCTTTTCAATCGAAGGCATCAAGTCAGAGGGGCGTATAAACTGCTGGAGGCCCTCGATATGTTCCTGCCGCTTTTTCATCAATTTGTTTTCTTAATATTTATTAACGAGTGTAATATCCGTTTACGAAGAGAAGAATAATGTGCTTCAGTTATCACTGTATTTTATAAAGAAAAGTACAAGTCTGTAAAAACTGGAACATTTTGATTTAAAGCACCTATACCCGGTAATATAGCAAAAAATAAATTGTACAAACCTGCATTTGGCCAGCAATGGACAGACGTATGGTACAGCATGGATGATGTACTATACGTTTTCCCAATAGACCAGGGGTTCCCAAAGTTTTCCGTAGGTGGGCCAAATTGTAAATTCCAAAATATTTGGCGGGCCAAAAAAAGTTTTATGGAAAAATACGTTCAAATCAATAAAAAGTTAGACACAAAAGAAAGATTTATACAAATTTTATAGCATAATCGTTCTTTAGTTATAACAACAATTACTTTTTATTTCAAACAGTTTATTAACACATTTAAAAAATACAGTCAAACTTCTATATAACGAAGTTGGTAACTCCTGAGAAAAAATTCGCTATAGGGAAATTTCGTTATAAAGAAATATCACCTTTTGTAAATATTATTTTACAGCTTTAATTTTAATTCGAGTGATTCCGCAAACTGTGACGCCTTGTGATTAATTAATTCTCTTGATAATGGTGCATTTTTGTCGCCAATTAAATGCACCCACTTTAAAACTGCTTTATCTACGTCGTCGTAAACATAAGTTCTAGCATGTTTTGCTGTAAGTTCACCAACTTATTTTAAAATTGATTCGCGATTTTTTATTATAGTCGCTAAACTACCAGCAGGAATTCCAAACTTTGCCGCGAGGTCTTTCGTTTTTGTATACACTTATCAATTTCCCGCAACACGTTTATTTTTTCAGTAATGGTTAAGGTTTACAGGTTTACAGGTTTTTAAAAATGTCTGTAGGGTTCTTGGAAGATGGGTAAATTTATAATCTTTTACTGCTGCTAAGAAAGATTGATGCATTTACGTGGAAAAATTTATTTTAGTTTGGCCTAAAAAATTCGTTATATAGAAATTTTACTTCGTTATTTAGAGACATATTTATATGTATTTTTTCTAAAAGGGCAGTGTACAGCACAAAAATTCGTTATATAGAGAAATTCGCTATATAGAAGTTCGTAATATGGAAGTTTGACTGTAATTAAACAAAAATAACCAAATAATTTCAAATAAAAAAGAAAAAATAAATTCATCAATGTGAAGTGTTTTGTTTTCTTTTAATAATATCATTAGCCGTACTCTAATAAGTCAGTTTGAATGTAGTATTCTTAATACTGCTTGTAAATGTTCATCAATTAATTTTGATCTCAATTTGGATTTATTAATATACTCATAAATCAGAGCTTTTTCGCATATAACTGTAAGTGCTTCCAAATAATGAAAACATTTGTTAAGTATGTTTGCTCAATTTTGGAAAATCCTGTAAAGATAATCGTTTATAAAAATCAACTAAGGAATTATTGCGATAAGAATTCTTGGCTTCGGCATTTTCCTGTATTTCGATTAGCTCAATAAGACAAAAATATACAAGCTATATATACTTATTACTATTATTATTATTATTATATATTATTTACAATAATATACTTATTACAATAAAAGTTAGAATTTTTTAAGTGAATAATTTTTAATTATAATATGATAAAATTTATTTACTTTTTTGTAAAAATGTAAATTATCTGTATGAATTCAAGATCGCTGATGATCTACATCGCGGGCCGCATTTCTAGGTTTGATGGCCGCATTTGGCCCGCGGACCACACTTTGGGAACCCCTGCAACAGACCAACGGTACGCGAACACGCTATCGAGATTCTCTAATACACTGAAAAGTGTTGACTTAAATGTTTGCTGGATTTTATTAAATCTCTTATATCTATTTTCAATATTAACACAAAGCAAATAGGTAACTGCGATTTTATTTGAAGAATATATTGAACGAATGGTCTTGAACTCTCTGTTTCTGTTTAAATGTTTACATACAGGAATGGCTCCAAGAATTAAGTCAGTGGTGAACGTAACTCAATCGGTAACATCTTATTCGTTAATATGTTCGCATTATTATTCTTTATTTTTAAGATATTTATTCTTACTGTTTATTTATTTTAGTTTATATTTCACCTATATCGCTATTGTTGATTATTTTTAACCAAACATATGCATTTTTTCAATACCAAACGTCCCCTATCAAGAGCAATATTTTGTGCACGCTCAGTTTTACTCGTATTGTTAAAACAATGGAAAACATTAAACAGTGTGAGGTGTAACACTGACATCGATAATCTGCCAATACCTCCTAGCTTGCAAGTAATTTAACAGTATAGAAGCTGGAATTAATTTCAAGTTCGAGCAGGCTATGAGCAGAGAATTTTAGACTCAGTTTGATTTTCCACTTCACTTTTATTTTTGCAAGAAGTGAAACAGAATGTGTTGCCAAGTCAGTATATAAGATGCCATAGTACAAAAAGTAAGGGAACTGTCGGGAGTAATTAAAATTCAGACAGTTACGATACAATTATTGGAATGAGCGAATAAACAAAATTCCGATATTAGCAGAGATTTAAAGACTATCGCGTTAACCTCCGAAACAAACAGAACTATCTTTCCATAGCACAGTGAAAAACTGAATGTGCGTTATGAAAAAATATAATTTGAAATCACAAGACCCTATTTTCTTTAAGTGATGAACGCTATTCTATTCTATTCTTTTGTTACACCTAAACCTGTTGATCAGTAACAGGTAAAATGGAACGCTCCTACGGACAAGTAAACTGTTCTTCAGCCAAAATGGTTTTTATGGCAGGTAATTCTACGAATATCAAGTTGTCCAACAAACATTTTTAGTATGGTTCAGTCATTTCCATACTTTATTTAAATTATGCCAGAAAGGCAACATAAAAATAATATTTAAAAAGAATTGATCATAAATATGTAACTGGATGTTTATTATAACTTCCAAAAATAGCTACAGCAATAAACAAATACTAATTTTATTGAACTAAATACTTGTAACTAACACTTGTAAATAGGATGTAGTTTTACTAAAAATTAACGAGAAATAATCTAAAAAAATAAAAAATACAACTAATGCAGCTCGCGGGAATCGAACCCGCAGTAAACGGTTGCAAAGCGGCTAGTCTACCGCCCAGCCACCGTTTCTGTAGTTGACGACTTTCTTATACCAAGTTAATACCTTGTATGCATTAATTTGTTATTTTTTAAAATAAGTTGCATTAGATTAAATGCAGAAACACGTACTTCTTAATTTAATTTTAATTTAATTTAAAAAAAATTTTGAAATCGGGCCACGTCAGCTGTAAGCTCCCCTTGTAAGTTTCAATTATTGTGGCATCGGAAAGTAGGCAATTGGCAACATTGGATAATTTAATATGTACCTTTCTCAATGAAAAACTCGTATTGCTGAGATGTCTACTTTTGGCAACAATCGAAAAGTACATCTTCTAATTATCTTTAAAATATTTTTGGTTTTACTTCAAAACTATTTACTTTTACATTAAAACGGTACAGAAGTGTTTTTTAGCTTTCTTCTATCGTATTGTTACGTTCTTTTTAAAATAATAACCAAAAATGCTGTTGAATCATCTATTAATAAAGAGAAAACATTTACACTTAACACACACTAATTTAATCTTAATTATTTACAAAACACAATTATAAACTAACTATTAACAAACTATTTATATTTTAATCACAATATTTATTTCGTACTATTCACACACACATTTATATTCTACTTAGATATTTTTCTATTACAACTTGCGTCTGCTAACGCATCTAATCACTCGCGGTAGACTAATTCCTCTTCCGTTTACGACCGCGTTTATATACAATATATAATCCTCTAGAAAATGCACTAGATTCTTCTAGATGGTCTATTGATTGTCGCGCCGTCGATGACTCACGCTGATGAATCACGTCGATCAATAACACAGGCAGGTGTTGATGAATCATGCAATCTCGAACATTCGACGGCGGCGTTTAGAGGGCCGATTACGTTCATTACAGTATGCTATTATGGAGGATGTATAATGCTTTTTCGGTGATATTTAAAGTACAAACGGCAGCATATGTATAATTAAATACAAAAAATAAGTACACTAAAAACCAAAGAAAACTGCATATTTGTACCAATAAAAACAAACTTTTAAGGAGGAAATGTTTCTTACTGTAAACCGATATTACAAGGTAAATTATTTTATAAATACATTTTTTCAGTAATACAAATTTACTATTCAATTAAATAAATAAAACTTTTATTAACTCCATTAGTTCTGCTGAGAACGACAAAACAAATACATATAGATCCACTCAAAGAGCAAATAATGTTATCATAGCTCATATCGACTGATGCAATGCTAAATCAAACTATTTTGCTTCGAATTAATACACTAGCTCAATATGGTTGTTAGCGTCTTGTAGTGAATTATACTGCAATTAAAAGCAATTTAATTTAGATAAAAGTTTTCGACTAACTTCTTTTACCTCAAAATAGATTAATATGTTACAGCGGAAAATATTGATTTGTGTATAACTGACATGAAGCTTTTCAGCCTCTACTGGCAATTAAGCATACTCCCGAATTATATCTATAATATAAAGCTCAGATTTTTTTAAAGTACTGATTGTTAATTACTATAAATTACTATAGTAATACATACACAATAAAGAAATATGGACCCAAATACACTCTAAATCGAGACTAACAGGACCTGTATCAGGTCCACTTGGAAAGATTAGAAAATATATGTATATACTCTTGAATAGAGAGACTTCTAAGGCCATTTCCCTCTTTTATAAATTATTTAAAACTACACACATCCTCCAATATTAACAAAAAGCTTATTAACAGGTAGGTAGTGGATAGTGGAATAAGTAAATAAGTTTGCAGTGTTTGGATAAGAGAGTGGCCACGATTCGTTCGCTTTACTATAATAACATTAAAATTTTTGGCTGTTTTAACATTAAACCAAACGCAAGTAATTCAAGATATAACTCTATCTACTTTTGTATCTTATGCATATTTTTTTATTTGTTAGTAATGAATAAAAAAAGAAATAGTTATTATAATAATCATTTAATTTATTATAAATGAAATATTAACTAACGTAAACAAAAACAGACCAAAATTATTATGTCACACATGTTGTTTATATGTCAATAAATTATTTTGTAACCTATTAACATTCAAAATAAAAACCCATGGATTTAGAAATTGGCAAGGCACTGCGCAAAACTGAATAGAAGATGGTGGGCGAGGCAACGCGGTCAGGCGGGTGAAGTCGATGTTGATACTGACGGCGATTGATGGTGATAAGACACGTCGTTGACATGGAAGTGGCGGATGGCTCGTTGAATGTGACAAATAGAGATGTGCATTTTAGTAAAACCACTTAATCTGCACTAGTGCAGTGTAGCACAAGCGAGCGCTTGAAAATGGTGGATTTGGAGTACCCTTGCCTCAAAAATATAAAGTGAAAAGGGATCTAGGTAAAATAAACGATGCGAATTAAAGAAATTGTCAGTGGCGTGGCAAGTTTTATATAACAGATTTCGTATTTGTAAACTATATTTCCTATAATTTGTAGCAACGGCGCTTATGAAGGATGAGCTAATCAAGGGTTTTTCAAGTGAGGTCACCTAAACTGCACGTTTCTAGTGATTGGAGTTGTTGAATACGGGATGCTGGCGTGTTTGAGCAGCAGGGCATCAGCCGCTATGGTAATTCCGGAAATTACTACATTACTAAATTACTAGAAACTGGTTTGTTCCACTCTATAGACAAAATGATAAAACAGAAGATTAATATTTTATTATATCCAATTCTTGTTAAAACCCACTGAAGACAGAAGGTTTAACACAAGCTTTAGTTTTTGCCAATTTTATCATCTTTCTATATTACGAGGGTGTCCAATTTTAAAGGTACAGGTGACTGTTATATAACTGCGCATTTGCTATATCGCCATCATATGCTTGACTAGACACGTTCATGCGTGTAGTAGTAGAGTCTGGAGCGTTGTTTTGTTCAAGACTCACTTTAGCTTTCGGGAAGCCAACAAACATGACATGTGTAATCGCAAAGTATTCGAAGGGTGAGGCGCCTCAAAGGAAACGAAGAAAAAAAACATCCTCCGTATAGCCCTCTCGGATTTTCATTTACTCGAACTTTTAAAGAAATTTTTGGCGGCGAAACTCTTTGAGGATCAGGAGGAATTGCAAGACACCGTTGTGAATTACTTCAAGCAACTTGACAAGCAGCAGTACCGTGAAGGGACGTTCAAACTACTCTCACGCTGGGATAAATGTCTCAAAGTTTAGGGAGATTATGTCCAGAAATAAACTAAAGTACATATGTAGTTTTTTGCGGAATATGTTAATATTAAATATAGTTAAATATGTGTTAGTTATTAACTAACGTAGGTTGTCATCGATAAAAATAGCTTGCCATATAGCACTAAACTTTCTATAATTATGTAGAGACAGCACTTCAGTTTAAAAAGATGTATCTAAAATACAGTTATTAGTTCATTCCAAAATTTTACATGCTTGTTAAATGCTTGTCTCACCTCCGCCATAATGTCACGTATTCAACTGAATCTCCACGATATAGCCCTATAAAACACTGCAATACAATTTTATGAACAACCTGTTGTCAGTACTTCAACATTTATGTTCCTTCGTATAACTTAATATAATGGACATTGTTCACAGAAATACATTACACCCTCTTCTGTTTTCATGCGTCCATGAAAACTTTACGATTTCAAGTTAAACGCATTCCCAAAGGACTGAGACAAAAAGTAATGACCACGAAAAGGAAAATATGATAATTTTGTTTTATTAATTACGTTAATCTCGTTAGTATACAAAATCCAATCCATTTACACAAGACACGCAAGCCACTTAAAATTAAATTTATATCCACAGATAGCAATCCACGTCAAAATGACAGTTTATATGTATTAATTTAGGAAGTTCTACCGCCTAACTCTATTAATTCCACCTAGTTAACTGCATGATCCAATCATTAATATAATGACGTGCATAATTAAGGCAGGTAATCAGTGCGACCGAGTGCTCGTTTACATTCTCGTCGTTATGGATGCTGCGTTAGGATCGATAACAGCTAAAAATATAACAAACCAGGACGGTGCTCTTACCGTTTTTCTTTTAACTTTAAACTTAAAAATCATTAACCGACCTTACTTTATTAAAAACGACGGATGAAAGTGAAATGAGCTTGACTTTCCATTTAGTTTAAACGCGAAACTGAATAGGTCGTTTTAATTTTTTACTTCGCCGGTCGAACATGAGGAGTCTGCTTTATCAGGATTAAGTTTAATATGTGTAATTCCCTTCGGAGTAAGCAATTTATTGCTGATACTTAAATCCCAATCTTATTAAACTGTAATTGAAAAGCCTTTTTGTTCAAGATGCTCCTGCAGAAATATAATTGGAAGTTTTCTGAATAAGAAATTTCATATAAAATAGAAAAATCACAGTCAATGAAGTATGCTCAAGTAAAAATTTCGAAACTTAATGGTTTATTCTCAATAAAATCCAAAACTATGTTTCATAAATTTTAAGATTAATTTAATATTGTATTAATTTTAAGTTGTAAAGAATTTTAAATGCGTCATAATTATGTTGATTTTATTGAATTAACTCATTGGCCAGGTACTGTCCGTATATAACGTACCGATTAACGATAAAGCTCTCGATCAAGCAAATCTCTACTTTCACAGATGTTAGATAAGTTAAGTATATGTTCACCTACTATCCGCTGAGCTGCCTTCCAAATTTCACCCAACTTCATTGAGCTACTGTTCTAAACTATTAGATTATTATTTCCTCCAGCTACAGCAAATTGCTATTCAACCTTCAAGTTTTGACATCTTTAATAACATAGAACCAGAGATAACCATAGAACAAAACGAATACCTAATCTATATCTGGGAGATACTTATCTTATAATTTATGTATCTATCTTCAATGTTATAAATAAACACCAAGACCTCCTCATTTTTAAAAAAGATCTGACTGGGCAATGAGAATTTCAGATTCCAAATTAGTGAAGAATCGGGTTTTCTCGACACCCATGACACGGCAAGCGTTGAGCCAATATTGCCCAAAATGTAGACACCATAATGTAGACAGGTGCGCATGTGCATAACCTTTGCCATCATTTGTCCCAAAATCTAGACCCAGACACATGTAAACCCACGTTGTTTCTGGCGATTTACAAGTCGCTGGTTTTATATTGTGTTTAATTGAAGGGTATGCACGCCAAAATTTGGTTACTGGTTAGGTTAGGTAAAGCTTATGTTAGGTTAGATTGGGTTGGATTCGATTAGATTATGTTACGTTAGGTAAGGTTAGGTTCGGCTAAGCTAGGTTTCGGTTACGTTAGGCTAGGTGAGGTGAGGTGAGGTTAAGTTAGATTAGGTTTGGTTATATTTAGTTTAGGTTAGGTTAGGTGAGGTGAGGTGAAATGAGGTTAGGTTAGGTTAATTGTAGATAAAATAAAACCAGAGTTGCTTTAAAATTAAATTATAATTTTATTATAGACTATACAGAATACTGAAAATTATAATATAATTTTATTGAACACTCGCTTCATATGCCATATTACGCACTTTCTTCTCTTGACTCATCAACTTATGCACAAGGTTGTTATCGACTTTCTGAGCTGCCTAAATTCTCTTAGCACGGGTATCTTCAATTGTTTTTACTACACCACCCTTTTTCTTCAATATCTCCTTTACTGCAGACCGATATTGCTCTATTGGCCTCATCAGTTTTGGGCTAAGGAAGCTTAAAAGAAATACAAATCCTTTCAAACACGCAATTATAGAAAAAAACAAGAAACAATTAGATTCGCCACATGGAATGTGCGAACACTTCTACAAGCAGGAAAACTAATTGAAGTATCCGAAGAGTTATTGAAATTCAACATTGATATCACTTGATAACACTACGTTCATAAATGTGTACGCACCAACTGAAGAAGCTAATATAGAAGACAAAGAAAAACATGATATCATTGTGATACTAGGTGATATGAATGCTCAGGTGGGGAAAGAAATCACATAAATGTAGGGAATAAAGGGGAAGAAGGGACAAGTGGTGTGTGGTGATAATGCACGCTATGCTAAAAGTAGGGCAGTTGGGGAAAAGTAGAAGGTGCTTGGGCGGCAGTGAATGAGGGTGATTTTTCGATGACGCGAGTTTCGACGACGGTGTGACGTAAGACGCAAATAAATAAGACGCGTGTGAATGTACTATATTTGTTTAAAAGACGTAAAGACTATATTGTACTTATTACCTATTACTTATTGTACTTATTACTTATTATCTAACCTGTTGAACAATTTATTTCGTTATCCAAATCATCATTAACATCAAATAAATAATAGTTAAAATTCAAATTGGTAACTACCTTTTATTTTAAAACACCTTTACCTTTGAATTAATAACCTATATAAATAATGTTGCAGGTAAAGAAACACGTCACGTAAAACCAAATGAGAATGGTACATTACTCTGTCAGTTAGCAGCTAATAATAGTTTTAAGAAAAACTGTTGTATTTAAATGTTTCCATAAATTATGTAGTGTTCTCTACACGTGTTTCGGTTTATTAGACCTTTCTTAAGAGATACTTGTAAGTTTCTGAACTGAAGATACTTAGTAATAAGTTCGATAAGAATAAGTTGTGTAACAAGAAAATCAAGGTTAAAATATTTATTAAATATAGGAACCTACCTAAATATAGATTCACTGAGACCCTTTTTCGTTAGCTTACTTAAATTGTCTCTGGGTTTCTTGCTGTAATTTCCCGTGTTGGCGCTATGATACTTCTAAGGTAAAAGAAACTTTAGAACGTTAAACACTAACAGTGAATGTAAGTAGAGTTCCACTTTTAAAGGAATCATCTTCAACAGACACAGCTTCAGAAGCAGCATTTTTAAAGAAGTCATCTTCGACAGACACTGTTTCAGAAGCAGCAATTATGCATATGTCATCTTCCACAATTGCTTCAAAATCAACAGTATCAGACACTGAAGAACACATGGACATATCCATTGATGAACAGCAAACTGTCCAACGTGTTGTACCTTTTGTATTTCCTGCTAAAACCGTTAAAAAGAGGTACTTGTCACAAGTCACAAATAGTTAATATATCAGTATATGTAATTTTCTTTTCATTTACAGAAGATTTGATGCTTGTAAGTACACTGAACAAGATTTTTCAACACCTCGTAAAGCAAAAAGACATAGAATGGCAATGCAACGCAAAATAACAACACAAAAGGAAAAAATAAAGTCACTTAACCAGACAATCAGACGATTAAGAATTAGAGTAACTAATTTACAGTCTCTATTAAAAGTGTTAAAGAAAAAGGAATTAATAAGTGAGAATTGTGAAGACTCTCTCAAGGTAGCAATTAAAATCCAGAAAAATGAGAATTGTACTTTGTAATTTGTAGGCTTCGCTTCCAGGAATAGCTGGTACAGTTTTATCACGATTTCTCCAAGGCCCACGAAAACAAAAATATAATTCAGAATTAAGAGCATTTGCTGTTACATTAAATTTCTATTCACCACGAGCCTACAACTATGTGAGGAATACTTTTAATAAAACACTTCCACATCCTACCAGAATTTCTAAATGGTATAGTACAGTCGATGGCTCCCCTGGGTGGACTCAAGAAGCCCTAAATGCACTCAAATACAAAGCAGAGGAAGCCAGTCATAAGATTAAAGTATTACTTTGTAATCTTGTTTTCGATGAAATGGCTATTCGTAAAGAGTAGAGTAGACTGGAAAAAAAATTTGTGGGTATGTAGATGTGGGAATAAACATGCAATCTGATGTATTGCCAGAGGCAAAAAAAGCCCTAGTTGTCTGTTCTCAAAAAAGTGCCATAGTTGGAAGGTTCCAGTAGGATATTTTTTTATTGATGGGCTTTCTGGTAAAGAAAAGGCCAATCTTATTACACAGTGTCTGCAGCTGGTTACATGTCTAAATATCACAGTCATAATATCACACGACAATATATCATAGTCAAAATACCACATGCTAATATATCACATGCAAAAATATCCTAAGGACAGAATATCTTATGAAAAAATATCCTAATACAAAATATCACTATTATGTTTAAAATATAATAATAATTTATTTTACTCTGTAAAAAACCTCGATCGACATTTAAATACTCATATACAAATAATTACATTTACGTTCTTATTTACAACTGTAATTATAGTATGCGTACAAACCATATTTCCTTAAACCTAACCTAACATTGTAATTAAATATATCCCTCGATATTAAATACAGTATCACAGTAGTTCTTACTAACTTTAAGATATTTTATCATGTGATATTTCCTATTATATTAATACATACTATATTTTATTAAAAATAATTTTTTTTCTTTTTGCTTTAAAATAAATTATTTAAACATAAAATTAAATCTTGGGTATAGCAGCAAATTGAGAGCCACATAATTTCACACCCTAAAAAACACCCTTAGACAATTGTTTCGCTCTCACTTTGGGCTCCTCAGCAGAGACTGGAACCTTTTACAAATATAGGTTCCGGTTTTAGAAAATTCGAAATAAAGGTTTCGGTTCCGATTCCAATTTTAATTTTCTAAACATTGAGGTTCCGGTTCCAGGATTTTTTTAGGTTCCATAAGGGTTCCGGAAGCAAAACTAATGACGTCACATTTTATGTTGGTATATAGCTCCAAATATCTCCAAACAAATATGACCTTGATAACTGACAGTCGATGCATGTTAGGTTAAAGTATTGCTTATAATATAGGTGATAATTGATAAATATATTTGCTCTTCGGTATTTCAACTCTTTTTACTCGGGAAACTCTAGTGCTATAGTTACAATTATTTACAACAATGGATACCATAGATACTGAGCTCTTGGAGTAAACAGATGTGAAGTACCGAACGTGGTTAATATTGTAGATGCATTTCAAGATGAAATTTGTTTGGAAATATTCAGGGCTACCAATATAAAATGTGACGTAATACTTTTCTAGTCAATTCACACACTGCTATTGGTCAATTAGTAGTGGAAATGGATCTAGTATCAACATCAACTTAGTAAGAAATGGTTATGGTAGCGCTGTTGGTAGAATATTGAACTACTTTTTTTTATTTACCAGTAGAACCGAAATGTGGAACCGAAAAATACCGGTTCTCGTCTTAACATTAACACGAATTTTAGTAAGGGCTCCGATTCCGGTTTCAGTTCCATAAAAGTAATCGGTTCCGGTTCCGATTCCGGTTCTTTTGGGTTCCTGTTCCAGTCCCTGCTCCTCAGTATGAGAGGCATTGTCTGAAACCCTGAACCTCTGTACCTGTTGCTTCTCTATATGTAAATCTCGAATTTACATTAATATTAACAATTACAATTGGAGACATCTATATAATGTTGTCCTAAAGCAAACTTCCATGTACACTCGGAAGTAAATATTATTAGGTAATTATTCGATATACCGATCCCGATCGTACATTCATACATACGGAAATACCAAGCGCTACGGATTTTCGTTGAAAAGACGTCATAAAAACAGGTAAGAATTATAAAATCTTCCTGTCATATGACACAAACACCATTTTTACGCCATTTTCACGTAAATACAGCCAACTTTTTTGCTAACTGTAACCTAACATCATAACATTCTAACCTCAAAATAGCGATTTTAACATTGTTTTTCTTATTATTTTTATTTTCTTATTTGTTCTCTGAGTTATCCTCTACAACTCAGTGTCATTGGTTTACCTGGGTTCAGAAGGGTCCGTATATCGAATAATTAATTATTATTAAATATAAAATTTTACTAAATATAAAATTTTATTAAAACTATTAGCATATCTCGTCATGTGATATTTTGTTCTTGAGATATTTTTTATTATGATATTTTATTCTTGGGATATTTTTTATTATGATATTTTGTTTTGTGATATTTTAAACGTGATATTTCGTCGGATGATATTACGTCTGTGATATTTAGGCGTGACACCCTGCAGCTACTTCATGATACCAGAATTACAATAACTTCAGTAACATTTGATGGAGCACCTGCAAATTTTAGTATGGCTACAGTACTAGGTGCTAATTTTAGTGACCCAGCAAACATAACACCATTCTTCCGTCACCCAATAACGGAAGAAAAAGTTTTTATCTTTCTAGATCCTAATCATAAGATCAAATTGGTAAGAAATGCTTTTGGGTCAGCAAAGATATTAAAGAATTCCAAGGGAGAATTAATAAAGTTGGAACTAATAGAAAGATAAGTGGATTTTCAATACAAGAAGGGCTTGCAAGCAGCTAACAAATTAAAAAAAAGGCATTTGCTATGGACAAAAGAAAAAATGAAAGTAAGAATAGCAGCTCAGACACTCAGTAAAAGCGTATCTGATGCTCTATTATTTTTTTTTATTTTTCTATATAGTGGTTGGCAGCGCCTAACGGTTGACGTCAGCGACCACCCCTTAATATAAGTTGGTTAGTTCCAAGTTCCAGGTAGCGTCTGCGCTTTAACACGCAGACCTCGGCAGTCAAGCGCATGCCGTGTAAGAGGGTGCACGCTTGTACAACGTTAGTAGCGAATAAATGTATTAAACTAGTGTGTTTTATTATTTGTTTTGCTACATCTATTTATTTTTTTGTTTATTGTTTAGTAGAATTTGTAGGTGATAATTTTACCATGGACATAATAAACAGTTAAAATGTTTCTTTTTTATTGCAAACTGCTTATATAAAATCTTTTGCTGATTGCAGAATCTTGGCATTGCATAAAGGATTTTTCTTTTTTGGTATTATACTATGATTATTTAAAGCACTAGAAATCATCAATACAAATACAAATATTGATACTATATTCAAATCATATTTTTATAATCATATCAAGAAAAATATATACTGAAAACTGAAGAAATTTAATAGAATTATTAGAAAAAATTTTGTGAATAAAACGGGCGCCATTAAATAAAAATTCCTAACGCCGCCACTGGTGTTGAGTACCGCTTACGATTTTGTTTACATGCGCATTGAACTAAACCTACTTCAAAACACTGCATAGGTTATCATAAGGAATGCTGGGTCCTTCTCTGCTTATACGTCTATGATTTGCACTTATTTAACCTAGTTTTCTACATGCAAAATTGTAGAAAGTCAACCAAAAAGTGAAACAATGTCTCTCATATACGACAATAATTTAAAAACTCCCTGAATAAATTCCAGGCAACCCAGTTTTATCTTTATTCTTGCCGTTAAAAGTTATAATAGAACAAAAGTATGCAGTCTGTGTAAATATTTTTGTTTTATGACCGAGATATTTGTTTTTATAAAAATTACATATACTTTATTTACATAATAAATTTAATTTTGTTGGGTGGAATTCAGAACTGTGTTCTTTAAATATTTTGTTTCATGAACTAATCATACAAAATAATATTTTGTATTACTATTTCATGAAACAAAATATTTATTGTATATATTATATACAATAGACTGGAATAGACATAAATGTCTGTTTTATATAATAATAAGTAGTACATAGAATAGATATGCAGTTGACAGTTCCTGTTTTTTAACTTCCATCTTTTGATTTATAAAGCAGGCAGAATAAGTGCATTTGAGGTTTTTTGTATATTACAAATAACCTACTCAAAAAAATTAAGCAGTCAATTAAGAGTAAGAGGAGTCTGCAGTTTCTGTAACGGCAGTAACGAATTTTAATGACACTCGGTGTACAGATTGGTAGTATTCGAACGGTCTTTTACTTTCGACATTTATAAAAAATATAACTGAGGGTTAGGCCAAGGGAGTAAGGCAGGGGGTGGGGGAGGTGGGTTGGTTAACCGGAGAGGGTTAACGGGGCACATCGGAGGGGCAGGGCAAATGCGTCTTTTAGCCACTCACTTGTATGATATCCCCCACCTCCTAGTTAGTATGGTTAGTATGGTTAGTTACCTCCTAATGGCCGGCTCTCTGCTTATAAGTAGAGCCAGATGGGGCTCACTAAACCTTAATATGGTACAGCGGGGTGGCTAGATTATGAGATAACTTAGGCAGACCCAGTTTCCAAGTCCCAGCCACACTTGAGGTTGAACTCTTCCGCGCACTGAAAGTCCACATGCTGGACTAGGAGTGATGGGACTTCTCGCGCACGGACCCCAATGGGCGAGCACGTAGATAGCTCCGGCACTAGCCTGGACTGCCTGGAGAGCTAGTAGAGGGTGGATAGTCAACTTCGCTCTCACCAGTGCGTACTGGTAGCTCGTACAAACGTAAGTGACGCGCTTATTGAGCGTAAGTCAATTTGTTGACCTCTAAGGAGACCGTGGTCATTAAGTGTAACGCAGGAGGGCATGTTTTATATTTGTTAAATAATGTACCCAGGAGTTCTGACAATACTAGGCTTCGCATTTTCAAAACTTGGTTTTTTTTGCATTCTGAACTTGTGTATTATTGTTGTTAATTTGTGTGTTATTATTAGTTAAAATTGTAGTAAACGTTTATACGTTCTAACCTTTAAAAACCTTAATTATTACTAGAATGTGAAATTATTACGTAAAACCACTTCAAAACATGACAGTCAAAAGACTATTTATTCTAGGACTTCGTTATGTATATACAGCGTTTGGCGTGAGATTACAATGGAGTTCACTTTGGGTTTTCATTAGAAATAGTGGACCAGTTGCCAAAGATTTGGCGATATATTTCTAGAATTTTAACATTTACTGTAATATCTTCTTATAAACAATATTCAAGGTTCTGGTCACGTGGGGAATTATTTCAATTTTTTTATCTTCGATATCTTCGAGATTACGAAAAGGTTTATTAGCAATATAATCAATATATTTATCAAAAGTTACTTTACTGTCAATTATAATACCTATCTTTAATAGATTGAACTGATTGTAGTTGATGACTAGAAAGAGAATAAGGGTATGTGTAAACATTGAAATTTCTTGTAGATTATATAGTAAGTAAAACAGTTTAAAAATAGTTTATTATCATAACAATATTTATAGAAATAATTAAGGAATTCTTGTAACAGGCGACAATAATCTTATAGTCTCGATTGAGCCGAAAAATTTGATATCATCGGCATATAGGAGAAGATGGTTGTTTTTAATATTATTGGTTATATCATTAATGTATACTAAAAGAACAATGGACCAAGATGTTATCCCTAATATTTCCCACCATTAGACAAGATTTCTATAATCCAGAGAATTTTCTATAGATAGTCTGTAAATAGGATCCCCTGCAATAAAAATAGAGTATTCATCCCAATAATCACGTATCATTTCTTCGGCAATTTGAGATCTGATTATATTAAAGAGTTATTTATATTTATAATAGTTTGATATAAAAGGAAAGAAACAATACGAAAGAAACAATTACCATTAGGTTTTATTTTGGAAAAGGCCATATTGAAAATTATTATAAATGGAAAAGTATGTAGTTAGTTATAATAGTTAAATGAATTAAAATAGGGTGTATTAACCACCAAGAGTAATTTATAGTATTTTGTGTCTCAAGGGCAGAAAATTAGCATTTGTAGCCCGCAATTGTTTGATGCCCGAGCAAAGTGTAGCGTAGCGAGGGCAGCGGACAACTTAGGGCTACAAATGCTTTTCGGTCCGAGTGACATACAAATGTTTTTCGCCTACCTGTTTGAAAGTTTAAAAAAGAATTCCAAAAGTTAAACAGTAACGTAACTTATTAGTAAATTAAATAGGCATATGTTAGAGGGAATTAATGAAAATGAAAATAACGCCAGACGTTTTTAGTAATTTATTAACTAAATTAACCTAATAATCATTACACTATATACAACACGGCCGTATAGTAAATGTTTTTATTATTATTCGTAAATAAAAGGAACAGGATATGATTTTTAATTAGGATGAGTTAGATCAATTTATATTAGACGCATTTGCTACATTTCATGCATACGCCGCATACAGCGGACAGTCTCACACGGTCCCACTATTAGACTTTAGTCTAGTACTGGCTAGGCCGCTAGCTTAGACAAGGGTTGTTGCTGTCCCAGGCCGCTCAGCTCAGCCGGCTTTACAACACTAATAAATAATAATAAAAAATATATAAAAAGTCAGTAGCTTGTTCTCGAAGTTCAGGTGGTGTACAGCTGAACTCATCGCTTTCAATAATGTCGTTATTGTTGTCTATCATTGTATAATTTATTGAAATCACAATTTTCTTTTTATTAATTAATTGTCACAACCGCCATTTATACATACAATGACACTGTAAAAATAAAAAAACAAACGACAAATTTATCGACGAAGACATAAAAATCAAAGTTATGATCTAAGAAGCCTTGATAAATTTGACGTATGTTTGTTATATTTTTAAAGGTTAAGTAAAAATATGTTTGAGATTACATTTTCCGTCATATTCCGTTGCTAAAAGTTTTACGAATGAGTTATATTTTTAGTGTTAAAAACTAATGATTTCATTTTTTGATTAAAAACTTTTTAGGATAATGCACAGGAGTGGTCAAAGTATGACAATTTAAAAAACAATTACGATTTTTACAATATCTCCAACTTAACATAAATAAATCGTGCTTTCATCTAGTAGTAGTATAGAGGTTATGTATTTGACATAAGAGGGCAGTAAAAAGTTTGACATAAGAGGCCCGCAAAGAAGCCTTAAATGCCCTCAAAACAGGACATTTAGAAAACACTTTCTGATCAAGTAGGCGAAAAAAATTAATTAAGATACGAGGGTAGATCAGTATTTACGGTCCCTGACATAGTAGGCTTTGCATGATATCGTCACTCATTTTTCTATGAGAACTGTCATTACTAATTATTTGTTGTGTCAAGTTTTGCGTAGGTGCGTGTTGTTCTTTGAAAGTTATTAATAATTAAGCTGGTCGATAACAGACAATTTTTAAAAATGGAAAAAAGTGAAGTCAGAGCGGTGATAAAGTATTTGCAAAAAAAAGGATTAACACCTACTGAAATTCACAAGGATATGACAGACGTTTTAGGGGACTCTGCCCCTTCTTACCAAGTGGTGAAAAATATGTCTCGTGAGTTTAGATTAGGCAGAACAACTTGCGAACATGCGAAAGGTGCGGGACGTCCAGTCTGTGTCACCGTTGACAAAAACATCAATTTGATCCATGATATGGTAATGGCAAATAGAAGACTGACTATTCGCCATATCGCGGAAATAACGAACATCTCTTATGGGTCAGTTGAAAATATTTTAAGAAATGTTCTTGATCTCAGAAGAATTTCGGCGCGTTGGGTTCCAAAGATGCTGACCGTCGATCAGAAACGCTCTAGAGTGCTGCATTCGGAAGCCAATTTGGAGTACCTGAAGGCCAATCGGAAGCAATTTCTCACTCGCTTTGTGACTGTGGATGAAACATGGGTGCACCATTTTGATCCCGAGACGAAAAGACAAAGTATGGAGTGGCATCATAGAGGTTCTCCACCTCCACGCAAATTTCGAGTACAACGGGCGGCTGGAAAGATTATGGCCACAGTGTTCTGGGATGCAGAAGGAATTTTGATGATCGATTATTTGCAGCGTGGACACACAATAACGGGTTCTTATTATGCAGGGTTAATTCCAAAATTGCGCGAAAGCATCAACCGAAAAAGACCAGGAAAGTTGGCACACAAAATTTTGTGCCATCAAGACAACGCTCCAGTCCACAAGAGCTGCATTGTCATGGCTGCCATACAGAACGCTGGCTTTGAAATCCTAGAACACCCTCCATATTCACCAGACCTGGCACCCAGTGATTACCATCTATTTCCAAAATTAAAGGAAAACCTGCGTGGAAAAAAATATGGAGACGATAATGAAGTTATGACCGCAGTAAATGGCTGGTTTGAGGAGCAGCCGGAAAACTTCTTCCTGAAAGGCATTGAAACATTGGAACATCGGTGGACCAAGTGCATTGAAGTCCAGGGAGATTATGTTGAGAAATAAATAAATAATGTTTTAAAAATTATTTCTCTTTCTATATCAGGGACCGTAAATATTGATCTTCCCTCGTATTATTAGAATATGGAGAAATTATTATCTTGAATCAGGAATGGAACCCGAGACCCTCTACTATCTAGGCAGATGCTCTTCCGATGAGCTATTCGGGACTGATTACTGGGGAAACGACAATTGTTCCATATAAGCTGAATAATGTGTGAACACATAAGAGGGAACTAATGTGGAAACACAGACAGAGAACTAATTATAATTTGCTATGTTAAAGTAGGTTGACGCTGATTTGCGATCATTTAACCAACAATCACAGCTGAATTAGTTTTTAATTATCACCATTAAGGAGTTTAACAATAATAGTTAAATGAATTAGAATAGTGTGTATTAGCGACCAAGAGTAATGTAAATTAATTAAGACGTTGTTAGACTATAGAAAAATTATTATCTCGAACTAGGAATCTAACCCGGGACTCTCTGCTATCTAGGCAGATGCTCTTCTGCTGAGCTATCCGAGACTGATTACTGGGGAAACGACAATTCTTTCATAAGAGGGAACTAATGTGTTCTTGATTCTTTGGAGTCAAGTTTGGTGGAATGTATTCCCGAAATTTAATGAATTATAAATATATAAATTAAACACTGTTAATCTCTTATATACTTTATTGTACGTTGTCTTAAGACAGCATGTATGCTGTTTTTGTTAATTTTATTTATGGTTAAATGAAGCTACCGCTACTTCTTATATAAGCAATTGAGGGAAGAAACCGTAAAGTCTGCAATGTGGTTGTTTCCCTCTGCTGCTGCCAACTTAAATAACAATAACGATACGTGAACAAAGTTTCTATAAAAAAAGAAAAGTAATTTTCTTAATTGTATACGGGTTTCTCTATTAGGAGTGTTTTCTGATATTTTTCCCTGTGTATTTTTTGTTATCTTATTAACGTGAGCCGCGTAAACCCAGTGCAGTTACTTATGATGATTTAACCAAACATTTAAATAAACAATTTAGTAAACGACTACCAGTATTCCGTAAACGTGTAGAGTTTGATGATTTGAAATAAAAATACAATGAGAAGGTGATGGATTGGTATGTTAGAATAAAAAAGGTCGCAGCGGGATGTTCCTTTGGCAATAACCTGGATGAATTTATTAAAAACAAATTTGTAGCTGGAATGTTACCTGGTAAAATTTTGAATCGCATTTGTGAAGAGGAACCTACAAAGTCATTAAAAGAGCTATTGGAACTTGCTTTAAGTAGGGCAGCTGTGATTCAAGACTCTGGTCGTATTGAAGTAAATAAAATATCGCAAGCAAGAGCTTGGACTTCAATCAAAACTAGCAAGAAAGGGAGCGGTCGTGATGACAGGAAGAAAGAAAAGGTATCAGAGAAGACATCTGGTAAGCAAGAAGCTAAATGTTACCTTTGTAATAAAACAAACCACAATTTTACACATTGTAAATTAAAGATTTATTCTTGTAAAAAGTGTGGTAAAAAAGGTCATATTGTTGCAGCCTGTGGTATAAAAATAAACAGTATCGGAATAAGGATAAACATAAGAAAATAAAATTAAAAAAATAAATATAACTAAGCTAGTATACTCGGTTAATCATTACAGACTGTTTACGATTTGGCGTATCAATGACGATGCGCAGTTACTTGACCAACTAACGCTTTTTTAAATTGCTTAACTGTTAATGACTTTATTGATGGTAATATACTATTATAAATTTTAGCGACATTATAACTAAATGAGCGTTCGAATAATGAAGTATTATGCTTGGGTATAATCAATAGACCTCTGTGTCGCACGTTTATATTGTGTACATCTGTTCTATACCTTATTTTATTGTATAGATAGGGTGGCTGCCGGTTAATGATTCTGTTAATTTTGATGATATATGCGCAAATTTAGGAATACCGTGAATCAAACGTAAACAAGAGTTTTGTACACGCTGTATACGCTGAGATGTTTCAAAATCAAGACAGGGACTATATACGGGTATGCAATAATTAAACTGTGATAAAATAAGAGATTCGCAGAGATACGTTTTTGATTCTTTGCTTAGATAATCTTTGTGTGGATATATCAGTTTTAAATGATAGTAGGCTTTTTGTATATACTTAATAATTTGCTTTTTGAATCTAAATGTTTTATCAATAATCAATCCTAAATTTTTAGCATTTTTTACTACTGGAATATTGATATTCCCAATTTTAATGGGCGGTAGTTGATAATTTCCGATCGGCTTACCGAACAGTAAGGTGCAAGATTTAGACGGATTTAAAATTAATGCGTGGTTTGTCGAAAATACGGATACAGCCCCTAAATCGTTATTTAATATGTTCGTCGCATTTTCAATATCTTTAGGATGAAACGAATGGTATATCTGCGTATCATCTGCATACATGTGAATATTACAGGTCCCTACGCAATCACAAAGACCTCTGGTATACAAGGTGAACAGCAGAGGTCCCAATATAGATCCCTGCGGTACCCCTCTGGTAGCAGTAACAGGCATAGAGACATCTGTAGGTCCCTTGACTCTTTGCGTTCTATTGCTCAAGTAATCTTGGATCAGACCAACTCTTAATCTTAATGAAAATCTAGAAAGTAATAGTGAAGAAGAGATAGCTTTCTATGTTATAGATAATTTAAATTATACACAACCTATTGAACCTATTGTTCTTAAAGCTAAAATTAATAATGTAGAGGTAGATATGGAGGTGGATGCAGGTGCAGGTGTTTCATGTATACCATTTACTATTTTTCAATCCAAGTTTTCTAAAATGAAACTAGACTACACTCACGTAAAATTAAAAATCTGGGTGATCTCGGTGATGAAATCTGATGGAAAAAGTCTTAGGGTATGTGCAAACTATAAAATTACCATCAATCGTTTTCTTAAGGATGTAAAATATCCTTTACCGCGTATAGAGGATATATTTGCTGCGCATCAGGGTGGTACCAAATTTACAAAGTTAGGTTTGCTAAATTCCTACAACCAATTAGAAATTGATGATGAAACTGCTGAATTATTGTCATGGAGTACACCATACGGTATTTATAAGTTAAAACGTCTTCCATATGGCTCTAAGCCAGCTTGTTCTATTTTTTAGAGAATTGTAGAAAAAGTTTTGCAAGGAGCGAAAGGAACAGTAAAGTTCTTAGATTATATAGTAGTTACAGAAAAAACAGAGCAGGATCATTTAGAAAATTTGAAAGAATTGTTGAACTGTTTGCAAAAGGCAGCATTTCAGTTAAACCTAAAAAATGTGAATTCTTTAGGTACGGCGTTGATTATTTAGGACACTGTATTTCAACCCGTGGATTAGAAAAGAAAAATGATAAAGTTAAAGCGGTGTTAGAAGCACCAAAACCTAAGAATGAGCAGGAAGTTCGTGCATTTATAGGACTTGTCGATTATTATTCAAAATTCATAAAAAGCTTTTCCGTTAAATTAAAACCATTATACAGTGCGCGTCTAAAGTCCGTTCGCCCCCTACTAATTTTTGAACCACCTGGTATATCGCAACGAAATTTGGAGGGCTTAAACAGGAGATAAGAACCTAATTTTTTATGGAAAAATGACAGCTAAAAGTTTCAAAATGGCGGCTGACCGCCCTCTTGAATTACTTTTTTAAATAGAACACCCTGTATATTATTCCGTTTTCGAAATCTGCTCATAATTCTTAACATTTTTCTCTAATACACCTTACTTCTAAATTTAATTGATTTTAAAATATTAACGTTTGAAAAGTGACATTTTAATTAATTTCAAATCCAACAAAGACACGAATTCTGCTATCAATCAAGTTTGCATTGAAAACAAAAATCGTTGTTGGGGTATCTTACATCTTTACATGTTTACTGTCAAACTTAACTGTTAGCTGTCAAATAAAATTTAGTTAGAAAAATGTTTTACCGGAAGTGACCAAAATCCCTCGCAAAATCCATACTTCATTTTAAACCGGAATGTCACTTTTCAAACGTTAATATTTCGAAATCAATTAAATTTAGAAGTAAAGTGTATTAGAGAAAAATGTTAAGAATTATGAGCAGATTTCGAAAATGGAATAATATACAGGGTGTTCTATTTAAAAAAGTAATTCAAGAGGGCGCTCAGCCGCCATTTTGAAACTTTTAGCTGTCATTTTTCCATAAAAAATTAAGTTCTTATCTCCTGTTTAAGCCCTCCAGATTTCGTTGCAATATACCAGGTGGTTCAGAAATTAGTAGGGGGAGAACGGACTTGAGACGCGCACTGTATAATTTATTGATTAAGAGTAAACATTTGAACTGGACAAAAGAATGCGATTTTGTATTTGAATTAGCAAAAAAAGAGGTAGCGTCTGATAAGATTTTAGCTCATTACGATCCAGATTAACCTTTGAGATTAATTTGTGATGCTAGTTTCTATGGGATTGGAGCTGCATGTTGAAAAGGATGGACCAGAAAAACCTATATGTTTCATATCTAGAGTTCTGACAAAATCAGGAAAGAATTATAGCATGATTCACAAAGAGGCATTAAGTATTTATTGGTCGTTAAAAAGCTTTACCGGTTTCTGGTAGGTCGTAAATTTGAACTAGTCTCAGCTCACAAGCCATTACAAGCACTATTTGGGGAATAGAAGGGTTTACCTCAAATGGCGGCAGTCGGTTGCAAAAATGGTCGGTTTTTCTTTCAAGCTTTGATTACACTTTCAAATACATCAGAGGTAGTGTAAATGTTAAAGCTGATGCACTTTCACGTTTACCTTTAACCGAAAATGACGAGTTATTATAAAATGATAACGATAACTATGATAATGTAAAGTTTATTGAAAATACATTAGCCTTGGTAGTGTAATGTCTAGAGTGCTGGACTTTCACCCAAGCGGCCCGCGGTCGATTCCCGGTGCCGGCAGATCTCGTTAAGGTTTTCTGCAGTTTTCCTTAACTGTGACACAAATGTGAGATTTGCGCTGTTCCATCTGTAAGTCGGCTGCAGCCGCACTTAGAGTCTACGTAATAATAATAATCGCCCCCTCCCTCCCGCACAAGCTTATAGCTTCTGGAGCCTGGTTTCCAGGCTATGGGTTGTAGCAATTATTATATTATTATTATAGACACAAATTTAATTCGTTCTGAAACACGTTTAGACCCGATATTAGGCCAAGTAATTAATTTTATTCGTTATGGTTTTCCTGATAAAACTGAAAATGAATTATTAAAACCATATTTTTCTCATAAAAATGAACTATCCATTTTTTCATCATCTATTTTGACCATGGTAGAATGCAATTACTTAGTGAACTACACAGTACACATTAAGGCATAGTCAAAATGAAAACCAATGCCAATCACATTTCTGGTGGCCTTCCTTAGACTTAGAAATTGAACATTAAGTTAAAAGTTGCAAAGTGTGCATATCTGTTAGGTTTAAACCCAGAAAATCAAACATAATACCATGTCAACCAGGTTTTTATTTTTTTGAGCGTGTTCACGCTGATTTCTTAGGACCCTTTCAAGGAAAAATAATTTTAATCATAGCCGACACTTATTCTAAGTAGCCTGAAGCGTACATTATTAATAAAATAACGATCTAACTACGATAGAAAAGTTTAGAGAATGCTTTTCACGAATTGTACCAAAAATAGTAACTGATAATGGTCCACAATTTACTTCTGAGTTCTTATATCAAAATGGTATTAAGCACTTGTCCTCACCACCATACCATCCTCAAACGGACGGACTTGCTGAAAATACTGTTAGAAACTTTAAAATGGGTATGACAAAAGCTTTGAAGGATGATGCTAATACAGGTGTTAGTTTTGAAACCTTAAAGAACAGATATTTATACCATTACAGAAATTCAGTTTATATTACAACAGGTGTTAGCCCTTCAAGTCTTATTTTTAAAAATAAAATTCATACCAGATTGGATTTACTAAATACTCATAAAAATTCTAGTGATATTAAGTTTTCATTAAATAGACACGGAAGAGAAGATAAATTTGTAGTAGGAGAAAAACTTTATTGTCGTGACTATAGAAATCCAAATAAAAAAACATGGGTAGCATGTATGATATATGAAGTTTTAGGTAATCGAATTTATTTGTGTAAATTATTAAATGAGAGAATTGTCTGGAAACGACATCTAAATCAAATTATTGGAACTGTACCTGAAATGTTAGATCATAAAATGTCTCAGATGTTAGAAAATAATTCTGTTAGTATTCTCAAGGAGGATTTTCCTGTTAGTAGAGTCCAAAATGACAATACTTCTAATATTGCCATAGCATTACCTGAATCTGATACAAATATTTCGGAAGTAGCTTCGAAAGTTGTAGATATAGAAATTTCAATAGAAACTTTAGATGAAGGTAAGGAGGTACTTTAGAAGTAGGAGATGGAAAATGTACTAATAGATAAGAAACTAACTCCTTTAAAAAGAGAAATACCAAAAGGTGAGATCAAACCACTCAAGCGTTTGAACTTATAAGAGGAGGAAGTTGTAGTGTATGAGAATTATTACTTTAGTATAAGTTTCGCTCTTGTTAGTGTATAACATATGTAACTGTATGTATTATGAACAGACTCTTAAGTTTTCTTGGTTTTGAATAAATATGTAGTAAAAGCGTCCTTTGTTTTTATTCCTATTTTATAATTTTGGGTCAATATACAACAGTCTGCACACTATCATCTGTTATTACAAAACTTTAATTTCTAAAACTCCACGATACTTATATAATAAAATTAGTTTTCGAACGGATGTACATCACCTAAATCTACGTTTCCGAGGCCTTATAACTATTCCACCACATAGAACAAACATGTTCAAACGATCTTTCTCGTATACAATAGCGACATATTTTAATAAACTACCGTATAACTACAGAAGAATGACTGTGACTAAACTGAAAAAAGTCATGTTTTTGGAAATGTTCAGTAAACAGTAAATATACACATTTACATATATTTCAAGTTAATAGTTCATGTGTTAAGTTATTGGATAACATATGATAGCATACTTAAGTCTACATGTTTCGTTTATTGTCTTTAATTTTTCATTACCTAAATTTCTTTTTTTAAGAGGTTAAGCGTAGAGCAGCTTCAGTAAAGTGCTGACGTTGAACTTCGCCTCTTTATAGATCTATCTATATATTTAAAACACAAGGCTTATTTTTGTTCCAGTTCGTTTGAGAGTTCCACTGAGCCGATTTATGCGTTTCTTTTTTTTATATTGAAGCTCTTGATGTGTAAATTAGTCAACACTACTTATTTTTAATATTTTCCTAATGTATATAT
Source organism: Agrypnus murinus (assembly GCA_929113105.1). NCBI lineage: Eukaryota > Metazoa > Arthropoda > Insecta > Coleoptera > Elateridae > Agrypnus > Agrypnus murinus. Next base: position 116,655,142 of record OV816023.1, on the reverse strand, counting down.
TTTTAATTTAGAAAACTCTAAAATGTTTAATTTGAGACGCACGGATCAGACATTCACTTGGGGCGCCATCTCAGTTTCTTCGGTGGTGAGTTTTAGAACTCACGATTATCAAAGTTTGCTGCACCTACCACTTGCGGTTAACGGTTGATTTGTTATTAGGTTCCGTAGACAAACCAGCATTAGTTGAAAACCATGGAAAGCAAACCAATTGTTCAAATATTGGATTATAACAATTGTTTACTTATATACTGTTTCATATTCTTTGGACAAAATAAATCATCGCGAGATACGGTTGCAAATTATTACAAAAGTTATAAATGACTGGGGCGATTTTTAATTATTATAGGTCAATTATTATTTGATAATCTATATATTTAATACATGGCTCATCTTTGTTCCACTTTTTCTACGAGTTCTACAAGACTGATTTGCTTTATTCTTTTTAATATTAAAGTTTTAACTCTGTATATTAATCAACACTACTTACTTTTTATTTTTATTTAACTTTTATATTTTTAAAACCGTCCTTTTTTTAGTCTGTGGAAATTTAGTTTTGTGATTTTTTAATTATTTAAATTTTTAAGCAAGATTTGTAATCGATGCATTTAAATATTTCTAAGGCCGATTGCTTCGTCACGTTTTGGTACTAAACATCCTCCCTATACCTGCTTACTATGCCACCAACAGTTCTCAGTCGAGTTTCACAGTATTTACTGTGAAACATTTTCACAAAATTTGATATTTCAGTCTGTCTCTGTATGTTCGTTCTTTCGAAATTTTGCGAATTGGGATATTTGATAAAAAGTAGAATAAGAATGTCTAAGCACTAATGTTTTTATCTGTTAAGGTACATGGAAAAAATATCCGACAAAGTTTCGAAAGCTGGTATATTAAGCATACATATATGATATATGAATTCAATGTAGAATTTTATGATAAGAATAACTCGGGGATGAGTCCGAGTGGGAGATAAGTCGGGGGGAGGGTAATCCAGGAGAGGGGTAGGTAAGTCTGAGAAAAAGTAGTAAGACGGGGGTAACTAAAGGAGGAAGATAGGATAAGTCGTGATTGATGGTGGGTGGGGGTAAGGGGGTGTTTGTTAAATAACGCGTTCAAAAGTTCGTCTGAGAATGGTAAGCTTAGTATTTGCAACTGTTTTTATTTGATTACGTTTATTTAATAATAATTATTAAATAATCACTCTTGGAAACTCGAAGCATTGTAATCACACAACGAACGTTGTTAAGGAAACCCTTCAATAAATCAGCCTTTTGACCGTCATGTCTTGACGAGGTTTCGCTAGTATTTATTTATTTATAATTTTTTTTGGGTAATAAAGGCAATTATTATTATTATTAAAGAAATGTATAAATTCATCAACTATATTCTCCATATTAGTGATAAGATAGTAAACAAGCTTAGGAAAGCAAATTGTAATATAATTTGTGCTAATAAAAATAAAATCGAGAAAGTATTAATTCATAATAAAGATGCAATGGAAACAACGAACAAATTGGGCGTCTATATTTATTGTCGAGACTGCGAAGCGTTTTATATCGGGCAAAGCAGGAGAAACGTTAAGAAACATCTAGCGTAACAACGCGAATATTTTATATAATGAGAAAGCATCCGGAGTAGCCACCCATTGTATAGATAATAATCATCCCGTAGATGATAATCATCGGCCTATTGCATGTACAGAAAGGTTAGATTTGCTAGAACAATTAGAAATTAAAAAATTCTATAATAAGAAAACACATTATACAACAAGTAAAGGACCTAACAAGTTTTACAAACACCCCCTTAATAGATTTATTTTCTAAGAAAAAACTTTAAAACCAGTTGGTTGGGATTGTTAAAAGTGTAAAGGGCAACTTCTATCGAATACGTTAGTTTCAAATCAGAAGCTTACGAGTATCTCTTGAAAAAGGTCACTTCTCTTGACAAACAGAAACAGTGTAGAGAACATTCTACATAATTTATGGAAACATTTAAGTACAAAAGTTTTTTCAAACTTCAGGTATATATGAAAAAATAATAACACCTTCTACAAACAGATTACAACTGCAAAAAACACTAGATTAAAGACAAGAGTGAAAGGTTGTCCAACTTTTAATCACTGTCAAGTGGCACTTCTTTGTTCAGAAACAGAAAGTCCGACTATAAAGACAAAAGGAAAACCTTAATTTACATTCTAGTGATGTACTCATTGTTAGTTAAGTGAGCTTTGCTAATAAAATTTTCAAAAGAATAGAATAGAAATAATCAAAAGAGAAACGCCCTTACACATTAAAGTAAACTAGATTTCTAAAAATGGTTTTAATAATATAAACCAAAATTTTAATTTAATATGATTAATTATACGCTCAGTTAATTAAATTAAAATGATATTAAACATAGATCTGTCAGAAGAGATTTAATGAAATGTTATCTGATGTGAAGTTGTAAACGCAATGTCTAAATCAACATCCTTTTCAGTAATAATCTGAACACATGCAATGAGCTTTGCGCGCTTTTTTTAGGATTTTCCTTCCAGACAATTGATCAGAAAAATGTGTTTTTAAACTTTAGAATACGAATGTAAGTGGGATTTTAAGAAGAATATCAAAAAGTAAACCAAACTGAGCAAGTTAAATATACATTCTTCATTTTCTCTTTACACCCATGGTTCCTTTAAGGTTAATTTCTTATTTCAGGAGGCAAACTTAACGTATAACTTTATAAAAATTTAAGAGGCTATCCCCGAGATACTAAAATAAATGTGCCTAGAATCGAAACAAAAAATGTGTGTTCCCCAATTGGCTTCAAACTTTCAGGGGTGATTATTTAGCCCATAAAGGCCGGACCGACCGAAGAAGGCATCACTTACATTGAAGAGCTCGACGTAGCAGGGCGGTAAAGGTCAAAATGTTAACTTTGAGTAGAAAGCATCGTATGATATTAGACTGAAGTACCAGTAGGTGCTGAATAAGGACACAATTCTATAATCTTTAACGAATACTTTATATTCTTCTAACAAATCTAATCTAATTTTAACCTAAAGTTCCTAGTGTAAAGGAAGATTACTTAACCTAACTTTTGAGGGAGTACTTGGATTAAGGTGACGCGTAAAAAAAGTAATTCTCTTAGGCTAGTAGGTTCTGAAAATATATAATATGTTACGCTTACCTTTAGGATTATGATAGTTAACGGTCATTTGCCATAAAAGGCAGATTTATCACCACTAGTTGCCATATTATGTCAAAAACCAAATATCACATATACAATAGTGTAGCTCTCGTTGGGGTACTTCGAATGATATAATACTCATGATATTCATCGAAATAGACAAGAAGATTTTGTTGTAGTTTTGTATTGTACGTACAAGGAATATCCGATGAATAGGTAATAAGACACGTTTTTTAAATGCTTTCCTCTGAATTTAAAAAGTTATAAACATGTTTTTCTTTGTACAGCATTCAGTAAAGGGTTTAAGTGTTTTCTACCTGCAAGAAAAGTGTATATTTTAAATGAGATAGATGTCGTTATAATCGGATTTTAACGAAGTTAGTTTTAGTTTTTCCATCGACTACGTACTTCAGATGTTTTACAAGTAGTTTTGCTCACATTTTGTGTGTGTATGTGCGTGTGTGCTTTTGTTAGTATTTGCTATCGTCACAGATGAAATAGTTCTAAATTAAATTATTCATTATTTTTCAAGTTGCATTTCAACTAGCATAAATGTCTCCCAATGTTGCATACATATTTCCAACCTCGTGCAAGCTTGCTGCTGTTATAAATAACCTAGCAGACAGCTGGCTTTGGCCACCTGCATCCTGTCTGCTAGAGAGAGAGCTACGTATGACCTTAAATACGCGCAACGAAGTCGCCCACTTACAATCTCCCCCACGCCTTTTTCTGCTGATCTTGCTTTTACGAATCCTATAGTATAAACGATGTTCTAATATAAGAGAACTTATCTTTTTTGCCATTCAGACATTTTAATATGTACGTTTTGTGTATTAGATACAACTCTTCGCATTTCTTCTTAATTCTTATTTTCAGTCATTTCTAAATTCTTCTTGAACAGTGAATGTAAACATCGTCTTGAGTTAATATAGTCATATCTTGTCGTTGTTCACAATATTAATTGTTGGATTGATGTCTTTCATCTATTAAAATAATGACATTTTCTTTATAAAATCTTCATAGAAGCCTCAGGTTTGCGAGAAACTGCATTACTTATAAAGTTTCAGAAATGCCAGGAACACAATTCTGCTATACCAAATATTTACATTTATATGTATGAAGAGAATAGACATATGTTATAACAGAAAGCTGCGAAATAGATTGTGTAAAAACTTTCCTAGCCGAATTATATATCAATCGACGCATTTTTGTGAGTAGATGAAAATCTGACGCGTTTCCGGTTAAATCCCGTTATGTTTAATTTAAGTATGTTTTTCAAAAATTATATCTCAGCAACCGCTTGTTCGATTTTAATGATCTTGAGGTCTATTTAAAGCTAAGAGTGGGTTCTAAATGCGCATATAAAAATGTTTCTGAAGAAATTCTAGAATTTGATTCTATAAGATCTTTAAAACTTTTTGAAACATCTTAAAACCAAGTTCTAGAACTTTTTTCAGAAACATTTGTACACATACACGCATTTAGAACTCACTCTTAGCTATAAATAGACCCCTAGATCATTGAAATCGGACAAGCCCTTGCTGAGATATAATTTTTGAAAAAACACATACTTAAATTTAATATAACGCGATTTAACCGGAAACGCGTCGTCAAAATCTTTTCAGATTTTCATCTACTGACAAAAACGCGTCGATTGATATATAATTCGGCTAGGAAAGTTTTTACACATTCTATTTCGCAGTCTTGTATAAGAATATTGATTTCACGTATAATTTCACGTTTTACCGTAAAATATATATTCCAAAAAAGTTTTGTACTTATACTTATTTTAGCGTCAATATATTCAATATTAGTTTTTAAGATTTGACAATATAAAATTTTCACCAGAGTGGAAAGTTCTCGTTACTTTAGAATCTTTCATCCTCCGCATTTTAGTACCCGAACGCGACTTCGACGTTCCCCAAGGAATAAACAAGTTTTATAGAGTCGAGGCAAATTGAGACTGAAGTTCGACATACAAAAGATACATAAAGTAACATAAATAACTTTTTTCTGATGCTTTTATCAATAATTGAAAGATTTATGCCGAATCTATTATTTTCTGTTTTCATTTTCACAGGTATGAGTAGAAAACTTTTCTTTCCAGTTTCGAGTAAGTAATATTTTATGTAGCTGCTGTCCCTAGTTGAAGTTAGTTTCATTAGCCTACAATTCTATGCAGACCTTTATTAAAAGTTCGTTAACTGCAAAACAATTTACGCTGAAATTGTCTATCTACTATATCCTCAGATACCTTAAGGTGGATGAGTTAGCAATCTAATTGGTACCTCTGACAGTTAAAAAGGCCCCAAAATTGTGTTACGACGGTATAAGGAATAGCATATAAACATAACTCACGCCACAAAATCTTTTCTCGTGCACCGAAGGTTCTCCGAAATCTATTGTGAATAATGTAAATGTATTGCATGTAATCAGAATTATCATGTATTAACAATCATAATTAACAATTACATTGTGAGCACTCCAGAGTGTATTAGATAAGTCTTGAATTGCTGCGTTTTTAGTATTTTAGGCTGGAGCGCCAGGAGACTACGCTTTATCGACCAGTAAGATGTTGCGTCTCTTGATCTGTCTTGTAATTTTATTTATCTCAGAAGTTCTATGCGTTAGTTGTCTCTATTGAACCTAGTGAACCAACAATAATAGCATATACTTTCTGGTGATTGCACTATTGACTTCTCGATTTTCAATTACTGTACATCTACCGTAATATAGGAAAATCTAATAAGTCTAGTTACTATGTTATGAAATATTCATAATATTTCATAACATAGTAACTAGCTTACTAGATTTTCCTATATTACGAAAGACATATGAACTATTGCGTAGGTGATGGTGGTTATAATAATGCTGTTTTAATCGTCTATTAACAAACGAAATATTATTACTAACACTACTTACAAACACTATAATTATAAACTGTTAACGAACTTACACTAGATTATTTACAGACTATTTATTTACAATACAACATTTATTTATATTCTACTAATTCACGATGCGCGTATGCAATTAACTGGTTGACTAATCCCTTCTTCTTACTTTGCGGCGCTTATATCCATTCGTCGATCGTTCCAGAACCTCCTACACAGTCTGAAATATTGTAGACGTGACGAAACCTTCTCGTTTGTTCGCACTCACATCGTACAAAGTCTTCATTCGGTCACTCGCGATTCGGCTATTCTTTCGGGTTTGGTCTTTATTTTGATTAATAACTCGTTTACAATTCCATATAATTGTTGATTAACGAATAAATCTTCTTTAATTTTAAATGTTCAGGTAAATATTCCTTGAACTTTGTTGAATTTTCTTTTTTGTTGACATCCAACCATATGGTTAACACTTTTAACCTCACTTAATTTACAGATTTTTGGTCTCGAGCCGAGCGTGGATTCTCCAAGAGCTTTTATCGACTGAAATTGTTAATTTCTGCTGGGCTTTATATATGATTTGGCGAAACAAATGAATATTATGTCAATTTTTCGAAACATCCGCCTCTCGAATGTCTCATGACGTGACATCACCAACACAGCTGATAAAAATTAACATTAATCTTAATTCTACAAAGATAGGATTGTAGCTGGCAAAATATCGATTAAAACAACATGAGACACTTCTATTCTACAGTTTACCATAACTGAGATAATTAACAAAAACGATTGACAATGAACAAATCTCATTAGAGCTTAATTATACACACAACTCATTAAATCCAGCTTTATCCTTTACAAAATGAATACATAATTACACTATGTAACTGATACATATAAAATTTACACAAGAACATCTTTACAATAGAAGAAAAACATACATAAAAATTCCTCTCTACGATATGATAGACCCAACAATGCTTATTCAAGATCCATCTTCAACATCTACTTAAATGAAGTCAAATTATAGTCAACTTGTCCAGCATACAATCCTCCAAGTGTTTGAGTTAAAACAATGGTGAAAAATGTTGTATAAGAATCAATATTAGGAAAAATCGAAGCATATCAGCAAAGCCGAAACCTTCATTAAAATAAATGCTCTTTATTAGTATACAAGATATTCTAAGTTTATTGTGCTAGATTAGTCATTACAAAACTGACCTAATTTACATATTTTTACTTAAATATTAGCCCGAAACTGAGTCAGTCGCATGGAAAACACAAAAATCATTCCTACGTTATCGATCGTTGACCTTAAATTTAATCAGAAACATTATATCTTCCAGACAAATGGAAAAACCATCCTAATATGTGACTTGGGTTGCATAAAACATGTATTATTATGAAACAATCTAAATGATTGATATCCTTTTTATAAATCAGACTTTTTTATATATAAAAATTTGAGGTTACGTCTTCATGACATTTATCCTGCTTGATTTCTATTTTAAAAATTGATAAATCTATCTGTGACCTAACATGTAGGCTTTAGATTAAATAAACCTATCATCCTAGCATGTCTATCCTTTATTTTATTTTATTGCATTAAATAATTATTTTTTATGTTTACGATCGAATCGTCTAATAAATTTTCAATGAGATAAATTCAAGACATCTCAGTATAGTATGCTGTGGGTACCGTAATAAAATATACGAAAGAAAGAAAAGCTTATCTTAGCTGACCCTAAATATAAATAAGATTTTATGAGCAATAATAAGTATATTATTAACCGAGGTTTAGACATACGCTATTATAGAGCCCGATTTTAAATCACGAGGCGCGTAGCGCCAATGGCGTGTGTAAACCATGGCAAATATAATAGTTTTTCCACTACTAACATGTTACTTTGCTTTGGAATTTGCAAGACATTCTTTGTTTAAAAAAATTATTAACCAAGTTTAATAATAGGGGCATCTGGCAAATATAAGGTATGTAATAGACGCTTCTGGCTGGGTGTTAAGAAAATCAATTTCTGCAGTCACATATAGGACAAGAATCATCTTTTCTAAGGTTAGTAGAGGAAAAAATAAATTATTTGCCTGCCCTCAGATCTTCCTAAGCAGATACTGAAAATTTCATTTGATTTTTTCTGCTATTTTAGAAAATTATTGAGTTTTTTCTCATTATTATCGAATACTGTATTTCATCGATCATACTATATTTATTACCTGTAAGTACCTACATATTTTGTTCGTGTAATTTTTAGACAATTTTTCCAAATTAAGGTGTACTACTACTTATATTTACCACTGCACCGAAGTGTCCCTGCGCCTAAGTGGCCTGCGCCAAATTTTCCCTGCGCCAAAGTGTCTCTGCGTCGAAGTGTCTCTGCGGCGAAGTGTCCCGCGCCGAAACGGCCGCGCCGAAACGGCCGCGCCTAAATGGCCGCCCCAAATGTCCGGCTCCGCTGTAAGTGGTGGTTAACCCATGTGATGTATTTAGTTAGTAAAAAATGTGAAGTCACCGTGTCATTTCTACCTGCTGGTTCTGCACTAACATTTGTTTTTCTGCAATTACCAGATATCCTAACGGTATCCTACAAGCCGATTTTAAGCAAAGTAGATCCAAATACAGCAATAGAGGACAAGTCCGCTTAAAAGTAGCCTTTAAACTATCTACGAAAGTAAAAACGTGCTTTATTAGATTGATTTGAAAAATATGCAAATTCTTTAAAATACGAGTGACCTCACCTTTTATTACGCTACAGTTGTTGAAAAGCAGCTACGAAATTTGCAGTTTCGACAGTTCTTATGCTTGATTTAAATTAATCGCAAAGACTATTATTGCATGTGCTAAAACCATTGTACTCTTCATTATTTTATATGTATTATGAAACACACTGTATGTACTAGGTTACAACAACATACTCCTGCAGTGTCTTTAATCTGCAGAAACAGATAAATGTTCTGTCTTATGTTATGTTATTATTATGCTTAAACAAGCTCTGCCCTTCGAAGCTGGTTAAGCTGTAGCATGGTGTGGTGGATAAGGTGTATATAAATAGGTGGATAAAGGTAGATACATATATTAATTTTGTATACTCATAGAGTTATGTTTACATCTTTTGCATCAAAAAAATCGTTATGGTATTTCTGTAATAACTGCATATAGCGATCTTATAAGGTCTTTCGGAATCTCTAGAATATCTTCTGTTACCGGGTTTGCTTTATAAGAGTTACACTTAATATTAATTATTCTTGCTAGTACTCTGCAGTATTTAAAGAAAACAATCTTTCATCTAGTTCTTTTGTTAAGTTCCATTATAATTACATTGCTAAAGTCTAAATCTCGTTATATCAAGATTGAAGTATTTTTATAAGCTACACAAATTGCATTGCTACAGTAAAAATACTTCTCTTTACTTCTTGATTTTCTATCTTACCCTAAAAGTGGGAAATAAGAATTGATATTATCTGTTTGTTTCAGTACTGTTTCGCAATTTCCTATCGAAGAGAAAACCTACGGCAATACGAGCTTCGAGCGTTGAATGAAACCGATTGCAAGAATTGGATTGAGGCAATACGAGAAGCCAGGTAAGTTCTCAATTTTATCAATTTAGCAATTTTTGCTTTCTTTTTATTGTACATATTTTGTGTTGTTGCAAAAGTAGAGGGATTTGTTTTGAATAGATTATGGCGGCAAATACTTACTGTTTTACCTAAACTTACTTGAAGAATTGTAAAATAAAAAGTATAAATTAACAAAACTAGACAATCATTAGTATAACTTCGAAGTATCCTTGGAAATTTTCAAAAATTGTTGAGTAAAAAAGTTGAATAAATACAACAGTTTTTCTTAAAACTATGACATACAATGTTTCACAAGGAACCTACAACGACTTCAATCTCAATAATTTCTATATCAATTTATTTTTCTTCAAAATCCGAAAAGTATAAACAGAGTATAAACAAGAGTATAAACTAGGGAAAGAACCGCGTAATTGCAGATCAACACAAAGGTTAACATACTTAAACACTTCCTGGTTGATTTAATTTAAATCTAGGTAACAAACTGTATGATCCACAACGTATAAGCAGACTACTATTTGAACCCGTAGTACAGAAATATCCTTTTTCGTCGGAATTTTTTATACTAGGATTGTACATTCTAATTTACACGTTAAGGTAAAACTTGTAAAGGAAAATAGGGTGTTTCATTTTGGGAGGAGTGTTGTTGCAGATATAGATACCTCTCTCACTAATATAATGTTTAACTAAGATAATCTTTCACTGGAGAATTGATTAAGACCGATCAGTTAATGAATTATATGATTTTGGCCGTAAGCAGAATCAAAAATAAGAGTAAATGCAATGTAACTGTTTAATAACAAGATATTTATAAATAATAACTGAGACAAATTATGTACTATCAACGAACTACTTTATTTAAAGTCTATTTATTTATTTCATTAACTAGATCATTTATTTTGTATACACAGTTATTTATTTTTACTGAAGTTAACTCTATTCACATTGCCTGCCTCGTCTCTTCTATATATCTGGTGTGATATGTTTTTGAAACTTCGCCGCGAGACTCTCGAAGCTTCTGGTATTTTCTTGTGTTCGCAAGACCGTTTGCTTTCGCCGCCAGCCTACACTATACTTTTCATGAATACACGCTGCCTCAATACCTAATGATCAGACGTTGAGGATAAGCTTATGATCCATTAGAAACATAAAATAAAAAACCTGTAATAATTTCTGATTAAAGGAACTTCAAAAATCGGAATATTAATGACCATGGTTTCAGAAAAGCATATATGATAAAGGTCAACGATAAATGCGAGCGCTTGAGAACTGAAACTAACGCGCTGCTGAATAATAAGAACAAACGTAGTTGATTTTGCATATCGCCTCCTGACCTACATTACACTATTCCATTGTTACACGTATGTTACGTGAAATGTATGTTAAACTTTATACGCGTAATGGGAATTTCCTTATTTTTGGATTTTTTACATTCTATTGAGTTTTTCATAATTACAACTCTTTACAAGCATTGTATATTGTAATTAATTAGAAAATACGGAAATTTGCGTGTAATTAATTGACGAGAATCACTAATCCTAACATATGTAAATACAAAATTGATAAACTAATCTTGATCTTTAGGAAAACGTTAAAATAATAAAAGGGGCACAAACGCGTAAATTTGAAAGAACTCGTATGCTCCAGAATTCCCCCATAGAAGATGAAATGCAAAAATATTTCAGCAAAGTTTATAATCATTAAACGTTTAATAAATATCTATCTAAATAAAAAATACCTACATCTATACAGCGTGACTCAAAATTGTTCCGCATCCTCTTAAGAGTACATTCCCATCAGGAAAATAAGAAGATAAGTTTATATTAACATGGGTCCGGAAATGTCTCCTTATCGAGGTACAGAGCGTTAAAAATCGCAACAAAATAATGATTTCTTTAAATTACACGAAGCTGCTACAATATATTTGAATGTCTATATGGGTCGTTCTCATATAAGTTAAAAATTCCAGAGGAAAGAATTTAAATTTTAACTTTACTACAAATTAATAAACGCTTAACATATGGATAGTAGACGGATAACTAAATAAAAATCAATGCACAACAGAGCACCATTTTTATTTTATTTTATTTTAATGCACAATAATGTCTCATAACTTACGTGACCGTCACATAAGTTACTTGAACAGAAATGAATATTCATTTTTAAAATTAATCAGAATTTTTTGTTATTCATTAAGATCAGGTTTGTCCTCTAGAAATACTAACTAAAACTGACTGATTTGGTATTTTATTTCTATAAATATGTCAAAAAAAACTTATGATAACCTTTGTGACAAATCAGTAACGTATGTGACGGTCCAACAACATATAAAAATGTAATTTAAGTAGTAGTATTAAATGTAACAAACAAATATTGCTTCTTTCAACGACATTAAATCTCTTCTTTGCTTAGCTCTCTTTTTCATTTTCTTTAGGTAATTTGTTCTTTTTTCAGGATCAGCATTTACTCCGTCCCGGTATCGCTTTTGTTTTTGAGCAGCCAAAAGAGGCATTGTAAATATTCTGCAATAAAAAAAAGCGTTTTTTCTGAAAGGGAAATGGTTAAAAGATCATTTAAAGTCACATAAGTAACCATTAGTCACATACGTTACTTTCAGCTTAGTAACTTATGTGACGGTAACATATATGACATTTTTGAAATTAATTTGAAAATCCCGCTTTCTGGTTGACCATGCAGAACTATATTTTCCTCCCAAAAGCATTATAGCCTCAAAATAATCATGCACTAATTTACTAACAGAATATTGGTAAATCTTCCTATCAACATAGGTAACCTAGGGGACAAACAATAAACAAATTCACTTGGAACGCGACAAACAAGCTTCTTTATAATATATTTCTTTAAATAAATCAACAAACTTTTTATTAATTGCGAATAAACAAGGCTTCCTCAAGTTGCTTGTTAAGGGTAAACTAATCTAACGGTGTTGTCAGGCTGAAAAATCTTTCGTTCAAGTTGAGGTAACCTATGTGACCGAATTTCTGGCGACAATAATTAATCAACTGTCGTATAATTGTTACAGTAAAAATAATTACATATGTGATTAAAATAAGTGTAAACACATTGTTTTAACTTAGCAGTGGGGCAATTATTCATCTGAAGCTATCTATATTTAAAAAAAACTGCGTTCGTAAAATAATAATCACGTTGGCGACAGGTAACTTATATGACATTTCATAGCTAAACATGTAAAAATGGGAAAATAATAAGCACAACTTAATTCTTCTTTTGCTGAAATATTTAAAGTAGTTAAATCTGCTACCGCATTATATCAAGTTCTTCGAGTACTTACATTTTCAAAAGAAAAATACTGATGGGGACACTGCATTTTCAAGTTATCTGAGACATACCCATATACCATAATATGGACCAGAGCAAGCAGTTTTGCTTCCATCAGTAGCATAGAAACAGGGATGTGCGTAGTTATTTAAGAAAATAAAGGCACGCCAATGTTTTCTTTAGAATTTGACAGTTTTTACAATATCTTTCCTATCGTTAACCGTTTTGGTGTTAAACTTGCTTAGAAAATGAAGACCGGGACCAAACAGTTAAATAGAAAACTTTAAGGCTGTTTTACTGTTTTGCAAGAATCCGTATGACATAAGTGTACTACTGTTTAGTAGCAGTCAAAGTTTTCCATCTATTATTATTAATAATAATAATAATAATAGATGCCTTTATTTATTTAAAAAAAAATAAACATTTATAATCTTAAATAAAAATAACACTTGAGGCGAAGTTCTGACATTACTGACAAATAAGTATAAAAAGAACAGATACATTTCCGTAACGTGTTACAGTGGAAGGGGTAGTTTATACCTAAAACTAATATTTGATTTGTTGTGTGGGTATAAGGTGTTAAAGGTGGCATGTCATTAAATCCACGTGGACTAGAAAAATATAACCGATAATAATAATCACCAAATGTTGCGAGTTTTTAACATTGCAATAAATATTTTTACCTCATTCATTTTTTCAATTGAGGACCGTTTTTATAAAATTCGATGTACATTATTTAGCGTGGGAGATTTTTATATTTTAATTAATGTTTAAATCTAAATTGCACTTTTTGACTTTTAAAAACCTTTCTACTTACGTTTTAGGAAAATTTCACAAATTTGAAATTTTCAAATTTCAAATTTTATTTCTACAACTACTTCTTAGCCGTTAGACGTTAGCCAGGTTTTTGATAAACTTTTACCATCGCATATTGCAAATTATTAGGATCTTACTTAAGCTGTATATCCTATCCAATCAAGAGTACCTTAGGGAAGTGTCTTAGAACTTCTCTCACTTCACGTACAAAACCAGTTTAACCAACTCAAAGACTGGCTAACAAACTGGAAAAAAAGTCAATGAAACAAAGTCAAGTCATATGACCTTTACCTAAAGCAGTGTCAACCAATTCACTTAAATAATATTGAAATATCCCAGCCAACTACCACGAAATATCTCTCGTTCCATCTTGACAATAAGCTCGACTGGAGGATTACATTATCCAAAAAAAAAACAAATAGAACTAAGACAAAAAATGCACATTGGCTAATTGGACGAAAATCGCATTTATGCCCAGACAACAAAATACTGATTTATAAACTCATAATGAAACCTATAAGAACCTATGGAGTAGAGCTGGGCTGTGCCAGCAAATCGAACAAAGTCATCATGCAAGAACATCGAAACGCCTTGGAGCGCTACCTCCACACCATGTCAGAAGATTGAAGAAACCCATTGTCGCATTTTGAAAAAGAATAATGTCATATTACGCACTTATTTTAGTGATGAAGTAATCGAATTTAAAGTGCCAAACCTTTGTCACTTGCCTCCTTCTTTTTTATATTTTCAACTTTCTAAAAGAAAAAGGTACCAAGATGTAAAGAGGCATAATTTTCCAAAAATAGTTGGACATACATCTTGAATAAAAAATACAAAATATTTGATATATTTTCCACGCAGATTAACAAAATCAAACTTGTTTTCATGATTTATCAAAATCTCAGGGCCATTTGAAGACAACGAGATAATTTGGACTAATAAAGTAATAAAACATGTTTTTGAACAATTTCCATTAATGTGAATTAATTATTAATGTATAATAATTAATAAATAAATTAGATTAACTGCGAACTTTGGCGAAAAATGCAGCAAATTCCTAAAATTTTGCATTGAAAAATTACATAATTATACATTATGTATATCCGTCCGCCTAGCGTTTGTTATTTTAATCATACTGTATATTTATAACAATAATGTAATGTTCTTTTTAAATAATACTAAAGGTGCTGTTTTCATTGTTTATTATTAAGAGAAAATATGTACTCAAAGCCTAATTACAAAAAACTGTAAACAAACTTTGACTAATTTAATTTTCACAAATTTATTTCAACCAAATTTAATTTATATACAGGGTTTATTATCGATTTTGTAACATAGGGGAATAGCATGTAAAAACACACTTTCTAAAATATTGGCTCCCCTAATTATTTTATAGCAAAGTTTTAGATCTTTTTGAGTATTGTTCAAAACACCCCACTTTATCATTCTGTGTTTTGTAACTTCCAAGATACAAGCGATTTTTTGGTATAGGAAAATAACATTGTAAATGGGAAATTCGATAATAACAATTACCCGGTTAAATTTAGACATTAGATGTAAATACAATAACACACCCCCACAAAAAAAAATTATGTCCTGGGATCGAGACTATGGTATTCGGATGCAGTTTTCGACGCTGAATCCCAATCCGACCTCAAAAAAGCAAATATATCTTCAAAATCTTGCGCTAAAGCCAAAAACAACCCCCAAATGGAGTAACACACTCCTGACATATGATGACAATAAATACATGCAAAAATGGTTGAAAACAGCAAATGTCTTGTATTTGGAAATAAACCTCTGGTATATGGCCAACAACCCTCCTTTCTGAGGGGGTTAAACCACCCCAAAATAGGTCAAAACCACCCCTTAGATCAAAATACAATAAATACATGCAAAAACTGATTGAAAACCGCAAATGTTTTGTATTTGGAAATAGACTTCTGGTATATGGCCAAGAACCCTCCTGCTTGAGGAGGTTAAACCACCCCAAAATGGGTCAAAAACACCCCTTAGATCAAAATACAATAAATACATGCAAAAGATGATTGAAAACCGCAAATGTGTTGTTTTTGGAAATAGACCTCTGGTATATGACCAACAGCCACCTTGAAAGGGTAGAATCACCCCAAGATGGGGTATAACCACCCCTTACATCAGAGTTACAATAAATAAACGCACGCAAAAAATACGTGCAAATAAATACATGCTAAAAAATAAATTCAATAAAACCCCGTTAATCCTCTAGTCTCTCGATTTATGATATCTCTTCCTTTTATTCTCTTTTATTTTTAAACGATTGGCGTAGTGGCTGCCTCATATGTACTTCATCTATTTATTGTAACCCTAATGTAAGGGGTGGTTATACCCCATTTTGGGGTGGTTTAAAGGCGTATCCTTTAAAGAGGGGTGGTTTTGGTCGTCATATACCAGAGGTCTATTTCCAAAAACAAAACATTTGCGGTTTTCAATCATCTTTTGCAAATATTTATTGTATTTTGATCTAAAGAGTGGTTTTGGCCCATTTTGGGGTGATTTAACCCCCTCAGGGAGGAGGATTCTTGGCCATATACCGGAAGTCTATTTCCAAATACAAATCATTTGCGGTTTTCAATCATTTTTTGCATGTATTTATTGTATTTTGATCTAAGGGGTGGTTTTGACCCATTTTGGGGTGGTTTAACCGCCTCACGGATGGGGGTTCTTGGCCATATACCAGAGGTTTATTTCCAAATACAAGACATTTGCGGTTTTCAACCATTTTTTGCATGTATTTATTGTCATCATATGTCAGGAGCGTTTTACTCCATTTGGGGATTGTTTTTGGCTCTAGCGCAAGACTTT
Organism: Agrypnus murinus; assembly: GCA_929113105.1. Classification (NCBI taxonomy): domain Eukaryota; kingdom Metazoa; phylum Arthropoda; class Insecta; order Coleoptera; family Elateridae; genus Agrypnus; species Agrypnus murinus. The sequence goes on along the minus strand of OV816023.1, from coordinate 116,638,535 downwards.
GAGGGTATATTTGCTTTTTTGAGGTCGGATTGGGATTCAGCGTCGAAAACTGCATCCGAATACCATAGTCTCGATCCCAGGACAGAACATTTTTTTTGTGGGGTGTTGTAATTACTAAGCACAGTTTAACGGAACAGAATCACTCATTAGTGTGTTACAATTGCTACCAGTGTGGAAGAAATACAAGAGAATTCTCCAAGTAATTTATTTTTATAAAATCTTATTAGCCATGACTTCTTTATCTTAGCTGTCAAATTAATTACCAGGATCACTGAGAGGTGATGTCATGCTTTTGTATTATAAATTTAAAATGTTATAAGAATGATACTAATATAAGAAAAAAACATTTTAATCTTATTATGGGTTACACTATTATTATTATTTAACAAATATAGTAACAAACATACAACATTAATTATACAACATAACATAACAAAATTAAACAACAAACAATAAACAAAGTAAAAACAGGAATAAGTTTATAAAAGATGTTCAAAGCGATCACCATTTGTAGCTAAGCAGTAGCCCAATCTGTTATAAAATTGTCGTCGAGTATTCGCTCGCCAGTTGGTACACAGATATTTCAGCGCATCTAGCTCTGATAGCCTCCTTCAGCTCACCAATACCAGCATACGACTGCCCAGCACCATACAGCTTGCTTGCCAGATGACCCCAGCCCCAGAGAAAAAAATCATTCGGTGACATATCCGGTGAATGTGGTGGCCAAAAAATTGCCTCACCACGACCAATCCAGTGCTCTGGAAAATTGTCTTCCAAATATTCCCGGATCCCTCTTGCGTAATGGGTTGGACAGCCATCATGCCGGTACCATATAACTGTATCTTCAGAAACAATATCTTGTACGGCAGGTCCCACCTTTTCTTGTAATAAATGTAAGTATTTTTCTGCATTCAAGGCACCGTCAATGAAAAAGAGCCCAATTATATGATGTCCTAAGATGCCCACCTACACGTTTACACTTTTTCGATACTGGGTATGACTTACATTCGTTAAGTGTAGGTTTTCCGTACTACAATATCGGTGTTTTTGACTATTAGGAATGCTAACACAGGAAAACCTACTTTCATCGCTAAATAAAACATGCTAAAAAAAAAGCTGGCGATGGTTTTGGTATTTAAAGGATTTGAAATTATGTTTTTTTTAAATTCTGTGAGCCGTTGTAAAATGACATATCTAATAAATAATAAAATAAATCTCTAATTTGTCGTAGACTGTTGCCTGTCCAATACCATTTAACAAAATTTATTTTTTCTTTTACAGTACATTTTAATTAAATTATTCTAACACGTTTTAATAATCAATAAAGTTAATGAGTGAATATGCAGTTTAAAGGACAAATCTGACAGCAATTTTGTAAAATAATTTGACAACTGTTATCATTTTTAGAACAAAGGTAGTCAGTTAATGTTAACGGGTTTCTGTACCCCGTATCACACGTCTGTAATCAATTTAATAAAAGTCGCTTCTAAAAACATGCTTGAAGCTGCTAAATCTTTTAAGCATAATTCAATTATGGACTAAATAAAAAAGCTTGCTGGTTATGGGTTATCCTTATATTACCGCAAAAGTTAAGAACCCTTGATGTTTCTTTGTAAACTGGAAAGTTCCCAAAATATGAAGCTAACTTAGGTTTGGTCATTTCACAAGTCTGGTCACAAGTCATTTATAGGGAACTTCAGGCTTGTATCGATATTAATTCTTCTAAATTTCTAGAAGCTCTAAAATCTTGTTTAAGCATATATAACGACGTAAAATTTTCCTATGTACAAAAAGTGCGGATTTATTCAAAACAGACTAAATTATAGCATTTATTTTGGCTTTCTCAGTTTGTTACAAAAGCATTTGATAACCACGACTAGTGATTGTGTATATACGGGTTTTTAAAAAAAGTCTTGATAGGCTCACGTTTTGTCCAAACCGCTTGTCACTAGAAATCATTTTTTTTGTTACTGTAGTTTTATTGTTAAAATTAGGAACATTTTTTTGAAGAAAATAACGAAAAATGTTGATTTAGCGAAAAAATATTAACGATATCTCTATTAATAAACAAGAAAAACAAGGTTCGTTATTTTTCCATATAAATTTTAAAAATAAACTTTTTATAGTATATGACATGATATAGTATATGACATACGTTCTGAGAACAAAATTATTTATTATTTAATTTACTTTTAATAAAATTGTCCCTAAAAATGGGTACCTTTTATTACGTATCGTCCGATCAAAACAAAAGTATAGGAGTATATAAAGTATAAAAGCTATTTTACTGTTACGAGGAACTTGAAGAGATTTTCAATATGAGTAAAGTTGAACATGGTGCCGTTATAAAGTTCTTGATAAAACAAGGAAAACCAGTGCAAACCATTATAGAAGATATGTCAGCGGTTTACCAGGACTCTTGTCATGGAAAAACCATGATATATATGTGACATAACCTGTTTAAACAAGGCAGAGAATCACTGTCCATCACTCAGACGTCCCATCGAGGTGACCACGCCAGAACTTGTGAAAAAAGTTGAAAATCTAATATTAGAAGATGCCCGTTTGAAAAAGAAACAACTTGCAGAAATGGTTGGAGTATCCGATACAACCATTTTTAAAGTTCTGCACGCTCATCTCGGTATGACAAAGGTCTGTGCAACATGGGTCCCGAGAATGCTAACGCCACCTCAAAAATACGAACGAATGGCATGTTCATGGGCGTCTTTGCAGCTCTGCAGTGAAGATTAGGATAAAGTATTAAGTCGGATTGTTACACGAGATGAAACGTAGGTTCACCACTATGAACTTGAATCCAAACAAGATTCAATGCAGTGGCATAAAAAAAGGTACACCCCCGCCAAAGAAGTTTAAAGTGCAACAGTTAGCTGAAAAGCTCATGGCGACCATATTTTGGAATACTGAAGGAATCCTGCTCATCGACTACAAAGAAAAGGGTGTCTCTATAACGGGAGAATATTGTGCCACACTTTTAGAACGATTGAGGGACTCCATCAAAGAAAAGAGAAGAGAAAAACTTGTCAAAGGTGTGTTTCTTTTGCACGACAACGCGCCCGTTCATCGAAGTCGAGTTGCACAAGCTGCCCTGCACAAGGCAGGCTTCCAGGAATTAAATCATCCACCCTACAGTCTAGACCTGGTCCCCAGCGATTACAATTTGCTCCAGAATATGAAGAAAGAACTTTCGTCCGATGATGAAGTAAAAGCTGCAGTTTCAGCATATTTTGACGACAAAAATGAATTATTTTTTTAGTATAAATAAATTTATTTCTAGATCTGAGAAATGAATTAGAGTTAAGGGAGAATATATTGAAAAAGAAAAATAATTCTCTGTTTTTATTTACTTTCCTTACCCCCCATTCCGCGAATATAAAAACGCACCCGTATATGTAGAAACAAATTTACTATTTGCTCGTTTTTTAAATATTTAATTTGGTTCAGTAGTCTACGAGCAATATGCTTTCAAAGTTGGAGGGCTCTAGAAAGAAATGAAGTCTAGAAAACATCCTTTGTTTAACCATTTTTAATATGTATATATAAGTATAAGACGGTATCTTTTGCCAATACTTTTGAAAATATAATTTCACTTCTGCAGGACCTAACCATAGGTTCATCAAGTTTCTTATTTATCCTGAACGAAGATGCAATAATAAATATTTATGTAATAATGCAAATCTATTGCAACACTTGAAAATATAATTCTACTATTGTTCGACCTAATCAAATGTTCCTCAGGTTTATTATTTATTGTAAGTAAATAGTAAAGTCGTAAAATCATTTTTCTCAATAGTAGGATTTTCATTGCGTCATCTTATAACAAAAATTATAACTCGGTCAATTATAAAACTATGTACTATATATTATGAAATTGTTAAATTCAGCCAATGAGAGTTAATTAGGTCTAATGAGAGTTAATTAGGTCTAATGAGAGTTAATTTGCTTAGTCACAAAGCTATCACAGTAGTAAAAAAACAAGTGATCATAGATATTATCTAATTTGGGTCTCTTTCTACGAGCACAATTCAATTGCCCAACTTTGAAAAAAGGTGTTATCTAAAGAAATTATACAATTGATGGAAATACAACTCCTAAACTAGCTTTAATCTTGAAAGATTCTCATTTAACTGATTATAAAGAAGCTGCTTATGCAAATATTGTATCACTTTCAAATTGAAACATCCATTTGTGAAATACCCACAGACTGCATAGAATATAATCCATATTCTTCAGAATAAACCAAAAGGGTACTAAGTTTTGTACCAGTAGTAATTTAAAATAGAAACTAATTTAACATAAGTATTTAAATACATAAGAAGCATGGAGGACCACTAGTAAAGGGGTCTAGGCCACAACGGCCAATGACCACAACGGCCAATCGCTATTTTGGCTGTCGTGGTCATAACCACAACGGTCTCCGTGACCATAACGGCCAACAGCCACAACGGCCAATTTGACCATATCGCCCAACTCGACACTTGACCATAACGGCCACCATGACCACAACGGCCAACTAGAAATTCCACCCCATCCGTCATTTTGACCACAACGGCCACCGACGCTTATGTATTGGCGTCGCTGGTGGCGATGACCACAACGGCCAAAATGACCACAACGGCCAACTAGGGTGAGTGACCACAACGGCCAAAATGACCACAACGGCCAACTATGGAGCGTGACCTCAACAGCCAAAATGACAATAACGGCCAACTGTGGCGAGTGACCACAACGGCCAAATGTGGCGCGTGATCACAACAGCCAAAATGACCACACGGTCAACTTTTTTTCGTACTGTTATTTGGGTTTTGTTAAAGCTCATTTTTTTCTTTTAACTTAGCCTGTATTCAAATAAGATACGTCCAGGATTTAACAAAGAGGTCTGATGTCAAAGTAGCGCCGATTTAACGTGACTTACCTATATTGAAAAATGCACTTCTATATACAACTGCAGCCCCATGCAGTTGAAATCTTTCTTTCTTAGTTTCTCGGTAAGTATACCAGGCAGATTAAATGCTGAAAATTTGATACAGGTACACTATAACTATTTACATAATCATGATACTTTAGTTCACAGGGTAGTCTATCTTTAACATCAAAAGAAGTGTTTTTTTCTATTACTTGTTTACCTACAGCAATGTTTCCATTTTGGGGACGTTGAAAAAAGTACGAAAAAGAACTATAAAACAACACGTTTGACAATTTATTTATAGATTTTCATTGCATTGAATTTGAAGTACGTAATCAGCTGCTTTATCAGCTTTAGAATTTAAACTAAATGTAAATCTTCCCCTAAAAAGTAAACACGATATCTACGAATCTGTCCAGCACTTAATAAAATCAATCTAAGGAGCAGCATGGGACGTAACCCCAGAAACAAACCGCAATAATCCATAACAGTATTACTCCATACGTATCCGAGAGAAAATGCAAAAAGAGCTTTTAGAAAGAAATGACAGATTACTTACTCGCGCACCGGCCGATAAAACGTAGTTTAATAGGGCCGTCAAAGAGTTTAAGAAATTATTAGATGAGCAGGGAAATCATGATTTCCAGAACTATTACCACTACCTTACAGCAACTAAAGCAACTGACTGCATTATGGAACGTCATAAAGATCGTGTTTACGCCTCTTACCATTGTAGAAGAAAAACTCATACGGGACTTCCTTCAAGCGCGAAGTAAGGTCATCGAAACTGAAAAAAACTCCCCGAAAAGGAACTTTCATATGAGGGATTTCGCATGATAACTGTAATCTATAAAGGGATATTAAGGACAGGATACTTCTCTGGCCAATGGAAGGTGGCCCAAATAGCAATGGTTCCAAAACCGGAGAAACCGCCATCAAATGTGGCCTTCCCCTAAAAAGTAAACACGATATCTACGAATCTGTCCAGCACTTAATAAAATCAATCTAAGGAGCAGCATGGGACGTAACCCCAGAAACAAACCGCAATAATCCATAACAGTATTGCTACATACGTATCCGAGAGAAAATGCAAAAAAGAGCTTTTAGAAAGAAATGACAGATTACTTACTCGCGCACCGGCCGATAAAACGTAGTTTAATAGGGCCGTCAAAGAGTTTAAGAAATTATTAGATGAGCAGGGAAATCATGATTTCCAGAACTATTTCCACTACCTTACAGCAACTAAACCAACTGACTGCATTATGGAACGTCATAAAGATCGTGTTTACGCCTCTTACCATTGAAGAAGAAAAACTCATACGGGACTTCCTTCAAGCGCGAAGTAAGGTCATCGAAACTGAAAAAAACTCCCCGAAAAGGAACTTTCATATGAGGGATTTCGCATGATAACTGTAATCTATAAAGGGATATTAAGGACAGGATACTTCTCTGGCCAATGGAAGGTGGCCCAAATAGCAATGGTTCCAAATCCGGAGAAACCGCCATCAAATGTGGCCTCATACAGACCCATTAGTCTTACCCGTCAATGATTTGTAAAAAATTGTTCGTCAAGCGAATGTCGCCGCTAATTGACGAAGATCAGCGAATGCCCAACTAACAGTTTGGACGTCGACAATACGCTACAATCGAACAAGTACACATAGTTGCATCAAAAATCAGGTTTGACCTGGAGACCAAACCATTTTGTTCAGCGGCATTCATAGACATAAGCCAAGCCTTTGACAGGGTGTGGTATGTATGCAGATCTACTCTACAACCTCAAGCGACATTTACCGTATACCTTCTTTCAAATTATTACGTTATACCTCACTGAAAGATACTTTTTCGTGAAATATCCAGACTCCACTTCAGCTCTTCTACCCATAACATCTGGTGTCGCGCGACTGGTCCGATTTTATACCTAATTTTCAACCAGAGACACGACATTAGCAACGTTCGCGGACTACATGGCAATACTGGCTTCCCATACTAATGCAGATATAGTTTTCAGAAACTTACAAACCACCTAAACCTTTTTGAAAGATGATGGAACACGACGCATTAAAGCAAATATATAGAAACCAACACAGGCCACTTATACTACTAAAAGAACTACTTGCCCTCTAGTTTATCTTAACGGAAACTCACTACTCAAGAAGATTAGGTCAAATATCTAGGGGGGTAAATACGATCTTTATGACGTTCCATAATGCAGTCAGTTGCTTTAGTTGCTGTTAGGCAGTGGAAATAGTTCTGGAAATCTTGATTTCTCTGGTCAACTAATTAGGGTGAACGATCAAGCAGTCGTGTCGGACTTCATTACTAGTATCCGAGACAAGCCCGAAGATAGAGGGAGGGCAGTCGTTAGAGGTGTCGGGAAGCACTAGGATTCGAGACTAGCTTGAGGGCAGACCACACCGCGTTCACCCTTAGAACTGGTCGTTGTCTACCCATCCCAGGCTTGTCTGGGCAACGGATGACGCGATCGGAATTAAATGTGTGGTAGAGTTATGCCGAGGTGTTTCGTTTACGTTTCACTGAAGTGTTTGGGAGTGACTGGGAGCAATTGCTATGCGATTGCGCTGTGATTGAGCTTATCTCAATTACTTCCTCCCAAGGGAAGGAACGTGGAGGTATGTTAACACGAGGACTCCACGTAAAACATTTAGACAATCTGCTCATCTAATAATTTCTTAAACTCTTTGACGGCCCTATTAATCTACGTTTTATCGGTCGGTGCGCGAGTATGTAATCTGCCATTTCTTTCTAAGAGCTCGTTTTTCTTGTATTTTCTCTCGGATACGTATGGAACAATACTGTTTTGGATTATTGCGGTTTTGTTTCTGGGGTTACGTCCCATGATGCTCCCTAGATTGATTTTATCAAGTACTGGACAGATTCGTAGATATCGTGTTTACTTTTTAGGGAAGATTTACATTTAGTTTAAATTTTAAAACTGATAAAAACAGCTAATTACGTGCTTCAGATTCAATGCAATGAAAATCTATAAATAAAACTTCAAACGTGTTGTTTTATAGTTCTTTTTCGTACTTTTTTAAACGTCCCCAAAATGGAAACATTGCTGTAGGTAAACAAGTAATAGAAAAAAAAAGTTCTTTTGATGTCAAAGATAAACTACCCTGTGAACTAAAGTATCATGATTATGTAAATAGTTATAGTGTACCTGTATCAAATTTTCAGCATTTAATCTGCCTGGGATACTTACCGAGAAACTAAGAAAGAAAAATTTCGTCAACTGCATGGGGTTGCAGTTGTATATAGAGGTGCATTTTTCAATATAGGTAAGTCACGTTAAATCGGCGCTACTTTGACATCAGACCTCGCTGTTAAATTCTGGACGTACCTTATTGAAATACAGGCTAAATTAAAAGAGAGAAATGAGCTTTAACAGAACCAAAATAACAGTATGAAAAAAAGTTGGCCGTTGTGGTCATTTTGGCCGTTGTGGTCACTCGCCACACTTGGCCGTTATGGTCATTTTGGCTGTGTGGTCACGCTCTATAGTTGGCCGTTGTGGTCATTTTGGACGTTGTGGTCACTCATCCTAGTTGGCCGTTGTGGTTATTTTGGCCGTTGTGGTCATCGCCACCAGCGACGCCAATACATAAGCGTTGGTGGCCGTTGTGGTCAAAATGGTTGATTGGGTGGAATTTCTAGTTGGCCGTTATGGTCATGGTGGCCGTTATGGTCAAGTGTCGAGTTGGGCGATATGGTCAAATTGGCAGTTGTGGCTGTTGGCCGTTATGGTCACGGAGACCGTTGTGGTTATGACCACAACAGCCAAAATAGCGATTGGCCGTTGTGGTCATTGGCCGTTGTGGTCAGGCCCCTCACGTTGAACCTTCAGATGGAGCTCATTTGAGTCACAATCTTTGTGTTAAGACTTATTAAATCTTTGGTCATAATATACCCTATGAAATTAAATAATGTCTTGTCTTCATAGTTTAATAGAAATCAAACATATACAATTATAGATTGTTGGTAACCTCAGTGTCCGATTTCCTGCTTAATAAGAATTGATATAATTCCATTAGCTAGGTTGATTTAGCTATACAGAATCTGGTCTACTATAGTACGGAACGCGTTGGATTAAATTCCTATTTTATTTAGGACGGGTTTTTCAATCTTTGGTTAACATTAACTGAAGGTTAATCGTCATAAGATATTTTATTGAGATAATTGTACCCGCAGCTACTAATTTCCACTTAGCATTAACCAGTGGTATAGCACACATTGAAAAACCGACCTTTCGACCTTTAATTATGATATACAAAATATGCAACAGATATTGATTTACCTTATATTGGTAGTACTGTATCTATGGCTTTCTATCGATACCACTTTGTTAGGTATTAATTACTTATTATGTAAGCTGTTAACCTAAGTTAAGCTTTATGACGTGAGGTTTTTTTACCTTATTTTTATTTTGCCTCATTCTCATTTTACCTTATTTTCAGGGGCCTGACCACAACGGCCAATGACCACAACGGCCAATCGCTATTTTGGCTGTTGTGGTCATAACCACAACGGTCTCCGTGACCATAACGGCCAACAGCCACAACTGCCAATTTGACCATATCGCCCAACTCGACACTTGACCATAACGGCCACCATGACCACAACGGCCAACTAGAAATTCCACCCAATCAACCATTTTGACCACAACGGCCACCAACGCTTATGTATTGGCGTCGCTGGTGGCGATGACCACAACGGCCAAAATAACCGCAACGGCCAACTAGGATGAGTGACCACAACGTCCAAAATGACCACATCGGCCAACTATAGAGCGTGACCACACAGCCAAATTGACCATAACGGCCAACTGTGGCGAGTGACCACAACGGCAAAAATGACCACAACGGCCAACTTTTTTTCATACTGTTATTTTGGTTCTGTTAAAGCTCATTTCTCTCTTTTAATTTAGCCTGTATTTCAATAAGGTACGTCCAGAATTTAACAGCGAGGTCTGATGTCAAAGTAGCGCCGATTTAACGTGACTTACCTATATTGAAAAATGCACCTCTATATACAACTGCAACCCCATGCAGTTGACGAAATTTTTCTTTCTTAGTTTCTCGGTAAGTATCCCAGGCAGATTAAATGCTGAAAATTTGATACAGGTACACTATAACTATTTACATAATCATGATACTTTAGTTCACAGGGTAGTTTATCTTTGACATCAAAAGAACTTTTTTTTTCTATTACTTGTTTACCTACAGCAATGTTTCCATTTTGGGGACGTTTAAAAAAGTACGAAAAAGAACTATAAAACAACACGTTTGAAGTTTTATTTATAGATTTTCATTGCATTGAATTTGAAGCACGTAATTAGCTGTTTTTATCAGTTTTAAAATTTAAACTAAATGTAAATCTTCCCTAAAAAGTAAACACGATATCTACGAATCTGTCCAGTACTTGATAAAATCAATCTAGGGAGCATCATGGGACGTAACCCCAGAAACAAAACCGCAATAATCCAAAACAGTATTGTTCCATACGTATCCGAGAGAAAATACAAGAAAAACGAGCTCTTAGAAAGAAATGGCAGATTACATACTCGCGCACCGGCCGATAAAACGTAGATTAATAGGGCCGTCAAAGAGTTTAAGAAATTATTAGATGAGCAGATTGTCTAAATGTTTTACGTGGAGTCCTCGTGTTAACATACCTCCACGTTCCTTCCCTTGGGAGGAAGTAATTGAGATAAGCTCAATCACAGCGCAATCGCATAGCAATTGCTCCCAGTCACTCCCAAACACTTCAGTGAAACGTAAACGAAACACCTCGGCATAACTCTACCACACATTTAATTCCGATCGCGTCATCCGTTGCCCAGACAAGCCTGGGATGGGGTAGACAACGACCAGTTCTAAGGGTGAACGCGGTGTGGTCTGCCCTCAAGCTAGTCTCGAATCCTAGTGCTTCCCGACACCTCTAACGACTGCCCTCCCTCTATCTTCGGGCTTGTCTCGGATACTAGTAATGAAGTCCGACACGACTGCTTGATCGTTCACCCTAATTAGTTGACCAGAGAAATCAAGATTTCCAGAACTATTTCCACTGCCTAACAGCAACTAAAGCAACTGACTGCATTATGGAACGTCATAAAGATCGTATTTACCCCCCTAGATATTTGACCTAATCTTCTTGAGTAGTGAGTTTCCGTTAAGATAAACTAGAGGGCAAGTAGTTCTTTTAGTAGTATAAGTGGCCTGTGTTGGTTTCTATATATTTGCTTTAATGCGTCGTGTTCCATCATCTTTCAAAAAGGTTTAGGTGGTTTGTAAGTTTCTGAAAACTATATCTGCATTAGTATGGGAAGCCAGTATTGCCATGTAGTCCGCGAACGTTGCTAATGTCGTGTCTCTGGTTGAAAATTAGGTATAAAATCGGACCAGTCGCGCGACACCAGATGTTATGGGTAGAAGAGCTGAAGTGGAGTCTGGATATTTCACGAAAAAGTATCTTTCAGTGAGGTATAACGTAATAATTTGAAAGAAGGTATACGGTAAATGTCGCTTGAGGTTGTAGAGTAGATCTGCATACATACCACACCCTGTCAAAGGCTTGGCTTATGTCTATGAATGCCGCTGAACAAAATGGTTTGGTCTCCAGGTCAAACCTGATTTTTGATGCAACTATGTGTACTTGTTCGATTGTAGCGTATTGTCGACGTCCAAACTGTTAGTTGGGCATTCGCTGATCTTCGTCAATTAGCGGCGACATTCGCTTGACGAACAATTTTTTACAAATCATTGACGGGTAAGAGACTAATGGGTCTGTATGAGGCCACATTTGATGGCGGTTTCTCCGGATTTGGAACCATTGCTATTTGGGCCACCTTCCATTGGCCAGAGAAGTATCCTGTCCTTAATATCCCTTTATAGATTACAGTTATCATGCGAAATCCCTCATATGAAAGTTCCTTTTCGGGGAGTTTTTTTTCAGTTTCGATGACCTTACTTCGCGCTTGAAGGAAGTCCCGTATGAGTTTTTCTTCTTCAATGGTAAGAGGCGTAAACACGATCTTTATGACGTTCCATAATGCAGTCAGTTGCTTTAGTTGCTGTAAGGTAGTGGAAATAGTTCTGGAAATCATGATTTCCCTGCTCATCTAATAATTTCTTAAACTCTTTGACGGCCCTATTAAACTACGTTTTATCGGCCGGTGCGCGAGTAAGTAATCTGTCATTTCTTTCTAAAAGCTCTTTTTTGCATTTTCTCTCGGATACGTATGGAGCAATACTGTTATGGATTATTGCGGTTTGTTTCTGGGGTTACGTCCCATGCTGCTCCTTAGATTGATTTTATTAAGTGCTGGACAGATTCGTAGATATCGTGTTTACTTTTTAGGGGAAGGCCACATTTGATGGCGGTTTCTCCGGTTTTGGAACCATTGCTATTTGGGCCACCTTCCATTGGCCAGAGAAGTATCCTGTCCTTAATATCCCTTTATAGATTACAGTTATCATGCGAAATCCCTCATATGAAAGTTCCTTTTCGGGGAGTTTTTTTCAGTTTCGATGACCTTACTTCGCGCTTGAAGGAAGTCCCGTATGAGTTTTTCTTCTTCAATGGTAAGAGGCGTAAACACGATCTTTATGACGTTCCATAATGCAGTCAGTTGCTTTAGTTGCTGTAAGGTAGTGGTAATAGTTCTGGAAATCATGATTTCCCTGCTCATCTAATAATTTCTTAAACTCTTTGACGGCCCTATTAAACTACGTTTTATCGGCCGGTGCGCGAGTAAGTAATCTGTCATTTCTTTCTAAAAGCTCTTTTTGCATTTTCTCTCGGATACGTATGGAGTAATACTGTTATGGATTATTGCGGTTTGTTTCTGGGGTTACGTCCCATGCTGCTCCTTAGATTGATTTTATTAAGTGCTGGACAGATTCGTAGATATCGTGTTTACTTTTTAGGGGAAGATTTACATTTAGTTTAAATTCTAAAGCTGATAAAGCAGCTGATTACGTACTTCAAATTCAATGCAATGAAAATCTATAAATAAATTGTCAAACGTGTTGTTTTATAGTTCTTTTTCGTACTTTTTTCAACGTCCCCAAAATGGAAACATTGCTGTAGGTAAACAAGTAATAGAAAAAAACACTTCTTTTGATGTTAAAGATAGACTACCCTGTGAACTAAAGTATCATGATTATGTAAATAGTTATAGTGTACCTGTATCAAATTTTCAGCATTTAATCTGCCTGGTATACTTACCGAGAAACTAAGAAAGAAAGATTTCAACTGCATGGGGCTGCAGTTGTATATAGAAGTGCATTTTTCAATATAGGTAAGTCACGTTAAATCGGCGCTACTTTGACATCAGACCTCTTTGTTAAATCCTGGACGTATCTTATTTGAATACAGGCTAAGTTAAAAGAAAAAAATGAGCTTTAACAAAACCCAAATAACAGTACGAAAAAAAGTTGACCGTGTGGTCATTTTGGCTGTTGTGATCACGCGCCACATTTGGCCGTTGTGGTCACTAGCCACAGTTGGCCGTTATTGTCATTTTGGCTGTTGAGGTCACGCTCCATAGTTGGCCGTTGTGGTCATTTTGGCCGTTGTGGTCACTCACCCTAGTTGGCCGTTGTGGTCATTTTGGCCGTTGTGGTCATCGCCACCAGCGACGCCAATACATAAGCGTCGGTGGCCGTTGTGGTCAAAATGACGGATGGGGTGGAATTTCTAGTTGGCCGTTGTGGTCATGGTGGCCGTTATGGTCAAGTGTCGAGTTGGGCGATATGGTCAAATTGGCCGTTGTGGCTGTTGGCCGTTATGGTCACGGAGACCGTTGTGGTTAAGACCACGACAGCCAAAATAGCGATTGGCCGTTGTGGTCATTGGCCGTTGTGGCCTAGACCCTATTTTCATACTACGGTTAGATGTGTTGCCTATACGAAAACATTCAGGCGCAGCGCGCAGACAAAAAGATACTTGCATCGTATTGTTGATCATCAACAATAAACTTTATATTTTTTCTAATTTTAAATAAAAAGGTGGCCTAATCTTCAAACTGGGTGAATTACTGGTACATTTCCAAGGTAACTCAAATATGATCCATTTTTTTAAGAAAAATTTTACACAAATGTACAAATAAGGTAATTATATATAATCACCAAACGTATCATAAATGATGAACTTGACTGTTGTAATCTACTGTAAGACGTAGATACGATATTTTCTTTAAATTTCCCTATAGATTTCCATACTGATCAATGTCTTTTTGTTAAAAACAAAAAATCTTACACATAATTGGTAAGTTGTACTAGAAAGCTTTTAGTGTTTCCTAGAAGGGATCAAAAAGGTTTTTTCAAAATATACTGCAAAGAGTTATGAGAGGGCCAAAATATCATATAAACCCGATAGATGCCTTTTAGACTTACCGTACCAAACAATTAATAATAATAAAAATAGTGTATAAAAAGTACTGAATTACTATCATTCATCGATTGAATTCCATCGAAAGAGCCTTGAAAACTTGCAGTAGGTACTAGACTAAACAAAACCACTAAAGAACAATAAAATTCGCACGCGAACGCCAACGCGAAATACAACATTCCTGCTGCAGTTGGGTGGATACGATTTTTAAGAAATACTGCGTCATAATGTAGCAGCGTCAAACATTTGTGTTGAGCACTTGAATCACTTTCGAAGGAAGTTTTAAGAATTAGTTTTAAATCTAAGTAAAACTCAATCAAATTTACTATTATCATTTCTACCTCGAAGGAAAGGAATCATTTTAAGTTACTAGCATTAAACATACACGCGTCTATGTGGTTCTTTTGAACTGTGCGCGGTCTATTTAGTTGGAAATACCCACAATGTGTAGTAACTAAACGTTTATTAGCATCGAAGAGTTGAAAATTAGTGCCTGTATACAGTGGCGGATTTAACACTTAAGGGGCCTGAAGCGTTACAAACTTTTGGGGCCCCATCGTATAAATCAATTACTACAATTTATATACTTTTTATTTTTTTATCAAAAAGTTAAGTACATATAATTATTAATATCAAGATTTCTTATGCCGGTCACAAGAGTGTGAAATTGGTGTTTTTGTACCTGTTACACACAATACTTTATCTACGACCACAAAAACGCAATAAAACACCAAAAGCTAGGAAAAATATTTAACCTAGAATATGATTTGAGGTTGAGATGCTGGATTGTCAAAAGTAAACAATGCCCACAGTTTGTGGAAAACAGGTGATAAAATTAAGAAATACGTACAACTCAATGTAATAATCGTTTATTATTTAAAATTAACACTGAAATTTAAACAATTATTTAAATTAATAATAGTAGTTATTGTTGGTGTCTTCTATTTTCTAAATGTTATAGAACATTTTTAAATGTATTTTTTGACGTCGTCTTGTTCCGCCACTCTTTTTTGTTAATGTAAGTAAATCATAACCTCAATTTTAAAAATACATTGAATACCTAGTGCTTCATTTGAATGTAATTTGAAATAATAAATTCCCAAAATATTTTTAGATTTCCATGTAATAGACCGGTTATTGTAAATGTATGGATTAAAGCCATCAGAAGGATATATCCTTAAATCAATTTTACGTTAATTCAATAACAATTTTTGCAATAACTTTATGCCGAGCTGCCCCTGACTGAGGAGAGCCAAAAGCTCGAAGCAGCTGTCTTAGGATGCCGTCTTTGATTTATACACATGTCACTATAAAATTGTGAGATAATAGTCGTCCGTTAACAATTTTTAACTTTTAAAAATAAATTAATCTAAAAGTTATAATTTTGTATATTTCAAATAATTATATATATATATTGCATGTGATGACATATATAGCATTTTAATAGAACCACTGAAAATGCGAAATAATTTCCCACGGTTATCTCCGTACAGTTTTTAATTTGAAATCCATTTTACTTTTAAGTTAATTATAAATTTCTTGTTTGAACTGCAAATGCGTTCTTTTAAATGCAGGTATATTAAATTTCAAGAGGTACGTGCTCTTGTTATACATAGATATGATAACAATTTACTTTTAAAGTAAATAGGGGGTTTTAATTGAAGTGAGCGCCGTTTTAAAATAAAAGTATAAGTTGTTACATGCACAAATAAATGTTTTTGAAATAAGATATTTACCTTTGTTTCGACAGCAATTCTTTTATTTCAGTTAATTCGCCATTTTCATTTATACCGGTAAAACGTGCACAACGTTAAATTAATTAGTAGTTGTTTTACGTACAGAGCAAAATGGAAGGAAATTTTCAACAAGTTTTTATGTTAGTGCAGTGCTATACAAACTAATATAATTTAGATATAATATAAAATAATAGATATGATCTTAAACAACTGTAATAAATTTTTTGTAATAGCTGCTGAAATTAGTATTAAATGTTATAATGAACATTACCTAACCTATGAAGTAGGATCACGATCAAATAATATATAAATATTAATATAATAGAATCATTAACTACTTTCATGGCCTTCGATGCATATCTATAATGTTATCAGAAAATGTTTTTGAAGAAAAAAAGTATTTATGTATAAGCAAACTGTTTATGTTCTGTATTTTTTATAAGTTATTGTTTTATTTCAATAATAAAATATTTTTTCCTTTCCTGTTTGTACTAGATATGCGATGTGATGTCAATAAAGTATTAATAACAGTAAGTTGTTTTTTACTGAAAAAATATAAAATAATCAATTCAACAGTGTCCTGTATTTAACGCTATTAACTTAAAAGAGTGTTGCATTTAAAAGGAAAACAGCATATTATTAAATTAAACACAACATTAATATAAATAGCACTGCATTTAAAAATTAAATAATGATACTTTCCTTTTGAAAACATGAAAATTTCAAGTATATTTTACGTGGGGCACCTGTGTAAACTTAATCCCCACGTTCCTTCCAGAAGGAAGTGATTGGGATACGCCCAATCAGCGCGCAAGTTGCATAACCGGCAGTCGTGCAATTGCTACCAGATTAACTCACTGGTAGGAGCGAGGTTGCCTATCCACCCTCTACTAGCTAAGTCGCTCATAGTGACCGAGCAGTTGACTTAACACGCTGCTCACCCGCCGGCACTAGAAGTGCCTCGTCCAGCAATAGGACTATTCCCCAACTTGACGCTATTATCAAGTGGGACCACTGCCCGATCGAATCCAACCTCAGATGTGGCAGGACTTGGTTTTTAAGCGGTTTTGCCACCCCGATCTACCAATTTTAGGCTTGGTGGGCCCTCGACAGAGCTTCTTTTAAGTCTACACGTTATAGACTCCCGGTGCGTACCCGAAATTGGTGAAGTTGTCTTAATAGTGAGAGGCTATGTATTCGCTTCAACTATCCATAAGAGTAATGGCTTTCAGAGCTTCTCCCAATCACTGTACCCGGCTGCAGTCCGGATCAAAGGGTGGCCGGGATAGCTCCTAAGCACATTTACCTGGCGGCTTGCAGTTTCCCATCTGCCCAAAGGTCGGGATAAACCTCACTTCTAGTCACCGCTCTAGAGATTCAGTCAAACAGCGGGTTCCTTTGGTGACCATAAATGACCTCGGTCAAACAGCGGGTTCCTTTGGTGACCTTACATGACCTAGGTCATGCAGCGGGTTCCTTGGTGACCATAAATGACTTCGGCCAAACAGCGGGTTCCATTGGTGACCATAAATGACCTCTTCCCTAGGCGAGATTCGAATCCGCCCACACCGGTCTCATCTACCAGGGCTCCCCCTGATCGGTCAGAGTTACCGTCGAGAATTCTCACGAATTTCTCTACCACACAAAACTTTTGAAAACAGACAATTTTTAAATTAATTACAATCTACCATTCAAATAACGTTTATTTTACTTTTAAATTAATAGTAATACTATTTAAATGAACCGCCGAAATAAATTATTAATTTAAATGCACACTACATTGAATTAAAAGTTCGAAACACTCTCAAAAGTAGAGAGCTACTTTTAAATTTAAAACATACTTTGTTGGCGCATTTTTGGAAGTAAACACTTTTGATGTTACCTGCAATTTTTTAATTTCAAAGCAAAATTTTTTCAGTGTACAAATGTACTGAAACGGTAAAACTAGTGGTATTCTTTTGTTCTTTAAGAATATAATGATTAATCGGATTGGTAATTTTTTAGCACATCTCGTTCTTTCAAATATTGATTAAAGGTGTTGTTAAGCGGATTTACAACTTCAGCTTAATAAATTAAACAAAAAAATGTATATAGCCATTTCACAAGTAAAATCTCTAAATCCTTAAAAATAAGCCAGTAATTAATTTTTGAAGTTGAAAGATCCGAAGTGTGTGACGTCACGCGTGCTCGCGCCTAATATGCACAGCATAGTAAACTGCTTTGGTAGTAGAAATCCGATTACAAATCAGTGCATTTCACGTGTTTGGAGGTAAATAAAAAGTGTTTTATTTATTAGGTTATTTACTGGTTATTACACAGAGAGAAATGTTTGTATATTTAGTGCACAATTGTTTAGAAAATTAAAACAAATTGTGCCTAAAACTGTGACAGGAACAATTTGTGCAATATAATTGCATTGGTTTGTGCAAAACAAATTGTAATGTTCATCCAAACAACTTATTATTTTTATCTCCATATCAAATAGGGAACTACCTAAAACAATTTGTTTAAAGAATCTTCTACATTTTGTAGCATAGTTTTGCACAATGCTGTATTAAATACTTGCGATCCTTATGTGGAATTTTTGCACAATGCTGTTGGAAACACATACGAACATTGGAGTAATTGTGTATATAGTAGTTTAGAGCATATTTGCACAATATTGTGCTTATTTTTCTTTAACCTTTAATATTGCTGAAAGAAACGCTAAACACTGGGTGATTTAATAACACAAATTGTGGATAATTTTATTAAACAATTATATATTTAATTTAAACGCAAAAATACACAGAGAAAACATTCATATAAAGAAAAATACAAATTAAGCAAACGATCTAATTAAAATAAAACGATTTACTATTTAAATTACTAACAAATCATGGCATATAAAAGTAAATTTTCAAGTTGGAAACATGAACATTTTACTATTTTCTCAATAATGCCAAACACTGGAAGATCATTGGTCCATTTCTTGGTTTGTAAAGTGGTTGACCCAAGAAGAAGAGAAAACTCCGCACCCAATTACTTCTGGAAAATGAATGTATAAATTAGTTATTTATTACATAGCACTTGCACTAAAATAAATGAGTAAATAAAATGCGTACCCAATCATAATAATAATAATTTAAAATATAGTGTAAAAAATTAAAAATACTTACATTAATTAAATTTTTATTCACCTATATTATATCTGTATTCTGCAACTATCACAAACTTACTAAACAAATGTGTTGAATTTCCACGTAGCACAGCGTTTTTTGCAGTTTGTTTATGTCTGGAGTCTCTGATCTGAGGGGGAAATAAATGCAATAGGTCAATCCCACATTAAAAATAACCTTGATATAAGATTTCACTCAAATTGTATTACAGTTTCAAATTTTATTTGCATTTTTTCATCATATACAAATAAAAAGCTGCACAATACTGTGCATGATAGTGGATAAAAATTGGGCGTTCTGAAACCACCCCCCACTTCTGACTATGACCTTGAACCTATCTCTCTCTAACACATGATGACCTTGAATCTATATTTGACACCTAAACGTGGCAACACCGCATTCTCAAGGTCAACAATATGGCAACAACGCATTCTCAAGGTCATCAATATGGCAACACCGCATTCTCAAGGTCAACAATATGACAACAATGTTGTGACGTATTTTTTCATCATATACAAATAAAAAGCTGCACAATACTGTGCATGATAGTAGATAAAAATTGGGCGTTCTGGAACCACCCCCACTTCTGACCATGACCTTGAACCTATCTCTCTCTAACACATGGTGACCTTGAATCTATATCTGTCACCTAAACGTGGCAACACCGCATTCTCAAGGTCAACAATATGGCAACACCGCATTCTCAAGGTCATCAATATGGCAACACCGCATTCTCAAGGTCAACAGTATGACAACAATGTTGTGACCTTGAATCGATCTCTCTCTAACATATGTTGACCTTGAACCTATCTCTGTCACCTAAACGTGGCAACAATGTATAGTCATCAAATAATGTATCTTCAAGGTCATCGAAATGACAGCAATGTATAGTCACCAAATAATGTATCTTCAAGGTCATCAAACATTCAATTTATTGACCTTGTCAAAGTTAGAAATGATTACGACAGTCTAAATCATAAATGGTTTTTAATAATAATACTCAATAAAACTATTTTCAACTTTTGACATCTGACGAAAAGACTATTATAAAATCATGTAGTAATTTCTACTTTTGTACCATGTACCATTTATCTGAATAGGTTTACAATAGACCCTGTGAACCTCAACGAGATAAAATGGTAAAGATTTATTATTCTATCAATTTATACTAAATAAGGAGATATATTTCAATATATGTACTTTCTTTTTATTAATTTTTTTACACAATTTTCTTGATTAAATAAATAATGTTTCTAGTAATACAAAAAGTATTGATCTCAACTTATATTAAAATTCAACTTTTTAAACAAATGTCAGCTTTACTATTATAAATTAAAAAAAAATCTTTCCTTAAAAATGTCAAAATAAGGTACTAATACTACACTTTTCCCTAAAGCTACCTCAAAATGTTCTCGAGCAGAGAGATTGCAATATTGCAAAAGAGGAAAATGGAAGAAGAGAAGAAATGTTTGCTAAAACATTTTAAAAACTTCATTCGGACTAATTGTAATAAAATAAGGTAAAACCTTCACTTTCAATAACATGTTTATTTCAAGAATAGTATATCATACTACCAAGCATAGTGTATTAAATATTAAAGTATTTTAATAATATGAAATTCACGGAATGAATTTGGGAAGCTTTATTCGTTATCTCAGAAGAAGAAGAAGAAGATAACAATCAAAACTTTATTTTTTTTAAATGCAACAGTCAAACTATAAAATATCAATTTTAGTAAACAGTCTAAAATGAAACTTTTTAATTTTATTAGCCTAAAACAAACACAACTAACAAATGCAAATTGCAAAACCATAATTTTTCCACAATGCTCCTTATTACAGAAAAAAGCCCGAAAACCTTCAAACCCCTCTCTCGCACGAGAAATGTTTCTTAATGTCTAAGCTCTAGTACGAAAAATATTCAAATACATAGCTGCCAAATTTAAGGTACTCGTATGTAACAGAAACGTAAGAATCTTGATGTTAACACACCGGGTCTCGCATTTTATATACTGATTATATACTTATCTAGCGAGGCGCCCTCTGCATGAAGAAAGTGTTAACTAAAAACCGTATAAGAGACGATATAAGTACTGTATATCTGAGTCCCAAACAAACATTTAAATTTAGGTGTTTTGAGGATCAGGAGAATACAAAAAACCATATATACAGTTCTTGGAAATGCGAGACCCGAAAATCGGTCTCGCTTGTGCAAAACGAGCTTCGCATAGTATGTTGCATATGGTGTATCCGTTCTTGCAAGTGCTGATTATACATATACGCTTTTTATACATATACACAAAAGCTTTTTAATGTTTAATTTTAAAACGGGGTTATTTCGAAAATATAAGCCGGATTTACTGGTAAGTTTTTTCGATTCTATAGGCATTGTAGAAAGTTATCTTACCGTTTCCGTCGGCACTTTGATAAAACTAAAATGCTCTTGAGAAGAGGTGTGTATATAAATTGAACATGGTTTGCAAATATTTTTGTGATTTCATTTTTGATTATCAACATTGGAAGTATTTTTATCTTGAGGAGAGGTGTGTATATTCTTTTTCCAATCCGAAACTTAAAAATGAAAAATTATTTGGAAGCAAATTAGTTGCTTCTAAACTACTGTGCAAACGTGTGACGTTTGCATCACGAGCGATCGTTTTAGCAATTTACACAAGTAGCTGGTGAGCTTTACTCATGTTTCCATGTTTACAAACGCAACCGGATAACATAATTATTCCGCCTACATGTAACTGCAAAATTATAATAGATAAAAACTAAATTTCGCCATATAATCACGTTACAGTAATTACTGTAATTTAACTTAGTTTGAAAAATAATTTAATGACTATAATGCATTAATCCCAGCCACTACGGTAACGAATTTGTTTTCCAATTAAAGTACAAGTTGTCAGAGCTTGTTAAATCGCATTCTATTTTTGTTTTTACAGTGCGTCATCAGAATCGAAGGTGTAGGATAGATCCTCTGTTACTGAAAGAGTGTTATTATACTGCAGTAAAAATAATAACATTTTATCATTTTTAGAATATACGTGCTATTTAATGTACCTACAATCATTTAAAAGCCGTACCTACAGCATAATCGAATTTACAGAAAGATTGTCCTATCGTCTGACACCGAGGGGCAAACAACTTCTGAAAAAGTGTACACCATATTTAGAATATTTGGTATTTGATGGTATTTATAAGTAATTAAATTATTTGTAAGAATTAAATCATTTGAAAAGTAATGAAAATACTCGAAAAGTAATCAAGGCATTTAAAAAGTAATCAAAGTATTTAAAACATTATCAAAATATTTAATAAGCAATCATAGATATTTAAAATATTTGAAAGTAATAATTTGAGTAATTGAGATTACTTAAATATATTCAAAGTAATTAAAAAGTATTTGGGGTTATTTTTATTTCATGTTGCCCGGTAGATATTATACTACAATTGGTGCTAGAGAACCAGGAAATATAAAGTTAGACTTGAGAGTCAGGAGGGCGAACACAAATATTCCCCCCAAATTACCCTTAAGATAAAAGTAGGCACAAAAAAATCATCTCTTTATTAAAAAAAAACTGCTCTATAAAACACTTGTGTTTTAATACATATACCTACTACCTATTCTAGATCCGAGTCTGAATTTGAAAATGTCTCGGTATCGTCACTATCATCGAGTTTCAAAATCGTATCTGAATCGGATTCGGACGAATCCGATTCTGAAGCAATTTTTCGTTTTCTTCGAGGCTTTCTTGACACTTGCCGAATCATTCTCTTTTCAATCGAGTTTTCTTTGAATACTTTTGGGCCTCTTACCCTCTGCAGCCTGTCGGAACTCAGACGCGAATCCTTTGTTTCTAATAACCAACACAAAGTACTTTTTTTGATTTTCATAGTTTTACCATTGCTGATTATTTCAATACACGAATCTGATTTAGTTCCTGTGTCTGTATAGTCTACTAAATTGAGATTCACATTTTCAAATTCTTCTATAATTTTTGAATCTTCGGGATCTGCATCTGAAATGAAATTGGAAATTTAAAAACCCCTGAAGCTGAATTCGTGCATTTCTCGTAAATTGATGATGGTGATATTGTTAGCTATCCTGTTGCTTTATACTCACTTCGTTCAAATATGGTTGGTTGTTCGTTTATTTCTCGATCAATTTGTTCATCTGTTTCTTGTGGTTCGTTTATTTCTTGATCCATTTGCTCAACGATTGTTTCTTTCTCAAAATCACCACAAACTTTTGGGATACTGATTTCTATCCAATTCTCGTGTTTGAATTTAATTCCCAAATGTAAACAAAATTGTTTAACATCTTCTTTAGTTTCTAAAATGATTCTATCAATTTCTTCGTAACTGAGCAATCCAGTAGATGATTCATTCAATTGTTGAGCTTCATTTCCGTTTTTATCTCCTAATTTTCTATGCATTTCTCTAGGAAAAGTTATATCCCCCTCTGAAACAAAAATTAAACCAGAAATAAATGAAAAACCTGCACCTCATGCATTGTCCATTTTATATATTGTTATCCAATGAATAAAAATACTCACGCAACTCACACATGATGTCATTAATGGCTTGTAATTTGTGCAATCTTTGTAAAATTTCCAACATACTAAAGTTTACTATTGTTGAAAAGGTCGTCGTCATGGAACGAGCTGCTCGGAATGTTTGTTCACAGGGCTGAGAACTCATCAACCAAGTTGTCAAGATTTCGGGATTTTTTAAATACGTGGCTTTGAGAGTGACCAGTACCAAAGCATGTGCATTGAGCTCTATGCACACATAAGCATTTAGTGTAATGAAATGTTTAGTTAACAGAAACTTATTCTCTATGAGCCAGTGCCTCCACATTCTCAAGAATAACACAGAAAACCAAATTTTCTTAATCCGTGATTTAATATCTAGATTCTTTTGGAAAAATGAATCTAAAATTCTTTGCATTATTTGAAGGAATGCTACTGTTCCTTCACTCTCCAATATATTCTTCGATAGAGCGTGTTGAACTTTTGGATTGATTATATGTTCCACGGAATTGAAGTTCATTTTGTCATCTGATTTCAGATGCGATTTCGTCAAAAGATGTTGATCTTTGGAAACGCTTTCGACTAATTTGTGGAGATGACCTGCATTGGCAGAATAAGAGCCTATTTTCAATTCGACACGTTCATTCAGTAATACAGTCTTCAATTTTGTGCCTGAAAACAAAATGAGGATTTAATATACAGTGCGGACAAGAAGTCCGGCTTCAAGCCAATAACGTTTACGTTCAAAACATTGCTATACTTTTTTTTGCTAAAATCAAGTGTTCTTGAGATACCCCAGAAAATAGATTTGAAGTTTAGAATTCTGGTTTATTGAATATCTCTTCATCTTAACCAAAAAACACATGGCTGTTTTAAAAGTGAACGTCACGTCAATGGTAAAAATATCTAGAGGATCATATTCAAGATTGGGTTTATTCCTTGTAATTGCGGGATACTAAGTAAAAGCATCTATGTACCCCTTAATTCATATTCAAGATGTTTTGAAAATTACATTAACTTACCTATATGAACTGTATCTTGCACGTATAGTAGTTGAAATATATCAGTATCACATTGGAACCATTTATTGTATTCGTTGTTGATTGGTATACTGGTCTTGCAACGCATTGCTTTCAGCAAACGACTGTCGCCATCGGAAGAAAATCCTACAATTTCAATACCATTCTCTTTTGCAAGTCTTTCCATCATGATCCATCTATGCAGTACATCGGAATATTTAAAGTTATTCGCTGTTCCAAAGGCACATAAACAAAATGCTGCTGCATTTGGTATTAATGGTTGTGCCATTATTATGTAGGCATAACTGCATTTTTTGTTATCTTGAAATATTTCGTATATTTTCTTAGCACTAGTAGCTGAAAATACACCTGCTGTTGGAAGTCCCGTTGTAGGATGTATAGGCAAAGGAAATCCAACAATATTATTCGTTTTTGGATCATATTGAATCTTTCCTGCAAATGAAATACTTATCTCAATACCTAATCAAAGTAATAGAAATGTTCGTGAGCAATAATAATCATACCTGTGATGGCAGTTGCATCCTCGCTAATCCAAATCCTGAATGGATAATTATGTTTAACCAGGTATTCCTTCAATTCAATAAATCTCATACTCCCTTCATGTAAATTAAAGTCCTTATTTAGTTCTTTTCTTACCGTCGAGAGAGATGGTAAACTGCCATTGAAGTTGCTATAGAGCGTTTCATAAAGTAAACAACCACCGGTTAAATACAAATATTCTGATAATAATTTGATTTTGTCATCGTATCTTTTGCCCTGGTTTTTATTGCTATTTTTATCCGCAGCTTTAATTAACAATTCGAGTGCCTTAGGGGTATTTAAGTTCAGTTTTTTTTGCATGTGCATGAAGTCACTAGTGACATGGTCAGGTTGTGTTGTGATGATTCTCTCCATTTGATCCAAAAGAGAAAAAAAATCAGTGATAAGGCTCTGCGGTTTTAAAGTCGAAGAATTTTCCCTCTTTCGTCTTCGCCTTTCTGATCTACTATATTTTGCAACATTCCATTTACTACAATTTTGAGCATCTAGAGACAAACAAACCGAATTTTCTATGCAGAGATCATCAGATGTCTCTTTTCTAACGTCTCTGCAAATTAAAAATTTTGATCTTGCTCGGTGGTAGATTCCTCTTCCCATTCTTCGACTTCGGCTTCTGTATCATGTTCTGTTTGTTGTTGTTGCTGCTGCTGTTGTATATTCATGAAGTTGTCTAAGGTGCTTCTTTGTGGCATGCGGCTAGTCTTTATCAAGGTATTTATCTTTGTAGAATCTGATTCATTCTGTAAATGAATTTTTAAGTGTTTATAAAAATTAGAAGTCGTCCAATATAATCCTCCAGCAATACTGCAGTTCGACACCTTTATGTACTTCTCACACACGAAACATTTTATAAGGCCTGTAGCAATCGAAGTGGAATCTGATGTACTTGGACCTGCGTCATCCAATGTATTGAGAGAAACTTGTAAATTTATTTCTATATTTGGATCATTGTAACTGAGTTTGATTTTTTCTGATTCAGTCAAGTTTTTTATATATTTCCTCAATGTATGTTCCAGATTTTTTCTAGCTGTGTTCACATTGAACTGTTGTTTAATTCGGTTTAATCTTTCCTTGAATTCTTCACTATTTTTTATCTCTGCGGTTTTAGTTTTCTTCCTTGGTGGTGGCTGTGGATTTCCCTCTTGGTTTTCTCTGAAAGATTGGCTGAAAACTGCAGTGCGGCCATTATCTTCCTTGTTTTTTTCCAAATTTCCAAGTTTTTCTCCAATCTTCACTAGAGTTTTTTTAATACCAGCAGGCAAACAAAAATGTTTGTGGCTTTTATAGAAAAATCCGTAATATTTTTTCAGTTCATCTTCATTAGTAATATCAATGAGATTGGGCAAGATATTTTTTGCAAAATTTTCAATGGAGGCAATATCGTCGTTTGAAAAATTTGATAATGCCAATTTGTTATCGTAACAATTCATTTGTAACAAATTTACTACAAAATCCGGGATTTCAATTTGTAAAGTATTTTTTATGTAGGTCCATACATCTGAAAATTACAAAGTGTCATAGGAATATTGATTTCTCGGGGATAGAGCTATTTTTTGCTTCAATTGTATGGCAGTTAGGTAGTTTCTGTCAGATTAGAGAGATTCAGTTAGCTTATATCGGCTTATATTCAGTCTGAAAGGCAAATCATAAAAGAAAAGTTACCTATCATTTGACCTTCAAAAAATGTGAAAATCGTGCTAGTTTGTAGTGTCTTTAAAATATTTAAATCTGGTTTTTGGATTAATAAAATCAGTTTACGAATAATTTAATTATAGTTTGGGGCCTTTGTCGTTGAACACCCTCTATTTGAAAGCTCATTGACATAGATCCCACTTCGAATCGTTAAAATTTTGAAAATTCAATATTAGTAAATGAAGAATTAACACTTTTTAATACCTACAGCCTAATTTTAAAAAGGTAATGTCATTTAATTTTTTTTAAGTGACGGACGCCCTTTTACGCCTACATCACTGACATGACGTTTGATGAACAAAATCTCGAACAAAAATTAGCGCATCCCCCTTCAAACCAAGGCTCATGTATCTTGAGACTTCGTAGATTATTTTTAGCGTTATCACCACGGTTATCACAGAGCTGTTAGTTTTACAAATACTCTAAATACATTACGAAAAAATTACGCCTATAAAATGCAGGGACGACAAATTGAGTGTGGTTCCCAGTGTAACTTTTAATGTAATTTCGATATGATTCTATCATATGTACTATAATAACAAGTCAAGCATAAAAGACTTACCTTCTTTCCCGAGTTCTGCCATCCTGTAAACTCCTAAATACTATATCAAAGACCACAAAGTCATATCAAAAACTATAAAATCACGAGCGTTCAAACGCGTTCAAAACACCTTAGCTCGGAATGAAACAATAAGCGAGACGTTTCTTGGCGAAATTGATGCACATGCACTTTTTTAGTTTTTAGAGAACGCACGTAGACCATCCAGACGACAACTTTATCTGATTAAACATGCAATCAAGAGGTAATGAAAGTATTTGAAACTGTAATTAAAATAATGAAAAAGTAATTAAAAGAATGAAATCGTAATTAAAATATTCAACATGTAATTAAAATATTTAAAATGGAATTAAAGTATTGAAAATGTAATCAAAATACTAAAAATGTATTTGAAGATACTGATAAGACTGAACACACATTCAACAAGTAATTAAAATATTAAACATGTAATCAAGTAATTGAAAATTTCAGGTGTACACCATATTTAAGGAGTTGTTTGCCCCTCGTCTGACACTTTATCTCTTAATCATAATAATTGCTACAACCCATAACCTGGAAACCAGGCCCTAGAAGCTATAAAGTTGTGCGGGAGGGAGGGGGCGATTATTATTATTATTATTATTATTATGTAGGCCCAACGTGCGGCTGCAGCCGACTTACAGCTGGAACAGCGCAAATCCCACATTTGTGTTACAGCTAAGGAAAGCTGCAGAAAACCTTAACCAGATCTGCCGGTACCAGGAGTCGAACCTGGCCCACTTGGGCGAAACTCCAGCACACTAGACAATACACTACCAAGGCTGCAATGAGATTTTAAGTAAAATAAGATTAGATAAAGCATAGATGGGTCCGGCTAGCCTAGCGGTGAAAATGCCCATTGAAGTTAACTGAGCGAAGACATCTAGATATTAGCGTCTGTAACAAAATAAAAAATAAAATTGATAAAAGAAGTTATTGTCTAAATCGTTTAGTGCTATATCCACCATAATGATCATAGGTTAGATTTAACATAAAAATAAGTATTATCCATTTTTCAAATCATTACTTTTAGTACTGATTAGTATAATTTTATTAATTTACTGGATATTTTCTGCTTTCTTAAAATAAGTTTTTATTTTACTGATTAAACTATAAAAAGAAAGATGTCTATCGTGGTTGATTAGATGTTATCTTAAATAATGCATATACACTTTTTAACTACTGAGAATTGATTGTAGAAAAAGACAACAGAGTCTCCAAATACTATATGAATTCTGTGACATAGAACTTTAAAGTGTACTGAGTGATTTTTAATATTTTAGTAGTGGTTTTTATTTTGCGTACTTTTTTTTTGTAAGTATACACATACATAGAGTGCGAACTCTAAAATGTTTTCGTCTCTTTAATAGTATGCTATATTTACAAGCGTCATAAACGCTGCGGACATTTTACGTTGTTACTTTTAATATTGATTATAATATCTGGGCCCGAGAATTCTTCGCATCCCTGTTCCGTACTAGGGACGTTTGTACTCAGTGTCAAATGTTGATTTTCCTTGCCTACTTCATTTGCTACGCTTTGCGCTTCGTTACATCCTCTATTCGGGAAAATTGTAAACTATCCGTTGATATGGGGTAAAGAATTCTATGTTGGTAATATAACTAAGTTGCTAATTCTACATTTAATATGTTGAGTTATTATGGTTCTCGCTAATTATCTGATGATTTTTTGTAAACTTTACCAATACATACTAAAAAATAGGAATATTTATTAACAGTCACAACTAAGTTTTGAATATTTTATAAGTTCGTGTACATTATTTAGTTGGAAAAAGTAAAACCTTGAAGTATAAATATATCTTAGAGGCGGATATAATATACTTTTGTCTTCCAGAAATTAACAAAAATAATTGTTGAAAAGGCGCTCTTGCAAAATTTTTGTTATTTGAGTTATACACACTCACACTACGACTGTAAAAGTTGTTAATAGATCTGGAAACGTCTTTTGAGAACACCATACTATTCAGGGTGTAAGAAGTATAACTGCCATTATTAAAACAGGTAGTAGAGAACTGTCTTATAAGCAAGTCTTATAAAGCCGCGGTCTCCTTCTGCAGGTTCATGCAAAAAAGTAAACTGCAAACTTCGACATCACATTATCAAGTTACTAAACCTACTATGATTGTAAGATTTTAACAGGTGTACCTACTCAATTGTCATAAAAAATCTAAATACGTTGTTTTTGTAAGCATGATCGTTTAAGCAAAATTATAAATTATAAATTTATAAACCACATTCTGTTATACGATCGATTTGACAACCCCACAATTAGGGGAGACTATTAACCCACTTAGAAAGTCCGTTCAAGTTTACACATTTATTGTCATGATTATAAAATTTATCATCTTTAGGGTATTTACCTTTTCTAGCGGTATTTTTGAAAAAAATACGGAAGATGACTGTCTGTAATCCACCTAATTTTCAAAGGGTAAGGTACTAAATAATGAATGAAAAACAAGAAACAAGAAAGAAACACACGTGATGTGTATATATTATTTTATTGGCTGGCTTATTATTTAAGAATTATTACTATTAATTAATAATTATTATTCTCACAACGAGTACATCATTACAATCATATATCAATGCATTCAGTTATGAACTGTTAATAAACTGAATTAATAAACTAAATATTAAGAATGAACTTTTAATGTACGTTTATACATAGTACATAACTATTATCCTTTTTTTCTAAAGACTTCTTAGTTTGAAAGATCGTGGATATGTTTTGGTCATATGGCGCGATTGAGACAAATCTGGTCAGGAAAGCTTCATTACTAAATACGAAGGCCCTACACAACAAAATGATTCGTACATCGTTAACGGCAGACTTGCAACGTTGTGGGAAAATGAACAAAGTTATACATGATCCGTCTAATTGCAAGACACAGTTCGTGATTGAATTTTTGAATGCAAAAAGATTTTCGGCGCAGAAACTTTTCGTTAGATTTGTGAAGTATGCTACACTAGAAAAACTGCGAACAGCCATAAATAATAAAAGGTCAGGTCTTCTCAGATCCAGAATTGTTTTGTTGCATAACAATCACGACCACACACAGCCGCTCTTACACGACAACTCTTGGAAAAATTTGAATTGAAAATTTTTGATCATTCACCCCACAGCCCAGATTTAGCACCTAGTGATTTGCATCTCTTTCTTCACGTTAAGAGATCTTTAGCGGGCCAGAGATGCAACTTCGATGATGAAGTAAAAGCAGTGGTTAAAGATTAGATGAAAAAGTTGGACGCAAAATCACAGATGGTGGTATACAAAAGCTTATAGCACACTACGATAGATGTTGAAATTTAAATGGCAATTATGCCGAGAAGTAGTTTACGATACATGTAAGCAAATAATAATAAAAAAAATTGAAACAAAGAAATTCTTGTAGTTTTTATGACCAATCGGAACTTAGTTTGTGGATATGCCTCGTATATATAATATATTAGGTCCAGCAGCAGTGGACTATTCTAAATGTTATCTTTGTAAAATCGATCTTGTAGGTGTAAATGCAAGGAAAAGAAAGTCATTGGCCTATCCAGATGTTGCTTTAACCTAATTTAACCTAACTTAAGGTCATATTGTAGAAAACATCACAGAGATCATATTTCTGAAAACCGTAGCAAAATTGATCAACAGGTTAATTAGCTTTACTTCTGAACTTTACATTAACATCCCCCATAAGAATTGTAACTATGGACGGCTATTAAGGTTCGGCAAAGGCAAAGTGTCTAGCAGCAAAATTTATTTTAAGAATCGGTGTAGTGTCCACGGTCGGCAAAGTGCGCAAAATCGACAGTCAGTATAATGTGCGCGGTCGGCTTAGTATCTGCGGTCGCAGTTGTATCCGGTCCACGAAGTGTTCAGCCACCGCTAATTTACCGAAACCAAGTCACCAAGTGATGAAAACAAAGTGACAGCAAATCAAGTGATCTTACGCCTATATCTAATAGTGATAAGAAAAAAAAAGAAAAACTAATGTAACATGATTTTGTTTTAATCACTTTATTTACAGATTAATAATCAGAACTCTTTATATATATACGAGGGCGGGTTGAAAACTTCTCGGCCTGACCCAGAGATGGCGCTCTGAGTGCATAAATTTTTTGACAGCCGTAAAGTTCTACACTTCATAAAGTCGAATCTGCAATGTCAAAACGATTGCTTCATAACTTCATGTGTATTTGCCTGCTAAAGTTTTTGTTGCAAGTTATTTGTGAAGAATGGAAAAACACGAACATCGTGTTGTTATAAAATATTTCCACCGAAATTAAAAAAAGAGCTAGATTCTACTCTGAGAGAATCTGGTCCTTCATCTTCCACTGTAAAAAAGTGGACTTCTGAATTTAAACGAGGTGGGAAAAGCTGCGATGGTGCACCACGTTCGGGAAGACCCAAATCTGCTACAACTCGAATTGTTAAATCACGCACCGTACTTGCCTGATCTAGCTCCCAACGATTTCTTCGTGTTTCCAAATTTGAAAAAATGGCTTAGGGGGCGCAAATTTTTGTCTAATCTTAAAATCATTGATGCAGTTATTACCCCTTTTGGGCACTGTGACAGTGCTTGCTTAAAGTTGGTAAAAAAATCCACCGCTAGCTCAATGCGTGGAGGTGGGTCCACAGTTGTTATTTATATATTTAATATTTTTTTTGTTATTAATGGACGCCAGGTCATAAAAATTTAGAAAAGTTGCTGAGTGACCAGCTCAACAAAATAAACTTTAAGCAAACCCAGTGAAACAGTTCCAACTGAGTGAT
This sequence comes from Agrypnus murinus, assembly GCA_929113105.1. Taxonomy (NCBI): domain Eukaryota; kingdom Metazoa; phylum Arthropoda; class Insecta; order Coleoptera; family Elateridae; genus Agrypnus; species Agrypnus murinus. Next base: position 116,606,135 of record OV816023.1, on the reverse strand, counting down.
GAGAAAATGAATAAAACACAAACTTGTTACTTGGAAACATATAATTATAATTGTAGCGTAATTGGTTAATATAACATCAACAATAAAATATATCAAAATTATTAATATAAGTCAAAATTCCCAAAATTAAAATGATAATTATACTTTAGTTATTACTAGTTGCTTAAAATGGAAAGCTATTTGAAATTGAATACAATTAAATGACCTGAAATAGGCTAATTCGCCGAGGCGTATGTACTGAAACGCCTATGCACGAAATTAAATTTAAGAAAAACGTGACGATACTTCGTGAGCTCACTAGTAGGTACGACGCATTTATAAAAATCATATAACAAGGCGACAATAGTTATGTTACCGGCGAAATACCCTGTACAAACTTTAACTTGAATTAACAAAAAAATCAAAGATCGATTAAAAACTTTATCTATATGAAATATTAAAAATTATGTAGATATTAAGTTATATAGAAATATCAGAACGGCTACTAGCTTCAAAAAAAACATATGCACCTTTAAAAAGGTTAATCGCATTTCCAAAACTCTCAACATCTATATCATGATAATGTGCGAGTTATTCGCCACTCAGGCTGACAATGATTTAAATGATAATTGGCTAACAAATTTAACATGTAAATTAGGTACGAATTATTACGATATGAAAAAAATCAAGTAAACTATAAATTTATAATATTTAAATTTAACGAAACATCTTGTTATTACCAAACCTTGAAATTACAAAAATCTAATCTATCTGACCTTTTTTAATTTATTTATCTGCTTGGCCATTTTTTCTTGAAATGTTCTAAACAAAATCAGCATGGGTTACCGAATGGTAGTATGAAGTTCTAGATCCTCCAGATGAAATCTTATGAAGAAATTAAAGTTTTGTTTATATGCTCCAAGTAAAAAACATTAATCACATTCAACTAACGAAATGTGTACATCCACAACCAAATCCCAGACTCCCGGGTAAAACTACATGGAGAAAAATATATTAGCACCCTTGAAAGTATAATGAACCATTAAATAACTTACCCTCGACACGAGGACAGAGGTTAACCAAACCACAACACCTAGCCATATTTCAATGGACAATATTCATAATAAATGTATCTCCTAAAAGAAGAATAAATTAGAAATTTGAGATATTTTGTAAAATCTCGTAACGTACCAGGATGACTGGAAAATTTAAAGAAGAAAACTTCGAAGGTGGAGACAGTCCTTCTCCTCGAAGAGTATCACGCCAAAATGGCTGAATTATCAAAAACAAAATTTGAAATTGTCATGTGACGTCAGTACCCGACGACAAATGGGTTGCCTAACTAACATAAGTGGAACGAATTTAAACATTGAAAATTGAAATGTTACACAGTAAACGCATATTTTGAAGACCTTAACGTTTCCTTTTACGCGGCTGGTTCGAATCGCTTAGAGTATTGCTGGACCAAGTGCATCGAGCTCAAAGGAGATTTTATTGAGAAATAAAATCAAAATCAAACCCTAAAAATACTGTTTTCCACCTCAGGCCGAGAAGTTTTCAACTCATCCTCGTACATGCTATGCACAATACAACGTTCTATGAGCTAATTTGATGTCTTAATATGACTTGAGCGAAAATCCTTCCATCGAAGTTGTTCCGTTTGGGGTTATTCCATTAAATCACTTGTCCATATTCAGTTTCAGCGTTTGGGATTCTGGACGTTGTGCAGGTTTGAAGCCAATTCGTCGGGGTATACGAAGTTTCTGTTAATTAGTTTTTGCGTTCTTCTTCTTTTGTTGGTATCTTGAGATCTGTATGGAGGGCGTTAGAAATATACCATGGAGCATTTGCGATCATTCGTAGCCCTTTAGATTGGAAAAGTTGTATGATGTTAACATTGGACTTGCTAGAACACCCCCATAGCTCAACGTTATAGCTCCATATCGGCTGAATAATTGCTTTATAAAGTATTAGCTTGTTTTCTAAGCACAGACATGAATTTGTTCCTAGAAACCATAACATTTTTTGATCTTGATATCAATTTCTTTTCTTTTTTTTGGTTAGAGGTACTTTCCATGTGAGTCTACTGTCTAAGTGTAAGCCGAGATACTTTGCTACTTGTGTTCGTGGATGTCAATATTGTTTAAAGTTGCTGGGGGCATTCAGAGCGTTCGAGTGTATATGTTACATATGTGCTTTTTGTTTCATTTACTTTTATTCTCCATTTGTGTAACCAGGTCTGGATGAAATTTAGATGATCTTGCAGTTTAGTGGATCCCCATGTGTAGCTATTATTACAGTATCATCTGCAAATGTTCCAATAAGTGTTTCTAGAGTGGTTGGTATGTCGGCAGTAAACAACAGACATAGCAATGGTCCGAAAATGCTTCCTTGAGGTACTGCTGAGTTGATCTGAGATATATCTGAGTATGCTTGTCCATGTTTGATCTATAAATATCTCTCAGAAAGATACGAATTCAGTAACAAGTAGTAGCCGCTTGGCAAGTGTAGTTTTATTTTGTATAGCAAACTTTGATGCTACACTTTGTCGAACGTTTGTTGTACGTTCAGGAACACTGTTGTTTACATATATTCGTTTAATTATTATTTTTTTGGATTAGCAGCAGTTTGAATATTTGTGGAAACAAACTAATTGGGCGATAAGAAGGAACTTTTTGTGGAGGTTTGCCTAACTTCAAAATTACTATTATCTGGGCAAATTTAAGTTGCAGTGGCCAGTAATTCAACCGGAGCACTGTATTGAACAATAATCTCAGGTACGGCATCCCTTTTCTAGGTAACTCAGATACACTTTCCCACTGATTAAGTCATATCCTGGGTTTTTCTTTGTATTTAAACCATTAATTTCTTTTTTGATTTTAGCTGTGATGAATCTTTTGTTCGCAAATGACATCTGTATCAGTGTTTCTAAGTAGTTGTGAATGTCTACATCAGGAGCATCTGAATGGGATATACATATATATTTGAAATGTTGGGAGAGTAATTCTGCTGTCTTACTGTCGGAGCTAGCCCATTACTTTGGTGATTTCTTTATGGGAGGATTTATTGTTTAGGGTTTATTTACTTTTCTGATAGTATGATCCGCTTTCGATAGTTGGCTTAAGTAGTTTTGATATGTTCCTTGTTTGATTGTTATGGGTTGATTTTTGAGGTTCTTGGATAATCTGTTAGATATTTGTTTGCTGCATTTTGTACTGTAGTAATGAAGAAGTTTGTTGCTGTTTCTATGTCAGATGGTGTATTTAGGCTGATGTTAAAAGTTTCGTCAAGTATTTCCATGAATACATTCCAGTTTATTTTACTATTGTACAATGAAAGTTTTGGAGTTTTTTTGATGATACTGGTGCTAACTGTAGCTATTACATGCGTGTAATCTGAGAATAAATCATAGTTACTCACTATATCTGTGCAGTTCGGGACTATACGCACTATATCTTTGGGTGTTCGGGAGACCACCCGACGTTCACCCATAAAACTGGCTGTCTTCTACCCTATCCCTATCAAGGGCAACGGATGAAGCTGTCAGATTAAGTGTGTGGTAAAGAGATTCGTGAGAATTCTCGACGGTAACTCATACCGATCAGGGGGAGCCCTGGTAGATGAGACCGGTGTGGGCGGATTCGAATTTCGCCTGGGATAAGGTCATTTATGGTCACCAAGGAACCCGCTACTTGACCGAGGTCATTTATGGTCACCAATGGAACCCGCTACTTGACCGGGTCATTTATGGTCACCAACGGAACCCGCTGCTTGACCGAGGTCATTTATGGTTATCAAAGGAACCCGCTGTTTGACTGAATCTCAAGTGCGGAGAATCGAAGTGAAGTTTACTCTGCTTTTGGGCTAATGGGAAACTGCAGGCCGCCAGGTAAATGTGCTTAGGGGCTATCCCGACCACCCTGTGATCCCGACTGCAGCCGGGTACAGTGATTGGGAGAAGCTCTGAAAGCCATTACACTTAAGGGTACACACCGGGGGTCTATAACGTGTAGACTTAAACGAAGCTCTGTCGAGGGCCCACCAAGCCTAAAATTGGTAGATCGGGGTAGCAAAGCCATTAAAAAACCAAGTCCCGCCACAATTGAGGTTGGATTCGATCGGGCAGTGGTCCCACTTTGCAAGAGCGCTTAGCTGGGGAATAGTCCTATTGCTGGACGAGGTACTTCGCCCCGTATGAAAGAGGACGGGAGGGTGCCGGCGGGTGAGCAACGTGTTAAGTCAATTGCTCCGGCACTATGCCTGCGATAGCTAGTAGAGGGTGGATAGGCAACCTCGCTCCGACCAGTGAGCTGATATGGTAGCGATTGCTGTACTGCCGGTTATGCAACTTGCGCGCTGATTGGGCGTATCCCAATCACTTCCTTCTGGAAGGGAACGTGGGGTATGTTCACACGGGTACCCCACGTAAAACAATCATGACAATCAATATATCTGTGCAGTTGGTCGATATTCCCTTGGTGACGATGAAGTCAAGCAAGTCAATAGGTAGGTTCACCGGTTGATAAGTATTGGTAATAACTTCGTGCATAAGGTTATATAGCGCCCTTACTTTAGGTGTAATTATTCTACTACCCCCACTGAGTATGTTTGCTATTAAAATCACCTCCACATATGAAGGTGTTGCCTAGATTATGTCTTGACGGGCAGTACACTGCTGATAAAATGATCGGATTAGGTAGTTTATTACCTTGAACTGTTGTTGCTTGTAGTGTGTGCTCTTCATACTTTTGGAGTTCGTGATGATCAATAGAACTTCTTCTAATTATCGCCGTGCGCCTATGTACTGCCATTGCAGTACCGTCTGGATGTTCAGTGTGGTAAATGGAGTAGTTTTGAATTTTTATGTATGTTAGTTGTGTGAAATATGTCACTGATAATGTAATATAAAATAAAATAAATTTTAAAAAAATTCATTTTATATTAATTGTCTTTCTTAAATATTAGTAAATATGAGAAATAAGAAAAAGCTACATTTTCAGTTTTAAAAATTTGCTATAACCACCACAAAACATGTCCAATATCGACATACTTAGGCTAAAAATGTTCGCAATGAGATTCTACATAACGTAAGTTTTTTACCGATTCATTTTTGTGCAGTTTTGGTTATTTCAAGTTAAAAAATAAAGAAAAAAGTGAATATTTTTCTCATATATTCTGCCAGAGCGTGTCAAATTTCAAATTTCGTATAAAGTCTCCTTTATAAGTCTTATGAATTTGGATTCGATGCCATGCGAAGTAAAATTTTTACATGTCCATATAGGCGGTATTGTCTCGTAACTATGTGAAAAAGTGGTTTTATCGAATATCTCAAAAATCTGAGCTAACCTTAAATTAAACTTCCGAATCTACACGAAATTCTATTACAGCACGCATGGTTTTTAATTGTTGAGAAATGTCTTGTAAACTAGTGATTGTTGTTCTATAGTCCATCGAGTTCTATAGTTCGGACCACTGTGCATTGGCAGTTAGTTGCCTTGTTCTTTTTAGATTCTTACAAATATTTTAAAAAATAAAGTTAGTGAAACAACAAACACAATTTTATACAAAAACCCAATTACGAAATATTTATTATTGCAGATGTTTACAACGATAAGTAATAAAAACCAAAATCAGTTATAACATTCAGTTTATAATCACAGCTTCTTATATTACTATAGTTTGTTGAAATCGGTAGAGGTGTCATTATAAAATTTGATGATGAAAATCTTTCTACATAAAACAAAGGTTTTAATTAACTTCGGACGTCGATCAATGAGGACCGACTTATAAATTCATTAAGTAATTAAAATTAAGGAATTCTAAATAACGAAGTGCTGAAAATTTCTAAGGGACTAACACTAGTCCCTCATTACACAATGATGACGTCATCATTAACTTCCTAAAATTATATTATAGTATAATAAATTCTATCAAGTACTATTTTTTTCTAATAGAAATGATTGATTTTTTGATTGAATTGATTTATTTGTATGCTTTATATATGTTAAAAAATGGAGTCGGCACTATTGCTAACTTTTCTATTATTGAAGACCAGCAGATTAAATTAGAAAATCAACAAGTACATTTGTATTCTGAAAAATGATTGCGAAAATAAAAAAATAATATAGCTTTGATCACTCATAGTTACAATTTTTGAAAAGGTACTGTTTTTTCTTGCTCTGTTCAATGCTCATAAGTTCTGTAATGCTGCTTGAGTTTTCATCAGTTGATTTTGTTGAAATGAAGCCAGACTTCATTAAAAGTATTCATTATTGGAATTAAGAAAACTGAAAATTGATAAAGATTTTTCTCGTCGATATGCAAAGCCTCACTTCGTACGTACATTTCGCCGTTGTGTCAGATGGGCACGTCCAGCAGTCGTTCTCGGCAATCACACACACACCTACCTGTGGTTTTCGTTAAGAGTAACACCCGCCTATATCACGCACAAGTAGATATATATTCATACTTTAGTAGCTTGGGAATGTTAATTACAATTAACACATATACATAATATTATTACTTTGTTTAATTTGGTGGTCAGTCACGGACAAAAATGTGCATTTGTGCATTGTGGTTAATAGTTGTAGAAAGTTTTAAAGTACTTGATAAAATACTGTGGTAATTATATTCACAGGAAAAGTGAAACGAAAGTCAAATTGCAAAAAAATAATTTTCAAAATTTTGTACCAAGTTTCACAAAAGCATTAAATATTTTGTTCCAAATTAAAATATGTAAAACTAAAACAAATAATAAACAATAGCCATTTGCTTGACAATTGGCCTTTGCCATTGCTAAACAATAGGCATACAAAAATAACAAAAATTGACAATAGTTTCTATTAGCCATGATTTTCTTCTAGGTCAGTTATTCACTAGTACTTATATACAAAGCTATAAAGAGTATTGGATTTGGTGTATACCTTCAGAAGAGGGAAGGAAATGATGATTTTACGTATATTAATTTGCAAAAGATGTTCTACACCGAATTACTAAGATTGTGGAAGACCATAACGTAATAAAAGCAATTCTGAATTGAGTTTTAACAGCGTTTTTAGTAACAATCATTGTGTATTACGTTACTAGCTTCAGGGAACCTTAAAATATGGCCGGTGGGCTGCGTACAGCCGCGGACGTTTATCTTTTGTGAGAAAGTTTTACTTATGTGTTTCGTGTTCATAGGTAGTTCTGTTAAGGGTTGATAAGTATTTATACCTTATACAGAGTAAAGAAAAACACGAATTTTTTATAAAGACAAGTAAAATAAATGGCATTTTTAGTAGTAATTTACGATTCACCAAGATCCTTGTAGTTGTTCTACAAACGTGACCTACGTAACTTGAGTTGTTATTAACCAAACTACTGAATTGCAATTTTAACATTTATTTCCAATCGATTTATTGCAAAATTTTATTTTGCGGGAAAGGTAAATCTTTCGGATTTCGAAATCTTACTTCTAGTACATTAATGTCGTTTCTTTGTGCTGCCTTTCGAAACGATTTATTCTAAATTTAATTCTGTGGGGCTGGGGAAACGTTCAGTGCCGCAACGAACTTTCAGATTTTATTGCTAGCACATGAATGTCCTTGTTTTATGCCACAGTAAAAAGAGCTTTTATTATTGTGCTGTCTTCTGCAAGTTCTCATTTCAATGATTACTAAATCTTTAGCTGTCACAAGAAGCAGTAGCAAAAAAGTGTACCAAAGAGTCGAAAACACGTGTACTGGTCACAATAAAGTATATTTTGTTTATTTTAATTGGTTTTAAACTTGTAAGAGCTCAATTTTTCTACTTATACATATTACACAACCTTTCTCCTTCAAATCTACTTTCATCCACTCTAAATTTGGAATGAAGTATTTTTTCTCTGGCAAAATTGTGGTGACATTTTTTGATGGTGGTTGTACAGGAGAGAAATCTTCTTTAGTTACTATGTTATATGCAGAACAAGGCGAGCATGTACATATACTACAATAAAATCTCGAAAATTGAAAATAGTGGGGCTATGCATTTCTTCAGCCCTGTAAAATAAAATCTGAGATAAATCATTTCGGAACACACCACAATGAAAGCTTTATTTGACACAAGACTAGTACATTTATGTGTCAGCACTAAAATTCTGAAGTTGTGGAGTTAACGGCTTCCCTACCTCAGCAAAATAAAATTTGATAAATAAACCGTTTCCGAATGCAGTATTTGCAGAAAGCTTTGCCCAGCAAAGTGCAGGGCAAGGCGGCTACATACATGCGTTAGTATTAAAATTTTGAATTCGGAAGTTGCATTTCCAAAGCCCAACACAGTAAAATTTGATAAATCGTTTCTGAATGCAGCACAATGAGAACTTTTTCTATTACAGTGCAGCACATTTATGTATTAGCAGTTAGATTGCTGGGCTGACTAATGGACTCCTATATACCGCAGTACTAATATGTTACTATATAGTACAATTTAAATCTAGATCTCATAGCCCAATGAATCACAACGCTTAGAAACAGTGCAGAAATAAATGACATTTAAGTATTTGTAACAATGGCGCTGAAAACTGTTCCGATCTTTTGTTATGCTGCCACTGAGATGTTGCACTTTAAATAATTTAAGTACCTACTCGATTAAAATAAAAGTGCGTTCTATATATCCATATTATCCGGCTGTGGATGGTATTTCGGTATTCTTGCGGTATTTCGACATACTCTCTGCCTATAAAATTATCAAGTCTCACTGCTTCCGATCGGAGCAGTTTACACCACATAATACCACACTATGTACTTGTATAACATACACGCTCCGACTATAAGATAACTTCTAAACGTGTTGCAAAGTAAATACAATTAAGACATCATTAATACAGATAAGGTTTGCTTGAGATTAGCGAAACTCATCAATTCAGTCGAATGAAAGATCACGTTTAAATTATAAGAGTAGATAATAAACAAACAAAAAACCTGATCAATGACAGCCATTAAAGAAGTAAAACAGATCAACAGCCAACAAGGTCAAATGGAAGACGAGTTACATTTCTAATTAAAAAACGCCGGTTCTAATCCCGGCTGGGTTAATTCTTTTTAATAAAATGTTTAATATGAAATAAATGAAGATTAATTAAAAGCTTCAGGGTACCTTTAATAAATGAACAGAATAAACTCAATAATTCTCCGTTACTGAAAGTGTTAGGTATTTAATTTTTATTATTTTTTTCTTTTTATCTAGATATTTATTTTTTATATTTACCTTAGCGACGTGTTTGTTTATGTTCATATTACTTTCGATAATGACAGCCTAGCTGTCGAAATAATTGTTAGGTTATATTTCAATAAATATCGTGAAACTTTTTATTAATCTTTATTTACTTCATGATTATGGAGTTCCACAAAGTAAGACTCGAGCCAGAAACGCTTTAACTATTTAATATATTTTATAAATAAATAATTTTTTTATAAATATAATAATTATAAAAAGGAATAGTTAAAAAATAAATACTAATATAAAATCTATAACAATTTCGTTTTTGAATATAAATATACCTACGCAGTTTAAACAAAGATTGTAAAATTAAAATACATTTCCAGTTACAAAACGCCGGTTCTAATCCCATCTGGGTTATTTTTTTCAATAAATATTTTATAACATTTTTTTATAAATATAATACTTATTATAAGAATGAATTATTACATAAAATTATCCCTTAATTTTATAGTCATTGTTTAGGTGTATAGTTATGCTAATTAAAGATAAATCTAAATGATTATACTATATTAGCATTCAACTGTAAATTATTATTGTTAGAAAAATTGTTTATTTATAAAATATATTAATCATTTTTTAACAGAACTGAACCTTCGGCAGCTCACTGTGGTCATAACGACTACAGAAAATCTGTTCACAATTCCCAACTCTGATTTGGTTATATTGGCAAACCACGATAGCAATATTCACTTCCCACCATCGGAACCATTGTGTTTCTCTTTCTGCTAATCCGAAAATATTTAGAATAAGGACAGAACCACCCCATGCTCGTAATCCTTTCCCATAATGAGCATAATTCAACTGATTTAACTACATAGTAGTTTTACGACATACCAGGTACATAATCCAAGGATGTTTTACGTGGAGCACCTGTCGTTAGACTTAATTCCCACGTTCCTTCCAAAAGGAAGTAATTGAGATACGCTCAATCAGCGCGCATATCCTTAGCACATGCTCCCAGTTGCTCACTGGTCGGAGCGAGTTTGCCTATCCACCGCCTATCTACTAGCTAACCTGGTTAGTACCGAAGCGATTAACTTAATGCGTGCTCACCCGCCGGAACTCCCCCATCCTCTTTTATACGGGTTTAAGTGCCTCGTCCAGCATAAGGACTATTCCCTAACCTAGGTTCAGTACATCGGAACCCTCCAGCCCTCTTTCATGCCTTCAAAGTTCCTTTACTAAGCCTTAGTTGGGGCCACTGCCCAAACGAATCCAACCTCAGATGTGGCGGGACTTAATTTTTAAAACGGTTTTGCCACCCCGATCTCCCAGTTATATCCAGGTGTGCCCCTGACAGAGCTTTGTTTTGAGGATACTTTATAGGTCCCATCAAAGTAGCAACCCGGTGTGTACCCGTTAGTGTGAAGTTATCTTGAACGTGAGAGGCTATGTATCTTCGCATCAACGTCCCTTAAGTGTAGGTCTCTAGACGATTTCTGAGAATCCAACGACTGGAAATGCACAGTCAAAGCCGGACCCCCATGTCGTCTCCGAAACGTTACCTGGCGGCATGCAGTTTCTCATAGGTCAGCGAGCGAACTCCCTGACGGAGATAAACTTCACTTGATTCTCCTCCATTCGTCTAGGTCAGACAGCGGGATACTTAGCTCAATAAAAGACCCTGACGTCAGGTAAGAATCAAACCACCCACACCGGACCCTCTTGTTAGCAGAGCTTCCTCCGCAACGTTTTAGAGTCATCGTCGAGAAACACTTAGGTGTAACTCTACCACAGATTTCCTTCTGATTGCGTCATCCGTTACCCAGATAGGCCTGGGATTGGGTAGACAACAGCCAGTTCTAAGGGTGATTCTAGTCTCGGATCCTAGTGCTCCCCAACACCTCTAACGACTGCCCTCCCTCCGTCTTCGGGCTAGTTTCGGATGCTAGTGAAGTCCGACACCTCGAGCGACTGATTGTCCGTTCACCCTGCACACCAGGTACAATACATATATGCTTAACAGATCTAGTTTTCTTCATGCCTATATATATTCTGAATGTTTTTAAAGCAAAATAAGTTGGATTTTTTTATCGCCTTCGTTTGTGTTTTTAGTTTTTGGACAAATAAACAGTTACTCACTGGTAACATACGAGAAAAGGTATATCGATTTCGATAAAATTCAGTTATTCTGGGCCTGTCAGTCACAAAGATGCTTCCTGTGCAGAAGCACGCTGCTGGTAGAAGACCGTTTGAATGTGGGCCCATGCTTGGATTACACATCAAAGGCGGTGTTACTTTTACAGAAATCATCCGTCATTTTAATTACAATCATTCAATGGTTTTATGATATTGTAATGCAGGAACTGTAGAACATGTCGGAAGAAGAAAGCCAAGTATGGGCACATTGCGAAAAACTATTCACGCAGATCTTTTTTAAAATACTTATACGAAATATAAAATAGTTAGGGTTAGGGTTTAGGATTCTCGCAAAGAAAAGAATCAAAAAATTTTAAAATATCAATTCCCGCATCCTCTTTGGAGGTTTTAAAGCTTCTAGATGACACAAACTTGCAATTTGGTATAGTTATAGGATTTTTAGGACTCTCGCAAAGAAAATAATCAAAAAATGTTAATATATCAACCCCCGCACCCACTTTGGAGGTTGTAAAACTTCTAGATGACATACAAACTTAAAATCTGGTATAGTTATAGAGTTTAGGATTCTCGTTAAGAGAAAAATCAAAAAATGTTAAAATTGGCGACTGTTGCATGCCAATTATTATCTGTATTAGCGTCTCCTTTTCGACACTGAGTTATAGCACTATATTTTAAACGATGTTTCCAAATCACACATTGTATTTGACTTATGCCAATACGTATTTCAGTAACGCTGTTACCTTTTTCACGGCGAAAAATAGTCTAGTTTAAAAATCTTAATATTTTTATAACAATCTTTTTTTCTGCAGGTGAATAATAGAGAACCAGCTGTTATAACAATATTAGAATCTTAGAGTAGACGTTTATTCGCCGCGAAAAACGTAATATCGTTACCGAAATATAATAACTGTGATCATGAAAATGCAAATAAGTGTCCATGCAGTTAGTTGCGAGTAATTTGAAAGAGCAATTTAAAAATTTTATTGCAACCTGTAAAAACTTTACCAACGCAAATGTTGTGGGATATGTGGGACAAAAACAAAAAGATATTCGGGTTTACATGAAAGAAGGGGGACACACACGACAGAACAAGAAATTAAAAAGATTAGGTGTGTAAAAGTAAATTAAATTAGCCAGTTCCACTGAATTTTAATTTTCATAAGCTGTGGTGCCTTATTCAAAGTTCCTTTTTTTAAAGTTAGTTTTACACACTTATTTTTTTTAATTTATTACTCTATTCTTCGACCTCTTTCTTTTAACTCCAGATTTCTCTACCTTTTTTATGTCTCGATGTCGACATCTGACTGTTAAATTGTGCATTGTACTTAAAACTTGTGTACAATTTTACTAACGCTTTATAGGTAACGCTTAAATTAACGAAGTTGATTATTTTGTACGCAGAGAGTTGTTTGAGGAATTTCGCAGAAACAGCGGAATACCAGCTACATTCAGATGATTTACCGTCTACTTTCTTAATTCCCTGTTAGAATTTCCAGCTACGTGAAATCTAAAGTTCAAAGATAAGTTACGTTTAAAATTTGTAGTATCCGAATCATTTAAGAAACTTTTAAAATAACTTGAGATGTTTTGATCAACCAAATCACTGTATATCATAAATCTTTATATGATATATATAAGATAACAGAATATATATTGTAATATATTAATATTATATATTAATTTTTCATCGTATTGCTATGCTAATGTTTTAAGTGAAACTTTTTAAAAATATTTTGCACTAAGTTCGAAAGTTCTTAGTGGGGATTATCAAATTTATAGATGCGGCCCTTTTAATCTTAAATCAACAAAAACCCGACGCGAGGGTGTGTTAATTGTCCGAAATTAATTAATCTTACATTAACGGTACAAAAAAATCGTTAATCGTCATTTAACAGTGAATGGTGTAATGGTGAGTAAACTGCCTTGAAAATCTGTCGGTGTCAATAATACCGTCTATTAATAACTGCCCAATAATATATGTACTATGGTCTTCGTATATATTCCCGAAATTCCTAAAAAATAACGAATTAGTTATTCTTTCTATGGACTTTCTGGGGATTTTAATGCTGTTTTATTGCTACTACGATAATTAATTTGTTTTTGCATTTTAATGATTGCATGAGAAATTGCTTTATCTGGAAAGAATCCTGTATTTACCAAGGTCTCTGACTCGAGAAAGTCCCTCGAATTCTTCGATTTTTTGTTGTCTTGAGTCCCGAGAAAATAATTCGAGACACTCGACTTTTGTAAATTAGATATTTAATTAAAATTCTTACTTTAGAATTAAGGATTTAGTTGTTTCAATTTCTTGAGCAAATTATTAATTAAAAAATGTAGTTGTGAACAAGAGTGTCGCCTTACATAGGGACTGTAGGATTTTCTTAACCAGCTTTTTTTAAAGAAACTAGTAAACAACCATTTCAAAGACACAGATACAAATTATGCACAACTTGTCTCAAACAATCAACAACAACAGGGAAAGAGATTAGTTTCATTAATAAGTTCTGCTTAGGTACCATACCTGGCCAAGCCATTCAATAAGTAAGCTGTACTTTATATTAAATTATATTTAAAAAGGTTTTAATCAGGAATTTCCTACCTTATTTATTAACAGGTACTAATATTTTTAAATAGCAGTCTTCCTAAAGACCTAAACAGAATGATTTTATTTCGTATTGAAGTTCTGTTCAATTTGAGTTTTTCGGTAAAAAGTAAGCAATTCCAACAATACATTTTATTTTTTGTTTCACTTCCTGTTAGCCAATTATATTTATTGTACCAATTTGAACTGAAAGCCCTACTATTGCCGCGATTATTACATACCACTAAATTCTTCACATTCGGACATGGTTTCAATTTGTAAATCAAAATTTTATCCTCAAAACTCAAATTGCTGAATTTATTCATTAATAAATAATATACACTGTCTTCTTTATTGTTCACCGCGTCTCGAATTGTACATGTATTTGCACTTGCCATTTTAAAATTAAAATTACGATTAAAGTTATAAAAATTGTTATAATTTTCAAAATTATGTTTGTGAACATTAATTGCCTACGCCGCATAAACTAAGGCAAATATATATATGTATATAGAACTTTTTTGTAGAACACAAAATTTCCTACACAAAAGTTGACTGCAATATCATAATTATAATTATAGTTTGTAATTTTATAATTATAATTATAATTTGTAATTTTGTTTGTAATTTAGACACGAGATATAAAGGCATAACCCGAATTTAGCGTGATTTAGTGAACGCCTTGCATTGGTTTATTAGATAATCATCAATTTAAAAAAATACTTTTACGAGTGCCATTTATTGCAGAATTATATTATATCGAAACAGGGCAAGAAACAAAACTCCCGAAGAAACTTTTGCAGTGGGCTAGCCCACCGGGGAACTGGGAGAGTTGACTTTTTTGATTTATAAATTTAAATAAAATCCGTGGGTATGTTTTAGCGATTTGATATGTTGTTTAATTATTGTGTTCCACTTTGACTCAGGTATTCTATAACTCGTAATTTTCCAATTCACTATAAACAACTCTCATGGCATTATTACGAAGGTCCTGTAAAATTTAAAATATTCAGACGCCATTGGTGTATTCTTACAACAAAAGTTTTAAATTTAAATAATTATGACCAAAATTTAAAACATTCAAAAGTGTTTACTGCAAAGTCTTAATATTTTAAAATAGGTGTATATAGAAATTCTAAGCATTTAATTTTAATTGTATAGTTTTATGGATATTATAAAGAATTTTTCAACTTTCTATTGTTTTTCCAATTAGATGTTTTCGTGATACGTAAATGCTTCTAGGATAAACAAAAACGTTAATGACATATTTTGATGATATAACTGATGGTAAATATCACGAGAAATTTGAGTCGCTCCAGGACACCGTTGATTTAAAATATTTAAACAGCATTTTATTACATTACTAGCAAATACCCGGCGCGCTTTGCTACGCTTTATTGAAATTACATGTTTTTACTTTTTGTAATTGTCAAATTACCAAATTTGACAATTGACAACATATCTATTCACATCAATCTCAGTACCCATTTTTAACTTCCATATATGGGTTTTTCGCTGTTATTTCAGACCACGATGGCCGATCAGAGTCCAATTTGGTCTTATTTTCTATTCTGGGCCAAGACCTTTCCAATGATACCCGGAGAAAATCGCATACATACATATATACAGACAGACAGACCATCTTTCCCTTTTATATATATAGATTTCAAAATAACAGAAATTCCAAGCATTTCAACAAAACAAAAACATTCCATAATTTTACGTCAGTGTTTTAAGGAATTTCACAGCCAGGTTTCAAGATTTGAATAGACTCTTTTGTAAAAACGTTAAACAAACCCAAGAAGTTATAAGTTACAAACTAAAAAATCAAAATATTTACAACTAATGTTACATTACTATTCTACATTTATATTAACATTCCATTTGAAATCTATTTTATAAGTTTGTTACATAATAAAACTACATTCTTATCAAATTGAAAGAAATGTAAACTTAGTATAAAAATAAAAATTATTTTAGTTTCAGAAATATTTCAAGATGTTCTTGACCATAAGAATTAAAAAGTTTGTTGAAGTTTCAGGTTTTAGTTTAACAGATTAATAAACATTTATTAACAATACATAAGTTACTAAACATTTGTAGGTTGATAATGAAAAATAAACAAATATTATTTTTAAATGTTGATTTTATTGTATGACATGAACTTTAAAATCTTGCTAAAACATATACAATAACTGTATAACGATGCAACTCAGCATAAAGGTATTTTTAATTTACAAACATTTTTCGCGCACGAATCTAAACTCTAAACTAATGTTCATGTTCACACGGTCGTCCCGACCACATTCTCGATCATGCCGTGTATGTGGTCCGGATAATGAGAAAATATTTAGATTTTCTGTAATTTATTACAACTTAGGTTTTGAGCTGGTTTGTATAATAAATCGTATAATATCGTATTTCTTTGAAACGTTTATATCGAAATGAAAGAAATAATTATTGAGTTCGTAATAAAATGTCTACTAAAATCTTTAATTAGAAGTATTTAGTATTATGCAGTCAATAAGGTCTTTCATTGCGATAAAAACATTTTAACGAAATACGAAATAATTTTTTATTCGTATCTTATTATTGCGATATATCCCTCAAGTTTTAAGATTATTAGAATGATTGTATAATTTTCTAATTTGTTGGCGAGAAAATGTTTTCTTTTTACTAACGATGCAATTATGTGTTAATAAGACTTTTTAAAGTAGCTAATAATGAATTACATTAGTAAATATAACAACTATAGCATCATTTGCTTTTTTAACGCTAGCTACAAGTGCTTTGGATTTTTAATCTGTAAGTTGTAACATTTTTAGTTATGTTTTATGTTTTTTTTATAAAAAGAGTTTATTTAAAATCTAAAACTTACTTTAGCTGTAAAAGATATATCAAATGTGGTTAGGTGCATATTTGTAAGACCTAATTCAAACATTTCAAACAATCAAAGACTACATATTTTCAGAATTCATGATTTAAAAACGAAAAACTGTTGTATTTAAATGTTTCCATAAATTATGTAGTTAGAACTTTTTCAAGAGTTGCTCGTAAACTTCTAATTTGAAACTAACGTATTCGACTAAAGTTGCCACGGACCCTTTTAGAAATCCAAACTATCTGGTTTTAAAAGTTTTTTCTTAGAGAATAAATCTATTAAGGTTGAGCTTTCTATTAAGTTTGTGAAGCTTGTTTGCTCATTTACAATCAATGATTATTATAAGATTTTTTAATTTCTAACTGTTCTAGCACGTCTAACCTCTTACCTTTCTGTTGCACTTGCAAAAGGGCTACTCTATCTAGGTCTACGAAATGATTATTATCTGTACAATTGGTGGCTATCCAAACGATTTCTTATTATTTAAAATAGACGTTTATTTACGTTTCTCCCATTTTGCCCGATATGAAACGATTCGCAGTCTTGACAATACATTTTATACACGCCCGATTAGTCCGTCGTTTCCATTTTATCTTTATTATGAATTAATACTTTCCCTATCTTATTCTTAATGGCACAAATTATATTACAATTTGCTTTCCTAAGCTGGTTTACATTTCTTTAACTTTAGGATTGGTGTTATAAAGTTTTGTTTACAATTTTTTTACTAAATTTTTACTTAATTTAATTTACTTTTAAGGAAATTGTCCCTAAAAATGGGTACCTACCTTTTATTACGTATCGTCCAATAAAAACAAAAATCGGGGTAAGTGTGGAGACGAGGTAAGTGTGTCTACTAATCTGTTAAAGAATATGATTTTTGAATAATAATGATCAATTACTGAAAATTGATTTGCCATCTGTATATGTTGGCAGGCTGTCGTTTGGTGTCACTACACTATAACTGGACTTGTCTCAGGGTCCTGATTTTAGGGGCGGTTTCAGAACTGGGTTAGATTCCAGATCGCTGTCTAAGTGGAGACTTTATCGCCATGTGCTTCTTCCTGGGTAGTCGCATTGCACTGTGGGATTGAATGCCGCGAGGGCAACCTTGCGATGGGTCAGTAGTTTCATTCACTTTGGTGACTTAAGTTGTATAGGTATGGCCGATCTCAGGATGGCTATTCCAGGGAATCACATTTAATTTAATTTAATTTATTATTCTGAGATTACAAAACCATATAATAAAATTACAATATTAATTTATTTGATATAATAATGTTTAATGTATCTCAAGGAGGGAATTCAACAATGTTGTTCTTCCATTCCCCCCTTGTATAATTTCAGCAAAATAACATTATGTATTGTGAGAGAACTTAATGATTATAATTATAATTTCTAATAAAAGTAAAGTTGAGTAAATATGAGAATAAATAATAATAATAGTAATAATATCAGTATTGACTGATTGCGAAGTAGTACATCAATGATGATCTGCATTGTATTGCTTAATCAATGCTTTTTTGACTTGTTTAACTGATAATGTCTTGAAAGATGAAGGTACATTATTGTAAATTTTTGCGACATTGTAGCTAAATGATCGCTCGTAGAATGTAGTATTATGCTTGGGGATAGTCAACAGACCTCTATGTCGCACATTTATATAGTGCATACCTTATCTTATTATATAAATAGGGTGGCTGCCTATTGATTATGATGTTATGATAGAACGTTGCAGTTTGTATGTAACGCCGTTGTTTCATATTAAGCCATCCTGTCTCTACTAATTTTAAAGATATATGTGCAAACTTAGGAATTCCATATATAAAACGTAAACAAGAGTTTTAAACACGTTGTATACGCTGTGACGTATCAAAGTCAAGACAAGGGCCATAGACAGGTATGCAATAATTAAACTGTGACAACACAAGTGATTCACTTAATAAAATCTTAGCGTTTTTGCTTTAGTAATCTTTATGCGGGTAAAGAAATTTTAAATTGTAATAAGCTTTTTGTATATATTTATTGACTTGTTTTTATCCCAAATTTTTGGCATTTTCGACTATTGGGATATCAGTATCTCCAATTTTTATGGGTGACAATTGGTAATTATTAATCGTTTTTCCCAATAGTAAAATACAAGATTTAGATGGATTTAGAATAGAGCATGATTAGTAGAGAACTCATTTATAGCTTGTAAATCATTATTCAGTGTATCAACGGCATTCCTTACATTATTTGAACTGAAGGAGTAGTATAATTGTGTATCATCAGCATACATGTGAACATCACAGGCCCCAACACAATCACAAAGACCTCTGATATACAGGGTAAACAGCAGAGGACCTAGTATGGAACCTTGCGGCACCCATCTTGTAACATCAACAGACGTAGATACCGCATTGGGTCTTAACTCGTTGTGTTCTGTTGTAAAGATAATTTTGAATTAAACCGACTGCATCATCACTAAGACCTATGTGGTGCAATATACCAAGCAGCAAGAGGTTGCACAGCTGTGCCCAGATCGAAACCCTGACTGACTGACAGGCAGCAAATTATTGCACTCTAAGTACTTTCTAATTTGTAAATTGATTATCTTTTCCATGATCTTTGAAAGTGTTGGTAAAATGCTAATCGGTCTGTAGTCCTTATACTCTACAGGTTGCTCGATCTTCGATATTGGAGTTACAAGAGCCGACTTCCAGCTGTTGGGAAATATATTTTCTAAGAAGCAAGAGTTAATAATATGTACTAAGTATTGCAATATAAAGGGACAACATAACTTTATCATTGTGATATTTAATCCATCAGATCCTGTAGAAGTAGTGAATCGATTCCCAAGCAGCATTTTTAGTCGTCGCTACGTACCAGCAATTACCGGTGGAACTATTAAGTTTTAGCCACTAGTCACAAGCACGTAATTGCTACGGTTTTGTTACGTGCCTGGAACCAAAATGGGGAACAATTTTTGGGTAGCAGGTACGTGGCGGCGTAGTAATTGCTACTTTCATGGAACTTCGTTTCTCTTTGACACATCATGTCGCGTGGTTGCTCTCTCTAGCTCTTGCAACTTAACAAATATTATATCATTTTCTATACTATATAATGCTGGATCGTGTCACAAAATGAATTACCATTTTATTTGTAATACGTACTTAATACAACGAGCGATGAAATGTTTGATTATTTTGTCATTCCAGTACACCAAAATTATAAACCATTGCAACTTTTCTGTTAAATATGATGATGATAGATCGAAAAATAACAACGCGCCTTCTTTAAATATATTTTTTAGTAAAAAAATGTCTTTAATAACACATGATAAATATACACGAAATACTTATAAGTTGATACACATGATAGAAACCATTTTTATATTATTCCTGTTATGTTCTTTTATATGTTTAAATAAAAGATACTCAATTATTATCATTAATTAACTTTATTAATATTAAGTGAGCAGGGCGAATTACATACACAATGCATAGACTGTAGAAGACGTGTATCCTCCAAGCCGGCTCGAGTGTTACTGACGCTCACCCAGGGAACGGGCCAGGATGCCAGGATTGGTTAGTTACATCACTACAAATAAATGTTGCCAACTTCAAGCTACATACATAATAATCCCTAAGGCACAATTTGGCACCAATTTGTTATTTTTATTGAAGGTTATATAGTAAAACATCTATTAACAATCATAACAAATTGCAAATTGATTAATGATTATTGATTAATCCAACATTTTACAAGTAAATATGGAGATGGAGTAGTTTACGAAAAATTACTTTAATGTGATTCTCCTGGGTAGCAAAAACGTAAGTGTTACATTCAATGCTACTGTAAGGTTTTAAAAACTTTAAAGCAGCTTCGGGCAAGTTACTGCTACAATCATAACACCACTTTGAAGTTGCAACGACTTTAAAGTAAGTATACTAATTGGCAATACCGTTCCACATACTTTAATAGTTACTCAGAAGTAATGAAACTACATAGTTCCAATAAATAGTAGAAACAACTACACAATTACTAAAATATTCCGAATTGAAGAAATTAAACCTATAAAGTCATAAATTTAGTTGCAATTACGTAATAACTACTCAATCAAAGTTCCGATCTCAGTTACTGCTACTTAAATGCTGCTTGGGTTGTTTTTGAAATTCTATTACTATCTATAAGATTGAATTTGAGAACGGCATTATTATGTAAATCATTATTTTTGTAGAAATTTAGTACGTGTTGAGGAACTGAAATTTGTGGGATACTATTCACAAAATAACTATTAAGTTCGTCAGCGCGACCAGTAAAGGAATTGTTTATGTTATTTTTAGATACAACATTTAGCGCTCTGAATTCCTTCCATAGTACTTTAGAATTTTTTGAATGATCAATTTTAAATTGTAGATAAGCTTTTTCTTCATTCTTTATTGCGGTATTTGTGAAATTGCGCAGTGTCCTGTAATATTCCCACGCAGCTGTGGTTTTTATGTTTTTATATTTTGTTTTGGCCTTATCCTTTAAGCTCATTAACAAACTAATATTATCAGTTAGCCAAGGCGGTCGTGTTTTTGTTATTTGGATAGTTTTCCACGGAGCATGTTTATTAAACAAATTTAATATCCTAGTACTTAAAATAATAACGTTTTGATTAATATCATTTTCATAAAATATATCGTCTAAAGAGAGTGATTGCAATTCAGTATAGAAGTTATCAAGGTTAAGTTTTTGAAGTTCCTATAAGTATAACTAATAGGAGAACACGGCACTGTTTGACATAAAATTTCGCAGGCTGCTAAACCATGGTCTGAGAAATGACAGTTTACGACATGCTTTTTTTGAATAAGTGAAGGTTGAGAAGTTATAATAATATCTAATAAACGATCTTTTCTAGTGGGTTCCGTCATTATTTGACTAAAGTTTAACGATTCTAGCATATTATTAAAGTATTCCGTAGACGGATTGGCTGCCATTAGAAATTCTACGTTGCTATCCCCTAAACATACAATATGGTCTGAATATGGTGTACATAACATAATGGAATTCTCAATTTCATCTATAAAATTCTTATAGTTGTAAGTTGGAGGTCTATAAAACACTCCCAGTACAATACTTTTATTATTAATTTTAACTTATACCCATAACTGTTCGATTAAATCACTTGTGTTAATAATACATTTAAACATACTTTGTTTAATATAAAAAAGAACTCCAACTCCCCTTCTACCTCGATCCCTACGTACCAATGTATAATTTTCAATATTGATTGCTATAGAAGGTACTTCCTCCGTTAACCAGGTCTCACATACGGCCAAAATTTCAAAATTTGATATTAAATCTCTGATTTCATTAATCTTCGGTAGTAATGAACATACATTGATGTGTCCAATTCGCAAACAATCTTGTGACATGTAATTACCCTAAAAAGTAACAATAGTTAAAAATAATAGTAATTAATAGCTAAAAAATAAGTTAAATCTTTAATAATAACAGAATAGTTATACTATTATGATTAGCAAAATAAGATTGATTATAATAGTTAAATTCAGCTATTTTCAAATTACAATTTTCTATTGCATTTTTCATCCCTTTAGCTACACTATCGTTAATCAGTTTATCCAATGCCGCTTTATATTCTTCATTTTTTAACAGTGAACTGATAGCATTATTTATTAATAATGTTATCTCTTCTGAATTCTTACGTGTTAACATTTTGCAATTAAATTATAGAGCACCGTTATGTTTACTAATAACTAAATTTGTAACGTTAATATTGGAACTATTGGAACTAAAATATATTTTAAACGGACTGGTGTGTACACACGTCTACTCCTCACAACAACACATTTGCGAATTATTATAAGGGGCGTTGATGCGAATATAAAGCCTTCCTTAAGGCAACCCCACCTCCTAGTTGGTATTGGGTGGGGCTCTACTTTATAGTAGAATGCAAGGGCTCACCAAGCCTTAATAGGTAGCGCCGGATGGCTAAATTCTGGGATATCCTAGGCAGACCCAGTTTCCAAGTCCTAGCCATACTTGAGGTTAGGTTCGTCCGGGCAATGGAAGTCCGCTTGCTGGACTAGGGGTGATGGGATTCCTTCGGAGACCGACCACGACGGGTGAGCAGTTAATAGCTTCGGCACTAGCCTGAAGAGCTAGTATAGGGTAGCTAGGCAACCTCGCTTTGTACTAAAGTTGTGAGATCAGTGGGTTGGCTGAGCTGAGGGTTCTTGTTCCTCACTAGTTAAATTTCCTTGTGCTGCTGGTTCTTGTTTCTGGCTTTGTAAATTGCCTGGTCTTGTTCCTAAATTGGTGAATTTACTTGGTCAAGGTTCAAAGAATCGGTCTTATTCGCTGTATATTATGAACATATTAAAAAATGATGTCCAAGATAGTCTCATAGTTTTAAGTACTTCGTAAAGTACAAACAAGAAATGCATATGTGTCTATAAATATAATCTTTGAGATAAACAGAGATTAAGTATCTTTTTAATACCATTTCTCGTCTTAAATACAAAAAGTAAAAGAAATCATCTTAGTATAAATAAAATAAAGGCATAAGATTATACCGTGTTTACGTCAAAATGTTCATCTCAATTCCGCAGCAATTTAATGTAATATTACGTTGATTATTTCTCTGACAGTGTCAGGTCCTGTTTAGATGTCTGCTTTGTACATCTGCACAGTGCTTATGAAATTAGGAACAGAGAACTTACGTAGTACAAACTTATTTTAAGTGCGTCATATACACATATTAACTTGAATTGACTATGTTCGTAAGCTTTTAACATTTTGGTTTCAATAAATTAATTAAATTGATTAACTCCAAGTTTAACTTGGCGGGACCAGGTGAGAATAATTGCTTTCGGTTTAGTACAAACTTTGTCGTCATTGTCGTAAACTGAACAATATTTTAATTTAAAAAGCATGTTGCGGTATTAGGTTAGCTATTTTAAAAAAGCATTAGTACGAACTGGTTTTAATTAAAGATCAGACTGCACATTAAACGATATATGACAACTAATTAAAATAATTGATAAAACCAACCTAACCAATATTGAATTTGCTTTACACTCACACTATGTAAATCCAATAGCCAGGAGTAGAATACATTTATTATCTTGAAAAAATAAACATACAATTATAATGTACGGAAAAGAAGCTGTGAGTTTGTACGAGGTCAACATTTATATATGGAAATTAGAAGCTTATAAGAAAAATTGAAAGAGTTGGAGGAGGAGTTTGAAGAGCCTGAATTAAAGACATTAGCGACAACAACAGAAACTAAGAAAAAGTGGCAAGGGGGGTATAAAAAGGTCACATACAGTAGTGTATAAGAAAAAAACGAGTCCAACATCTGGAGTAGGCTACATAATCCACAAACGACTAACAACGCAAATACATATGTAACTGGGAGGATCGGTCAGAAAGAATACTAACCTATGGGATAATAGATAAATATTGTAACGTTAAAAAAAGTATCAGCACCACAAATGGACGCCAATTTGTAATGATAAAATTATACATAAAAGTCCTGCGAATAGTCTAATCCATTTGTAACATTACCTTCTCAAACATAAACTAAAAGCAAAAAGACTATACTTATGTAATAAAGCTCAAAGCTCAGACTCAGATTATAATAATAATAATATTTATTCTGAGTAATAATAATATGCAAACATAATAATATACAAACATACAAATATATATATATATATATATATATATATATATATATATATATATATATATATATATATATATATATATATACACATACTTACACAGAATCGCAAGGAGATGATTCAGCGTAGCTGTTCTTCCATCATCTCCTTGGACTTATAATATATAATAATATAATAATATGCAAACATAATAATATACAAACATACAAATATATATATATATATATATACATACTTACACAGAATCGAAAGGAGATGATTCAGCGTAGCTGTTCTTCCATCATCCCCTTGGACTTTGAAAACTAATATTTACAGGTTTTTACTATAACATTCATAAGATAAGTAATTGCATTTATAAAAATCATTTACATAAGAAATCAATTACATAGACTGTTTACGAGCTGGTGTATCAATCGGTTTATAACAACTTTTTAAACAGAGCTTTTTTAAATTGTTTAATGTTAAGCATTTTGATTGAGAACGGTATTTCGTTATAAATTCTAGCGACATTATAGGTAAAAGAACGTTGGTAAAAAGTAGTATTCTGTCTGGGGATAGTCAACAGACGTCCTGTACCTTATTTTATGATATAAATAGGGAGACTGCTTGTCAGATATTATCTTATGGTAGAAGGGGCTGTTTGTAAATAATAACGTTTTTTCATATGAAGCCAACCAGTATCAATTAATTTATGGGAAATATGCTCATATTTCGGAATTCCGTAAATAAGACGCAAGCAAGAATTTTGAACACGTAAATACGCTGAGTTGTCTCATAATCCAGGCAAGGGCCATATACAGGAACACAATAATTAAATTGTGATAAAACCATAGATTCACATAGTAAAATCTTCGATTCTTTACATAAGTAATCTATGAGGATAAATAAATTTTAGGTTATAGTAAGTTTTTTATATGTATTTAGAGATTTGCTTACCAAACCGAAATAGTTTTGTCAAAATTAACTCCCAAATTCTTTGTATTTCCTACTATAGGTACCTCAATTTCATGAATTTTAATAGGTGGCACTTGAAGATCACTTGATTTTCCTAATAATAGAGCACACGATTTCGTGGGATTTAACATTAATGCGTTATGTAATGAAAATTTAGAGGCCGCTTTGAGATCGTTGTTTAAAATTTCAGTTGCTTCTTTGATATCATTTGACTTAAAGGAAAAGTAAATTTGAGTATCATCAGCATACATGTGAACATTACAGGCTCCCACACAACCACAAAAACCGTGTATGTACAAGGTGAATAGCAGAGGCCAAAATATGGATCCCTGCGGCATCCCTCTGATAACATCGGCAGGTGAAGACACCACATTAGCCATTTTAACTCTTTGTGTTCTATAGTTTCGGATCAGATCAATCGCATTTTCGATGAGGCCTAAGTAATGTAATATTTTGAGAAGTAAATCATGATTTATTGTATCGGAAGCTATAAAACTAAAAAAGTAGATTTTCCTTCATCGTATGCTTTAAAGATATCCGTAATGTAAGATAAGGTAGTAGTAAAGCTGTAACCAGATCGAAAACCCGATTGATACATTGGTAATACTTTATTATTTTCTAAGTATTCACGAATTTGCACGTTAATAATCTTTTCAAATATTTTTGACAGTGTTGGAAGGATGCTGATTGGTCTATAATCCTTTAAATCGATAGGATGTTCTATTTTCCCTATCGGTGTTATCAGAGCTGACTTCCAACTTTCAGGAAATTTATTCTCTAAAATACAAGAACTAATTATGTATACTAAAAATTGTATAATAAATGGACAACATAACTTAATCATTTTGATATTTAATTCATCTAAGCCCGTGGAACTACATTTTAAAGAATTATACAATTATCCTTGCCTAACGTATTGTTTGTGTAGAAATCTAAAGTGTCCTGGTCGACAGCCATAGAAGGAATGCTATCCACAAAAAACTTGTATATTTCATGAATGTTACCATCAAAGGAATTATTAGCATTATTTTTGGAATGTACAATATCTAGACGTTTGAATTCTTTTCAAATTACATTAGAGTTACTGTGATTCGCAAGCTTAAACTGTAAGTAAGCCCGTTTTTCATTTCTTATTGATATATTTGTGTAATTGCGCAACATCCTATAATATTCACATGCAGCTGCGGTTTTAGACGGTTTAAATTTAGTTTTTGCTTTGTCGCTTAATTTCATAAGCAATCTAACATTATCGGTTAACCAAGGTGCTGGTTTTTGGTCAGTGTAATGGTTCTCCACGGTGCATGCTTGTCAAAGAGATTTTGTAAATAGCTAACTAGAATATCTACATTCCTATTCATGTCATTTTCATAAAATAAAAATATTTCATCTAAAGAGAGTGTTTCTAACTCGGCGTAAAAATTTTCAGTATTGAAATTTTTGTAATCACGATAAGTGTAGGTAGTTGGAATGCCTGGTATTCTTTGACATGTTATTTCAAAGTCATGATCTGACAAATGAGAATTCTCGACATTCGTTTTTTTTAGAAGTGAAACTTTAGAAATAATTATAATATCTAACAACAAATATAATTTAGTGGGTTCTTTGATAATTCGAGTACAATTTAGATTTTCTATCGTATTATTGAAATATACTGTTACAGGGTTTTCTACCATAAGAAAATCAACATTGCCGTCACCCATCTACCTTACCTACTTAATTACCTACTTAACCAAATTATCTTCATCTGACGTGGGTGTTAATCCCAAAAGCTCACTAATTTCAGATAGAACACAGTAATAAATGAACAACATTATAGATGGCGCCACCCAAATTGTTTAAAATTACTATAGTTTAAGAAAATGCAAAGGAATCTACAATTTGGGAAAAGAAATCTGTCTGGAGACAGCACCAATTACATAGAGGGATGATTCATTTATAATGCACGCCTGTTTATGGGGCGAAACATGAAGGCGGATAGATAAATGCAAAAAATTGTCTATCTCAAAAAAATCTCAAAAAAATTTTTGCATTAAAAATTTTGTGGTCCCTCAATAGTTTACCGAACTGAAGCCGACCCTGGCAGTCTGGTTGATAGGTTTGGTACTAGATTGTCAAGGTAAAACAACACGCTAACAAATGTTTGTGAAACTGCGCAAAATTCTACAAATATAAACCTTAACACTTTAAAAATACTAAAATAAGAGTGCTTAGTAAAGGTCATCACATGGTATTATTATGAATGAAAATGGATTTATTATTCTTAACAACTGTATTTATTTTATTTTCAAAGAAATTCATTACACATCATTACTGCATTTTAGCATTACACACCCAAATTACGTAATATTTATCTTAGATTACAATACTAACGTTTTGCGTTTGTGAATTATTTTTTATCCAGTTTGTGTATACTAATATTTTTTAAATAATGCTTGTACATATCGAAATTTTGATAACAGAATAAGATAGAAACAATTGAATTTACGTAACAGTGATGTCGGAGAAATTTAATTAATTTTTAAAATAATACTTCATACTGTTAGCATATTTAGTGTTAATTGTAATTAGATGTTTACTATTGGGTTATTTTTGTGGTTATTTAAGGGATGAATGATACCGGTCGAGTTTCGTCCTCCTACAAAGGTAATATGAGACTTTGCAGGGTGTGAATGGTCAGTTAGTTGTTTGTTAAAGACAGAAAATCGGGGGTTACCCTATATTTGGTAAATATAGGTAAATTTGTTATAGACTGGTAAGAGAAACAGGGGTGATTTAGTAGCGTAACAAAATTTTATATTCCCTATTTTTTACTTTTAATGGGTTATAACTAAAAGTTTTGAAATTACTTTTCTTTAAATGTTTTCATTACCCTATGACAATTAAAACGTAAAGAAATTTTTAATTATAATTCGTTATTAGGGTGTATGTATTCAACGATGACAAATGAAATGTTAAAAAGTACAATCATAACGTACGCTGCTGAATCTTTTTAACAGTTTTGACATAAAATGCTGCTTACACTATTATCTTAATGTGTTTCACTCCTGTTGATCACGCGTTGACCTAGATTCTACATTTTCTTGTTTGGGATAGTTTTGGTTTTATTATTACTCGTTCATAAATATTTAATTAAGTTTAAAAATGTATTAAGTCATCTAAATATCCATCATCATGTATTTTATTTTGTAATTATTGGCCATCCCGCTATTGTAATAATATTATCGTAATCGTAAATTACTTGTTACACGCTAATTACTTTATACTTTATAACTGACTTTATTTTAAACAGTATTTGTAGTATAGATACCTGCGTTTCAATTTCAATAAGAACATATTTGCTAATATGCAAATTCTTTAAAGCAATATAAAAATAGTGATTAATTAAAAAAATTCTACATAATATTTCGTTATAAAATTGTGACCGTGAACTTAAACAAAAAGTACAAACACATAAATCTGCTTTAGTGTCATTCAACCTTAACATAACAATAACAAACTCCGATCTTTTAAGTTGCAGACAAAACAGATCGCATTTCTGTTTTTAAAAACAAGAGTTTTAAGTTATTTATTTACGTTCTTATTAGAGCTGGTGATTATCAAAACTTAATGTTTATTATAAGTTCTTTATTTACACATAGTACACTCATATTTAGGAATATCAACAGGGGAAATAATCCCACACAAAACTCATTCCATCACTGAAACCCAAAAGTAAAAATCTCAACGTTTTCCATTCGAAATTTCGCTGAAAGAGTCGCAAGATAGTCCGTTATCGCGAAGAAGTACGCAGTTTAGGCGCCTGTAAGGGTAAGCGCCCGCAACGGAGCTGTGCTTAACCACACTCGTAAATCAGCTCTATGGAACCGAAAATGTTCATATCTTATTAAATTTACAAGAGGGGCGATTATATTCGAGAAAGTTCTAACCGACCGCAACCACAAGTTACATTGACATTATTTTAACCAAAAACAAAGTTAAATCAAATTACAATAATAATAATAATAATAATAATAATTGGTACAACCCATAACCTGGAAACCAGGCCCCAGAAGCTATAAGCTTGTGCGGGAGGGAGAGGGCGATCATTATTATTACGTAGGCCCTACGTGCGCCTGCAGCCGACAGATGGAACAGCGCAAATCCCACATTTGTGTCACAGCTAAGGAAAAACTGCAGAAAACCTTAACTAGATCTGCCGGCACCGGGAATCGATCTCGGGCCGATGGGTGAATGTCCATCACGCTAGACATTACACTACCAAGGCTATAATTTCTTCCCACATTTTATCAAAAGATAGCAACAGATGCAAAATTTCGAGACACAAGACAAAACCAAATACGTAATGCGAGTATGTTTCATAAAATATAGTTTCGAAGGTAATATCTTTTTCCGTGAACATTTAATGTCGAAGAGGTGTATAACTCGAGATAAAGAAACTATTTGCTTGAAGACCTTAAATGCTGTATATTTTTGATACGATAAATTTAATAGCGTGCTTCAAAGAAATAATTTTTTGTTTCATAGCTACCTGGTAGCCTCCTTAAAAAACCACCTGGTAGACCAAAAGAAATATCTTTTCTAAAACAAGAACCTACTGTTTGGTAGTCACTGAAATTGAATAATATCTTGCAAATAGAAACGTACATTAACATGCACTGTTTCCATAATATGCCAACAATTTTCAATAGTTTTTCTTTTCTAAAAACCTTAATATTTGTCTTCTTGAAACGTTATTACACTATTACTATTTCCGTTATAGTTTTCGAACTTAGCAAATAATAGGTTGAATTAAACTTGCGTCTCTAAAAAGCTCGTGAGTATACTCTTATACTTATTCTCTGATATAAATGTACTAAGAAGATATCATGCAGACAACTATAAATGTCGAGACCGGAATAACACAATACCATCTTATCAATTTACGCCTATTAAGCTGCCAGTGCTTTATACGCCTTGGAGTGTCCAAACCAATAACGATACGTTCTGCGGCGAGACATTATTTTGTCAAGATGTATCTCTTATTTTTCTTAAGCTTTTTCTTTTGTTTCGTTGTACATTTTTTTTCCTATACGATTTTCATTTTATATTTTATATTTTGAATTAAGCTTAAATCTGGTCAATTAAATGTAATGTAATATAATATAAATACAAAGATTAGTTAAAGTTTCGCAAGTTTTATTAATATCTTAACCTGACAATATTGTTTCGACACTTTATGTCATTATCAAAGGTAGATAAGATTGATAAACAAACACGTTGCTAAGGATAATTACATACAGAAAATAGGTAACTAGATACAATACATACAAAAACTAAATATCTAACACTTCTAATAAAGGAGAATTACTAAGCTCAGTTTGTTCATTCATTAAAGGTACTGTGCATTTATGTCTGTATATTTCAAAAGCTTCTAAAATGTCTAATTTGTGTTGGTTGTTGCAAAAATGTAAGAATTTAATCTTGTTTTGAGGTGTCATTGGGTGGTTCTGTTCCAAAATGTGTTTGGCATAATTCGATTTTTTTGGATGTTTAAGTCTATAAGAGCGTACGGGTTCTTTGTATCTTATGTCGAAATTTCTAAGTGTTTGCCCAATATAAACCGAGTTACAAAAAGAACAATTCAAACGGTAAATGCCGGATTTCATGATATCTTGTGTTTTGACTTTAGCATTGAATAAAAATGAAAAGGTGTTGGTGTTAGTTTTATAAGTTATTTTGTAACTGGTGGTTTTTCTTATTATAGTTGCAATTTGTTCTGATATCTTGCCAAAGTATGGTATTGATATGTAGTTTGTGTCTTGTATTTGAGTGTCAATTGGAAATATTCTTTTGATAGCTAACCTATAATCTTTTTGTTGAATTAAAGTGTCAATCATGTTATGGTTATAATGGTTTGCATGTGCTAATTGTTTGATGATTGAAATTTCTTTATCAAAATGTGATCGTTTCATTGGAGTAGTTAAAGTTTAAAGCTTAAAGCAAAAGAAACTACAAAACCTTACCCAACAAAAACGCTCAATACAAAGTAATTATAATACCCAGAATACGATAGATTTCTATCCACGTTTTATAAACCTATCAGATACACAATTTAATGACAGAGAAACACAATTTCTTAACAAAGGCTTCAAATTTTGTCCTTTTCCAAAATTCACTAACAAAATTAAAGAAATCTTGGCTGTTGAATGTGAAACTATACTCAGAAAAGATCACAACAATTATGCAAAATTCCAAATCTTGAATCTGATAAAAGAAATATCTTTGAAAAAGGACAAAACACAGAATAAAACATCTAACCTGTCACTACTTCAATCTATCAGACATAAAATTACAGAAAACAATTTAATTTCTGTTAAAGCAGATAAGGGTAACACTTTGCTAATCCTTTCGAAAGATGTTTACACACAAAAGGTTAATGATTTTATTGATAAAGAAAATTTAGATGTTTTAAACAAAGATCCTACCACAAAATTTCAAAAAGAAATAAAACAAGCTTTAGCAAACTGCAATATCTGCTTTAACGAATTAGAAAAACAACAAATCATACATAAAAACCCACAACCACCAAGACTATATGGACTGATTAAAACACATAAACACAACATGCCTTTACGACCAGTAGTATCATATATCAACGCACCTAATCACACCTTGTCCAAGAAACTCAACCATATTATTAACATCATAGGATACAAATCGAAATACTCTGTCAAAAATTCATTAGAATTAGTAGAAAAACTACAGAACATACATCTTCCAGCACATTCAAAACTTGTAAGCTTTGACATTTGTAACATGTTTTCAAAGATTCCACCACAAGACTGTATTCCTTTGTTAGATCATTTCCTAGTTAATAGTAATGTAGAATTAGTAAAAAGATTGGAGTTAATTCAATTATTTGATCTTTGTATCAGTCAAAATTATTTCACTTTTAATAATATAATTTATTTACAGAAAGATGGTTTACCTATGGATAATTCTCTGAGCCCTCTATTAGCTAACATATTTATGGATAATTTGGAAGATCGAATATTTGAATATATAATCTAGTTCTGAAACCATTAAGAAGAGTTAAAAATAAACGATACAAATTTTGTAGCCTGCTATTAATTATGAATTAATGCTTTTTCAATCATCTTTTTCAACATTCGCGAAAAATGTTAGTTTCCTAACGGTTCTAGAAGTTCCGCCTACAAAAATTGGTAGCGTCAACTTCACAAAATCTTCTTGAAGCACCTGTGACTGATCACATGTATGAAACATGTATTAAGTCTTTTCGGAATAAAAGTATCAAGCCTCCGCTTTCTGACAAACCAGAAACAAAGCGAATTTTAAGAATCTTAACGTATAATTGGACAACAATTCTTTACATTAACTTGTAGCTGCAACTACACATATCTTATGATACGTTTTGCCAAAAAAGATTTTTAAAGTTGATTTGGTAAATACATTTCCAAAATGCACATATAAATAAGAAAACAGAGGATAGCATACTTGTGTGGCACTGCTGTCAGTATTACCAATAGCTGTCAAAAATAAGAGATAAACAATACTTACCTTATCGCCGTCAGTGTTTACATAATTGGAGAACAAGAAGATCATATATGTGAGAACTAAAATAAAGTTTACATAAATCTTGAGTGATCTCTTATACAATTTAAACATCACTTAAAACTACTTCGAAATAGTTTGTAAAGTGAGGTTAGGATGAACAAAAGTTGAGAAAAGTGTAATGTACGTTCAAAGAGGATGATAAAATTATTCCTTGTGATGCTTATCATATTACTCTGCACGAAAAATGTAGCGGATTGAGCTACTTTAAAAGCAAAGCAGCCTTACATAAAAAACAGCTTGTTCTATTTTTCTGCGAAGATTGTCGAGCATCCATAAAACCAGTACCGTTGCTGATAATGAGAATCGTCACAATACGTGATGAGAGAATTTCAGAAGATACAAATTCAGTTAACAAAGTGCTTGAAAAAGTTAATGTAGAAACAGATAAAATTTCAGAAGTGGTCAGAATTGAACAGAAAATCCCGAATAGGTGTAGACCGCCAAGGCTATTTTGAAAAGTAGTGAAACGGTGAGGAGGGCATTAAAACTAAGAAGGATTCTTTTAGCAACAGAGTATCGATTGACTCTGATCAACTCAATTACAACGATATGAATTGAAGCAGACGCGAACAGAGTTAGAAATATACAATCAAAACTGCAATGAACAATGTACCATCAAATTTATGAAAGGTATCAGTTATCAACCATTGTCAAGGTTAATGAAAAACAAAAAACGTGAAGTTACCCCATTACAACTTTATTATCAAAACGTTGGCGGAATATGCCCTCGTCTAAAAGCATTAAACAATGAAAAGTTAAACTGTGATCACGATATCGTCTTGATGGCAGATTAATCATGCCCCCCCCCCCCCCCAATCAGAATTGCCCTGTAATTTTTACAATATCTCTCGAACAGATAGATTCACTGAAACTAGTCATCATAGAAGAGGGGATGGCGTGTCAATAGCGTACGTAAAACATTAAACTCGAGAATCATCAAAATTCAACATAAACTAATTGAACAGGTATTTATTTTCCTAAATTATGCAAATGCGAACTATATTATAGGTTGTATATCTATCCCACCGAATTCAAGTCTGGAAGTCTATACAACACATTGTGAAACAGTAGAAATAATTAGAGTAGAAAATCCCGATGGTAGCCTGATTCTATGCGGGGTCTACAACTTACCTCATGCTCATAGGCTGAACGGAGAATTCGGAGACTATGCAAGTAACCTCCCTGATGAAAAATCTGTCGTTATTGCTGAGTATAAGTATAATACAATTGAGAACTCGCGAACGACTTATTAGATTTAGTTGTCTCAAATTTAGATAGAAATAATATTGACATTGTTCCCGCTATCGATTTATTTACTTTTTACATTTACTTTTCGTATTCATCTTGCCAATAACAGTGGCAATCAACTGATTGTTGAAGACCATGATTTTAAAAATGGCAATTATTTTGCTCTCAATGATTACCTAGCTTTTATTAATTGGAATCCAGTACTAACAAAAAGTGGTTTAAGTTGGAGCTGCGGAATTTAATAGTTCTAAAGAAAAGAATGCACAAAAAATACATGCTATCCAAATATGAAGAGGATTGCATTAATTTTTGTAACATTAGAACAATTTGTAAAGAATTATTAACAAAAACGTGTTGACTGAGAAATTTATGAATGATATGGAAAACAAAGTAATTAGTGAACCTCGTCACTTCTGGAAATTTGTCAATGAGAAGACAAATAGTAACAGCTATCTAGGTAGTATGTTTTTAAATATTACTAATGCTTTTGCGGAGAAGTATTAGTATTATAGATTCAACTGTTTACAAAGATGAAATGTGTAATGCTACAAACAGTTTAGCAAATAATACCATAAATAACCATGATACAGACTTTCGGGACATATTTATCATAGAAATATTTGGAAAATAGAAAAACTTCCCAACAAACTCAAGAGTGGCCCCGACAATATTCCCAACATATTTTTAGAAAATTATTGTATCTTCACAATATGTAAACCTATCCAGATTTTATTTAATATGTCACGAATTGTTATGTTACGATATGTTATGAAGGTGTCTTTCCTTCAGTATGGAAAATTAGTTACAACATTCCCATCTATAAATCAAGCGACAAGATATTAAATGTTACCGTACTATATGCAATAAATCTATACAATACCTAAAATACTTAATAATTCAATATGTGATCAACTAACATGGGCATGCAAAAACATGATTGCAGTTCAACAGCACTCTTTCCAAGTAGGTAAGTCAACAAACACAAACCTTGCTCTTTACCATCAAGACCCAGTCTGCGCCTTGGAGAATGGATGTCAGGTGATCTCTCGATACACTGATATCTCCAGGGCGTTCGACAGGGTTAATCACAAATTGCTTATTATAAAACTCGATTCAGTTGGTTTCCTGATGAATTGTTGTTATGGTTTGATAGCTTTCTAACAAGTCAGACCTAGTATTTGGATCTTTCAGCGTTTTTTTATGTATCAACATCATGTGCAAATGCATCGCATAGTAGCAGGCTCTGAAAGCAAGTTTTTCAAAGAAATTTTTTTCAAAACTACAAAAAACACCCTTTCTATTTTTTGAACTATACCAAGCATAACGAGTAACTAAGATCATTTTATAAATAAAGTTTTAATAGGGTGATAGTTGTAACACAGGAGCAATGTCAAAATTTGTAAAAGCACTAAAATTTGCCTTCGGAGCCTGTTAATTTTCTACAGGTGCAATGTCTTTAATATGACACCTGGATGAGCCAGATAACTCAAAAAATAAGGGACTTATGACAAGTTTAGTTAGATGATGTAGAATGTAGAGTAGCAAAAAAAATCTTCAAAAACTTCTACTTCGGCCATTTTTAATCCAAAAAAATTTGAAAATTATTTTTACTACTCATTACTACTACTTACTATTTTCATTACTACTTATCTATCTAAGAGAAATACCTAGAAGAAATGTAATTCAACGATATTGAATTTTAATTGATTTGTGATTTATAACTTAGAATATTTATTTATGATTGTTAATAGCTTTTATGATTGTTATTGTTAACCTATACCAATTTATATTGTTATTGCAATTAATCTAAGTACTATATATTTGTCACTACAATGAAGCGAATCAATTTAATCTGCAATACTACAATGTAATACAAGTAGGCGCTTGAAAATGGTGGGTTTGGACTAACCATGCCGAAAAAATAAAAAATGAAAAGTGGTCTAGTTAAAATAAACCACTTGTATTAAATAAATTGCCAGTGGCGTGGCAAGTTTTATATAACAACTTTCGTATTTGTAAAGTACGTATATGTCCTATAACTTGTCGCGACGGCGCTTATGAAAAATGAGCTAATCAAGGGTTTTTTCAGCGAGGTCACCTAAAATGCACGTCTCTACTAATCATATTTTTCAAAATACATTTTATATTGTAATGGAGTTACCCTGTATACTAAATAAATAAATAAATTTAACAATGTATCAAGCCTTCCATAGTATTAAACCTCCCTAGTCTCCGGGTTATGTGGTAAAACGTACGAATAACAACAGTCAAACACAAAATACACCCGTAAAGATCAGATTATTTACGGGTGTCTACATGGGGGGGGGATACGAACGGTTTACCAAAGAAGGATGCATATATCAAATAAGTTTAGAAACCTCTCTAAGGCCATGAAGAGTTTATTTGAAAACACTTGTTTCTGCAACGTGGTGGTACCTAGAGCACTGTGCGGAACTGATCAATAACCGCAGTCAAACTTTAGAGTCTTCTTGCTACATGATAGATCGTTTTGCGGCGGCAGAACAAGTACCCCAGCAGTTTTAAATATTAAATTAGAATGATTCGCCAAAGAAAACAGACTGACATTAGGTTTAGGCGCTGATATCGAACTGTGGAGAGTTTGATGAGGGGGGCTTGTTTTCAACTGTAACCCTGAATTTAGCTTAAGTGATAAGTCGAAGGAACTGAAGCCATTACGGTATGGTATGGGTATGGGACTAAAGCTAACGTAAAGTCCATTTGCGCAACGACTACTGCGCAGTAACTGACGTGCAATTTAAATAGAGATTAATACCTGAAAATCTTCAACCCTCCGTAGCTTAGTGGTAAGAGAACCGGAATCATAATCAAAATACGATTAGGTCTTTGGTTCGAACACCGAAGAGGAAGTTAATATAAATTAACGACTATAATTGCATAGGCAATCTCAGATTAATGTAAAAGTAAATACTATGATTGTTAATACGTTTCAGAGGAGGGAGAACTACCTTTCCAGGCATTGTGTAAATAAAAACGTAACCATGAAAGCGACATTTAACTCACCAATTAGCGTAAAAACCTAATTAACACGTAGAAATGTATATTGATTTCGAAGTCTTACAAATCTATAACATTAATTTCTGAGCCACCGTTTAATTTATTTTTAGACGTTTCTCCATGTTGCGGGCTTCCGATTAAACTGATAAATCTTTATTGTTACTTTATACTATTCAATTTGTCTATGTTAGACATTTTTTAATTCTCGGTTGCTTTTCACTAGGGTTTTTTATTTTTTAATGATAATTTTCCACTTGAATATTTCTTTATTAATTTTGTATTATATCGTATTGTTAGTTTTACTTTGTATGTGGCTAGGGAGTCCTTTGAATCCTATAATTAGTGAAACGAAGGGCGATGTGTACAAAGCAGAGGGACGTAATCACCGCGAGCTTATGATTCAGGCGTACTGGAAAATTCTCGTTCAAAGGAAACAATAATTGCAAGCCCCAACACCTAAGAGAGTGGTTCATCTTTGTTCACGGAACACCTTTAATTATAAAACGTTTTTGTCGAGAAATCGAGGAGATTTAGAATGTTCATATTTTTACGATGTCACAGTCATCCAACTAAAATAATTTTATAGTATATAATATAAAATGCATGTATTATTGATAGTAAAGGGTGTTTTTTTTGAGGCGGAGAACTTTAAATTGGCAACATTGTCTTATGTGACAGCCGATTTGACAGTTCTCGGTTGTTTTGGGGTTAGTTTGATTTGGCAATTCATCATGAATAGACTCACGCCGAAGCAATAACGTTTGCAAATTGTTCAAATTTATTTTGAAAAACATGGTTCAATTCGAGAAACTCATAGGGCATTACGTGCATTTTATGGTGCTCATAATCGTCAATCAGAGCGATTAATTCGAGAAACTGTGGATCGTTTTCGCAATACGTTTACTTTAAACGATAATACGCATCTCGTAAGACGTCGTACAGTGCGCACACAACAAGCGATTGATGGTGTGCAGCGTAGTGTTGATGATGAGCCAAATGCGACAATTCGTCATTGTGCTCAACAATTAAACTTGTGTCCATCCACTTTATGGAAAATCTTGCGTAAAGATCTTGGTTTACATGCTTAAAAGATTCAACTTGTACAGGATTTGAAGCCACACGATCATCGTTCGCGCCGTACATTTGGTGATGGGCCGAAGGAAACATTGCTATTGATCCACAATTTCATTTGAAAATTTTGTTCAGTGATGAAGCACACTTTTGGTTAAATGGCTATGTCAAACAGATTTGCCGCATTTGGAGCGATAATAATCCACAAGCCATTGTCGAAACACCATTACATCCAGAAAAAGTCACCGTTTGGTGCGCTTTATGGACCGGTGGAATCATTGGTCCATATGTTTTCAAAAATGATGATGGTCAGAACGTTACAGTCAACGGTGAGCGGTACAGAGACATGATTACTAACTTTTTCGTGCCTCAATTGGCAGCCATTAATGTTGCAAACACGTGGTTTCAGCAGGACGGCGCCACATGCCACACAGCGCGCGACACAATTAATTTACTGAGAGAAACATTTGGCGAACGATTAATTTCACGAAATGGACCTGTTAACTGGCCACCTCGTTCGTGCGATTTGACGCCATTAGATTATTTTCTCTGGGGGTATGTAAAATCGCATGTCTACGTCGATAAACCAGAAACAATTGAGCACTTGCAAGCCAACATTCGACGAGTTATTGCCAAATACAGCCTGATTTACTGCGAAGAGTGTGTGAAAATTGGACCTCCAGATTATGTACGCGCCAGCCGCGGCGGCCACATGCCCGAAATCATATTCAAACATTAATGCTATAAAATTATCTTTTAAATAAAGCCTATTTCATGGATATTAAAAACATTTTTCTGTGTTTTATTTCAATTTAAAGTTCTCCGCCTCTAAAAAAAACACCCGTTGCTATAGACAATTGATAGTACGTACATCTTATTAAAAAATATAGATTACAAAGCAGTATTACGATGTAAGGAAAGGAAAGATATATTTCATTTTTGTGGGCTCGAAATTCTACAAGACACGAAGTATACAAACGACAGCTTCAAAAAGTCAAAATCTATTCGCAATAATACGCGATATCGTTAATAATTGTATCTATCGCATTTTTTAGCACAGTTTAAGGTTTTAAGGGCTATGATACGATGGTATTCCACGCGCCTTTAGTTGCTTTACTTTCTATTTGATGGATAGCAGTTTTAACTTAGACTTCCGGATACCTTCCAGAACTAATTTACTAAAAGGATATTATTGGAGGTTATTTTTGAAAAGTTTTTGTTATAAAGATTTGTGAAGAATTTCTTAGCTCTAAATAACTTAGTGATAAATCTTTTTCAGCTTTAACCAAAGTCTAGTCTCTGGAAGTCTTTAGAGAAGGCAAAGCATTCCCCTAAGAGGGCCTTTTAAATATATGCGTTCAAGAAACACCTTTTTAAAATGCTTGTAGGGAATGAGCAGTGATGTTTTAGATATTAACCACTGTACAGAGTGATGAAAAGTAACGTAAGGTTATAAAACCACCAGTACAGCAAGTCTGAAGAAGCAAGCAAAATAAAATAAATGTACACAGACTTAGGAAGTATTCTGACAAGTTAGTTAATATCTAGGAAATAGACTTGCCTAGTCTATCAGGATGCTGGAGTTTCTATAAAACCTTTTAGTATAAACCTGCTTAATTTATATGACAATTAATCTGTCAGTATTTAGTTTCCGTGTTTTCATTTCGTGCATGACATTTTATTTATTATGACATTTCCAGGCAACTGTGCAATGTGCATATTAAAAGTTTTATTATTTTCAATCTTTCTTTATCTTTCTCTAGCAGCACACTATATATTTGTGTAGCTTTATATACAAGCAAAGCTATATATACACTGTAGCTTTGTGATCACTTAACTAATTTATAACTTCACAAATTAATTTGTGCAAGTTTATCTAAGCTAAGAATAAAGGTTTTTAAAAAAAGCAACGTGTTTTCCAGGAAATAAGATTTCCAACTTTCTATGAAAACTGTAAAAAACGTTAAAAAGAGTAGCTTTAACGCTGAAATTTACATCTTGAAGTATACTCCATTTGAAGCAAATTTTGTATCATTGTTTTAAAGCCAATTTTAATGTATGGAAAGCAGGCGACATTTTATATATATATATATATATATATATATATATATATATATATATATATATATATATATATATATATATATATATATATATATATATATATATATATATATATATATATATATATATATATATATATATATATATATATATATATTTTTAGATAGAGTTAATATATATATATATATATATATATATATATATATATATATATATATATATATATATATATATATATATATATATGATACTTCACTACTTTTCCGGGTTTCACTCCGCGTATTCACTATTCGGCTCCTAGAGGAACCAGACAATGGTTGACGACGTTTCGGCAAGATCACACTTGCCATCTTCAGGTCACTTCTAACTTCCTTCTGTTTCGCGTGGTTACACGATGTAGACTGACGTCTTGCTGCTGCGGTTGGTCTTTATATACGGTTACGGTGTTGCGCATGGTTGCGGTCGGCTGGTTTTTGGCGCGGCTGCGTGTCATTGGTCTCGCTTGATCCGGTGGCTTTCTCTCGCTTTCCCTTTTATCGTTCTGCTGTGCTGGTTTTCGCTTCTTGACGGTGATGCTGGTTATAGCTGGTTTCCAAGCTGATGGTAGTCGCTGTGTATCGTCCCTGGTATTAAGATTGTTCGGACGTTTCTCGATCTCAATGGCTTCTCTTATGGTTCGTCGGGTCTTATGTTGTATATTCGCTAAAACTTTTGTATTGTCGAAATCTATGTTATGAGATGTACCACTTACATGTTGTGCTAGTGAAGACGTTCTCTCATTTTTGTTAACTGCATTTCGGTGTTCTTCTCTTCTTGCTTGAATTCTTCTGTTGGTCTGCCCTATGTAGGATTCCCCGCAGTCTTTACATGGGATCTCGTATACTCCTTGGCTTTCTAGTGGTATTTTTGTTTTTGCGGATGGAAGCATGTTTCCAATCTTCTTGTCGGTGTTGAAGATGGTGTCGATGTTGTGTTTTCTCAGCACTCTACTTATTTTGTCCGTGGTCCCTTTGATGTACGGTAAGTGCGCTTTGGATACCGATGTTTCTTCTTCCTTTGGCTTTGGGTCCCTTGGTGTTAACGCTTTCTTGATATTTCTGGAAGAGAAACCATTTTGTTTTAATGCCAACTTCACCTGTTCTAGTTCTTGATGTTTATTATCGTCATCAGTCAATCGTTGTGATCTGGTTATTAATGTCTTGACTACTGACT
Organism: Agrypnus murinus; assembly: GCA_929113105.1. NCBI lineage: Eukaryota > Metazoa > Arthropoda > Insecta > Coleoptera > Elateridae > Agrypnus > Agrypnus murinus. Next base: position 116,564,470 of record OV816023.1, on the reverse strand, counting down.
GTAGTTGCGCTGGGTGGTGATGTGACTGCGCGTTCAGGTAGCGATTTGTGTGGGTTGATTTTCGGTATACTGTGTATCCCAGGCTGCCGTCTTCCTTCTTGATTATAGATACATCTAGGAAAGGTAGTTGATTGTCCTTTTCCATCTCCATTGTGAATTTGATCTTCTGGTGTATGTTGTTTAGATGCTGTAAGAAGGTCTGCAGTTTCTCTTCTCCATGGGTCCATATAATAAAAGTATCGTCTACGTATCTTAGCCATAGTTTAGGTTTGTCACTTGCCGTTTCTATTGCTCGGACTTCTAATTCTTCCATGAATAGGTTCGCTATTACCGGCGATAAAGGTGATCCCATAGGTGCTCCTTCCACTTGTTTGTACCGTTGATCTTTGTAGATGAAGTAGGTGTTGTTTAGGCAGTGTCTTGTTAACTCGATGATTTCATTTGGGACTTGGTATTTCCGTTGTATCATATCTACTGCTTCTTTTACTGGAACATTCGTGAATAAAGAGGTTACATCAAAGCTTACCAGCAGATCTCCTGGTGCCACTGTTATGTCTTTTATACGCTCGATGAAGTGGCTTGCGTTCTTTACGTAAGATTCGGCTTCTTCGGCATAAGGTTGCAGTTGCTTGGCCAGGAATTTCGCTAGAGGTTGCAGTGGTGATCCAATGGAGCTTACGATGGGTCTTAGTGGTACACCTTCCTTGTGGACTTTTGGTAATCCGTACAGCTTAGGGCATGATGACGACTTCTCTCTCGGAATTAGTTGTAACTGTTGTTCTTGACTGAAACTGCAGGCTTTTATTTTGGCTTTAGTGGTCTTTTCCAAGTATGTTGTAGGATCCGTTGAGATTGTTTGGTATCCAGGATCATTTAGTAAGGTTTCTATTTTTCTTTCATATTCACCCTTATCCATGACTACGGTTGCGTTGCCTTTGTCTGCTGGTAACACGATTACGCTAGTATTCGCCCGTAGGTCGCGTAAGGCTTGGATTTCTTCGTGGGATAAGTTCTTCTTCGGTGGCTTGGCTGTTCTCAGTATACGTGACACGTCTTGACGTATAATTTCGGCGGTATTTCCTGGGATCCCTGTTATTGATGCTTCGACTCCGCAAATAATGTTTTCTATTGGAATCCGGTTAGGCGCTACTGCATAGTTAAATCCTTTCGATAGCACGCTATGTGTCGCTTCATCCAGCGGTAGATCTGAAAGATTGAAAACTACTTTCTTTGGTTCAACTTGGTGGTTGATGTACTTCCTGGGCTGTTGTTCGGCTTGTAGCTTCTCAAATTTCTTCTTCTGGTTAGAAGTTGTCAAATTAGCGTCAGTTTCTGCGCGAAACTCCGTTAGGTTATCTAGTGTGGACCATATAGCTGGATGAATTGTGTTACTTAAACGTAGGTGTAACTGTAGTAGATCGATGTTGATGCTATTTAGCGCCCTTCTGGTATCGTGAATTGCTTCTCTTGTCAATGCTAGGCTTGCTCTTCTCAAGATGTTCCTCGTTTGGTTGTTCTTTTTGTGGAACGTCAGCTTCATGGAATTTGGTATTATATTCTCGTCCCGGCAGCGTTCCAGGAATGCGAGGTTGCACAGCAGCTTGTTTCTTTTGGATCGTAGCTTCTCCAACTTCTTGACGTCTCGTAGAATCTCCTCTCCTAAAACCCTCCCGTAAAGGTTATTAATGTTACATTTTAAGTTTCCGCGGATATTATATGATACTTCACTACTTTTCCGGGTTTCACTCCGCGTATTCACTATTCGGCTCCTAGAGGAACCTGAAGATGGCAAGTGTGATCTTGCCGAAACGTCGTCAACCATTGTCTGGTTCCTCTAGGAGCCGAATAGTGAATACGCGGAGTGAAACCCGGAAAAGTAGTGAAGTATCATATAATATCCGCGGAAACTTAAAATGTAACATATATATATATATATATATATATATATATATATATATATATATATATATATATAGCTGTAATATTGGATAATTAAAAATAATAAATTATTTTTAAAAATTTTATTATATATTTTGAAACTGTGAATAATTGCCGTTCGATCGTAGATAATTACTTTATAATTAAATTGATTTTTTAAAATGACTGTGAACTTTGGAAATGCTTCTCAACTTCCCTCTTTTATAAATTCTAATATGATTTGAAATTACCTTTTAATAGATTTAATAATGCAATGGTTATATAAAATTAATGTTACGTTAGTTCTTGATTAACTCAAGTTTACGTAAGAGAGTTGGGCGCCAGTTAAATAACTTAAATTAACAGAATTATATTTAATAAAGACTCATCTCAGGGTGAATGTGGTTTCTTGTGGTATTAAAAATATACAAATTGAAGTTTCAAATCACTTTTAAAATTGAAATCTTAATTAATTACTACTACACTTTACAAACGATAGTCTTTTCTTCAGCAAATGCCAATACAAAAAGGAAATAACTTCCTACCTTTTTATAATACTTCTTTTTTTTCTTTTAGTATAGATGTCCTCTTTCCCAAACCATAGGCAGAGTAGATCACTTTATGTTGACCCAAGGCTGGTTTCCAATTCAGGGTTGACTTTCTTCCTTTTGCATGGATTTTCCATATAATATCATCCACACACTTGACTTTGGAACTCACTTTTGTTTATTAACTGCGGGTTCAATTTCCCTTTTTCGTAAGATACTTATAGTTGTTTTTGTGTTTAATTAAATAAAACACCCGTTTATGGTTTTCACGTTGATTTATTATCTTGCCTAACTTTAGCAAGTAATTTATCTTAAAGGTGGTTATTTTTAATCATATACACTTTTACAATTTATACTTATTACACCTTCGCCGTATTCAAATCACCAACTAACTTAACTTGTCTATTTAATTCTAGATTATTTAAATTTTTACAATATTATCAGCCACGAATTTACTTTGTCGCTTGATTTACTATAATATCTTTACTCTTTCGTCGTTTAACAGTAAGTGTCTATTTACATTTTTATTATTGTCTTTAACACGACTTTACTGCGTCGCTTTATGTCAGGAAGTGTCCTAAAATTATTATTTTCTAAGCTTATATACTATTGACTATTTACATAATTATATTACACAATTTGACGTCACCTTACAAACTAATACAAACTGTACACTCATATAATACATAATAGCATCTTAATATTCTTATAAAAGTGACACATCTATTACAGATTAATTACCCAATACTTTTACGCAATAATAACGATCTATTTACATTAATAAAAACCTTTAAAGAATCACATAACCCGTCGATATACACATTTGGGATTATACATAATTGAATTACATCATAACAAACTTGCGAACAACTGGATGTTACGTATACTTAAGTAATCGGTGAGTAAGCTATTTGATAATAAATAAAGAAACATGTATTATTTAACCTTATTAAAAAGTATACACATTGATTATATAATCCATGACACACCATAAAATAACTTAAATTTATTTTTAATTGGAAAAGTTGATAAAAATATTTCAAAAGTGTTAGTATTTAACAAAGATTTTAGATTTTCACAAAATTTTCAAAATTTTCCAAAATTTTGAAACTACCATCCACAGCAATATATATATATATATATATATATATATATATATATATATATATATATATATATATATATATATATATATATATATATATATATGCTACCACGGACTTTTTTGTAGATCTTTTTGAGACCTACAGTTTCTTCGATTACAGTTTGCCTTTATCTGTTACCGTTTTCTTGATTATTCCTTTTATATTTTGCTCATTATACGACTCTCGGAATACTTTTTGACCAATCTTTATATAACTAAACATTCTCCAAGAAACAAGCTATCGAATAGTGAAAACGGTAATAAAATCTATTCAGTGCTTCTCGAAATTCAACAACGTTTACGGAGACATAAGTTAATTGTTATTATTTGAGTGCCCGTGCACCTGCGAATCACGAGGGGTATGTGGTACGCACGCAGATTGCCGGCGACGGAGTTACCCGCAGCTCAACTTTTGTAAATCGGTCTCTTTTCTTACTGTTGATAGCTGAAGCAACCAGAGACGTGTTCGTTGATTTTTCAACGGGGGTTATACTAGTTTTAAATAAATCAGTTTTAATTAAATAAGTCAGGCTTAAGATACTTAAGACTCTTCTTAAGTGTTCTTAAATCTTACTTGATAGACTAGTTTTTGGAACACTGCCTAGACAGTTTCATGTATCAATGCAAATAGATTGTGACGTCACTGCAGTGGTCCAGAATGTGGTCTTAGAAGCAGCAGTCTTGTTTTTGGCTTGTTTTTATATGAAAAGATTACCATGAGTAAGTTTAAACTGATAAGGTTAATAAGTAATAACAATTTTGTTGAGTTTACTTGTAAAAGAGTTTACTTGTATTTCTAATTACAGCGTCTTATGCTTAATTCTACCGAGACCAATTCTGACATTCTTCGCGAAATCAGGTTGCTGTTCTCATTTTCTCTAAGTAAACTTAAAACGTACAAAGAGTAACATATACCCTTTTTCGAAGGAAGCCTCCAATTACTACTTTTCTAGAAGCAAATTAGCCAACCATAGTGAGAAAGCCTTGTAAGATTAATTTGTAGTATAAGTAAACACATTTCTATCAATATTCTAACAATAAGTTCTAGAAAAGAAAACATATTTTGATCAGTCTGAGCTAAGATTGAATAGATACCTTATACAGGGACGGTGTTTCAGAAATCAGAACATATTTTCAGTGTTTAATATGCACATATTACATGCCAAATCAATGAAGGTATATCGAGATCAGATTCTATCAAAGCCATCGATACTTGTGAAGAGATGCGTTGAATTCCAGCTTAACATACCACGAAATTGATATCTGTACGTAGGTATGCTTACATAATTAGCATTGTTAAACTATACAGTGCGAGCGCCCAAGGTCGACCATTTAATACAAGCTAGAGGAAATAATTCTAATATCGCTTTAAACGATCGTAGTCGCCATATTTTGTGTAGATATAACTCAGTATAAGTAATTAGGGTATAATTAACTAATTTAGAAAAAAGTTTATTTCTTAGATGTAGTTATAACACTAGTTAGATTATAAATATTTATTAACAAAAAAAACTTAAATAATGTAAGGAAACAGTATTTACATTTCAAAAGTTTTCAAGTAGCAAATTACGTACAATTGGAAAAAGTTACACACGAGCCGCCAGGCGAGTGTGTAATTTCATGCGTGCGTAATTTGCCTTACAAGTAGATGCCCGCCATGTATATACTTTTTCTTCGACCACTCATTAAATTAATTACCAAATTGTGACAATTTTTTAATAACAGTTTGCATTTCTGTGCTTGTCAAATAGTTTGACAAAATAACTGGCCGCCAACACAAATGTGTGAGAAACAAAAATGTAACATGATATACATTACATATTATGTAATAGTTTTTTTTCATAATAATGTGGCCGTGTGACACGTTTACTTGTTGAAGAAGTCGTTTGTAATAGACAACTTACTTATATGGAAGTAGAAAAAAGTAATTAATGATCTGTAATAATGAGACCAATAGCAGTGCGGTCATTAGTCATTAATTGAATATGTAATAGGAGTATATCTACATAAATAGTTTTAAATTTGGACTGAACCTAACCATCATATTTGTTTATACGAAAAACAAAAGAAAAACTTGTGCCCTTTTTTTCAGAAGCGGTCATGTCAGCGTTTGTATTGCTTCCATACAAACACAATAAACACGTTCCTGTTATAGTTATATGTACTTTCTTTTTGTTACAGTAGATAGTATCTTGTTTACGAGAACCATCAACTTCTTTTTCTGGTTATTTTTTTGATGTTAATCGAATTTTTTATTTAAACTTAAGTATAGTCACCACGAGGTTCTCGTAGGTTCATTTTATCAGAAATATATGAAAATAAAATGTTATTTCGTCTATATTTTGAACTAGACCAAACTTAAAAATACTCCCTGCGGGAAATGCAAAACCTACTCCATAAAAATTCAAGAAAGTGGCATGCAAATCTGTGCGAAGCCAACCAACTTCGGTATTTAAAAGTAGACACTTTAAGCTGTCATTTACGGTATACATTATGGTTACATATTGCGGCACATATTTTCCGAAATATTTCTTAAACATACATTTTATAAACTCTGAAATTTGCTTTAACTTTGGAATTTTTCACAACAATATTATACAAAATACAAGTTCTTAAGTAAGCCAATAAAATAATAAACAGCTTTGCCTGCATTGGACATTTTTTCAAACACTTAGAATACCTGGGAGGTTTTAAAATGTACGAGGTCTGGCTATTAAATAACGAGACTGCGCGCACAGAAGACCTTCCAGAGGGGTAGGGGGGAAAACGAATGCAACGTTGGATAGCTGGAAGTATCTACTATGCCAGTACGAAAACACGTTTTTGTCGCGGTAGTAGTATTTTTTCTATATAGGTTAGAAACGAACGTGTTTTTTTCTCGTGCCGATAAAAATGTGTGACGAAAAACACGAGCAACGGATCAGTGTGAAATTTCTCGTTAAATTAGAAAAAACTCCGACTGAGTGCTATAAGTTGTTGAAAGAGGCCTATGGTGAGAATTCTCTATCTCGTGCGCGTGTTTTCGAATGGTATAAACGGTTTTCTGAAGGCCGAGAGAGCACCGAAGATGACAAACGTCCAGGTCGACCTGTCTTTGTTTCAACTCCGCAAATAGTGACCAAAAATCAATGAAACTGTGCGCGGAGATCGTCGTATGAGCATTCGGATGATTGCTGAGACGGTAAACGCCGATAAAGAAACTGTCAGAAAAATTTTACATGACGAGCTGAACATGAAGAAAGTTTGTGCGAAGTTGGTCTCAAAAAATTTGACCCCTGAACAAAAGCTCGTCCGTCAACAGATCTGTTCAGATTTTCTTGAGAGGTTAGACGAAGAGCCTGAATTGATGGAAAACATCATCACTTGCGATGAAACATGGATATTCCAATACGATGTTAAAACTAAGCGGCAATCCATGCACTGGAAAACTCCTGCATCGCAAAGAATAAAAAAACAACGATGTCGAAATCAAAATTTAAAGCCATGCTAATCTTTTTTTCGACATCAACGGCATCGCAATGGGTGCCACAGGGTCAAACTGTAAACCAAACTTACTATTTGAAAGTTTTGGCAACACTGCGAGAGCGAGTTCGTAAGAAACGGCCGGAGTTGTGGAAAAACAAGTCGTGGATCTTGCACCAGGACAACGCACCTGCCCATAACGCGATGTGTGTGAAGTGTTATTTAGCCGCTAGAGGCACTCCAGTGCTCGAACACGTGCCGTACTCGCCTGATTTAGCACCCTGTTATCTTTTCCTGTTTCCGAAAATCAAATCTGCCTTAAAAGGAACCCGGTTTGAGTTGATCGAAGTGGTGAAGCGAAAATCGGCGGAGCACCTAAATGCTCTTACAAAAGAAGACTTCCAGCATTGCTTTGACCAATGGAAAAAACGAATGGAACGGTGTGTGGCGAGGCGAGGGGAGTACATTGAAGGGGAGCATTCGATTGTAGAATAATTTTTAAAATAAAACTCTTTTTCATAAGCAGTCTCGTTATTTAATAGCCAAACCTCGTATAATCTTTAAGAGGACGTAAACTGCAAGTGCATAACTTGACCTGTTGCGCTTTTCTTATACAGGGTGTCCAAAAAGAGTGGAAAAACTTGAATTTCTCGAGAACGACACATCCGATTACAAAAAGAAAAAACACGTGTTCCTTTATTTTTTTAAACCTATTCAGTCATGATATGCAAACATCACCCTCACCCCCCTGGGGGGTGGGGCGGGAGTAAGTTGAGAAAACTTAAGTAGAAACACCTATTTTGTATTGCACTTTTGGATTCTCCATAAAAAACTGCTCTCAAATTGCAAATTTCGCCCCCCCACCCCCGACCCCTCTTGGGAGTAGAAAGAGGGAAAATTGCACATGTCCGCAGAAAAACGATCTTTTTTTTACTTTTTTTTCCTCCAAATTTTTTTTATGGAGAATGCAAAAGTGCAATAAAAAATAGGTGTTCCCATTTAAGTTTTCACAACTTACTCCCGCCCCACCCCTCAGGGTGGTGGGGGTGATGTTCGCATATCATGACTGAATAGGTTACAAAAAATAAAGGAACACGTGTTTTTTCTTTTTGTAATCGGATGTGTCGTTCTCGAGAAATTCAAGCGTTTCCACACTTTTTGGACATCCGGTATACCAACGGTGAGGTATAACTAACAATTCATCTTAGAATTGGGGTAGGGAATTATTAAATGCATTGTTGAAGCCAGTGGTTATTAGTGATCGATTAGAAATAGGGCTGGCAGTAAAATTAGACTTTTTATACTTCTCGAACAGTGTAAATATGGCTTATATTAGACATTACTCGACACAAGATGTGTTTAAAAACATTTAATTCGACACTCAAATATATTAGACAACATTGGTAAGTGACTAAGAGAAAAATCACTATGAAATATGCCATTTATTTAGTCATTCTCAACTTTCTAAATGAATTAATTATACCAACTTATATAACCTATTGTTAGACGTTTGAAAATAATTTTATTTTGGAATACATTGTGTTCAAAAGTACCTTTCTAGTTTATACCTAAAAACAAAGCTCTTGAAATAATTCGATTACTCAAAAGAAACCCAATTACTTAATTTAATTATAAAGACATTCTAACAATTACCAATTACGACGATGAAAACGTAATTGAATTGGTTGAATTACTCCTTCTCTAGGAGAAAAATCTAAGGAAATCTAACTATCAATCACTTCACTATATTTAACCGTGTCTCCTAGCCACACATTGTATTTGACTAATTACCAATACGTATTTCGGTAACGGTGTTACCATTTTCTCGGCATAAAGTTGTTATAACCCTCTTCTGGGTGGATTTTTAAAAGGCCAATCAAAACCAAGCAAAAAAAATTTTAACAGAAACATGCAACTAAGGATAAATATATATTTTTGCATGAAGGAAAGAGAAAAGAAAAAGAAAGCTTGGCAAATATTTTTATAACTAACACATGTTGCAAACCGAGGGTGGCTTCACTTAAAGCAGTTTAAGAATTATATTAAGAAAAATCTTCCGTCATATTCGTAAAACATTTAACTTTCACTGAAAATTACGTTATTTTGGAAATGTTAAGAGTAATTCATTTTCTTATAGATGAAAAAGTATCCCACCCAGCAAAATTTCCCCGGGTCTTATATCAGTGTTAATAGTATAGAATTGCCTATATTTCCCGTCTCTTTGTTTAATAATTCTTGATCTTTTTAATAAAAATACTTTCATATGCGTCAAGATCTCTGGCTGAATGTACACTTTAAAAATTTCAATTTATCTACTTTAATCGCGTGCGCTGGTTCATGTAAATGTTTAGCAACATTTGATTTTTCTATGCGATTGTATTTAAAATCCGTTATATCTAGTCAAAATTGATCTTTCTGTCTTTCCAACGTAACTCTTACAATCATTGCATTCAATTTGGTATATTCCAGATTTCAGTTTTTCATCAGTTTTATCTTTTGGATTGCCTAACAAGTCTTTTAAAGTTTGATTAGACGTATAACATACTCTCATGCGCTAGTTTTTGTAATATAATAATATTATCAATACACTTTCCAAACCTTTGGTGATGGGTGAAAAGGCAGTTTAATAAATTTCTTTGACCAATTTTCTATTGGTAGTAGTATACACGCGTTTCGAATGCTATGTTTGTATTTGATTTTCTGTAATAATTTGTCGAAATTTAACACTTGATCCCTTGTTCAGCGGATTTTTGTTTCATTAGAAACCAACAATTTTTAAACTGCTTGAAATCAAGCCACCCTCGGTTTGCAACATGTGTTAGCAATAAAAATATTTGTCAACCTTTCTTTTTTCTATATTTTGTTTAAAGTTTTAATAACGACGTTGTTTTTTGTTAATGGTGATGTAGTACACCACTTGATTTTTGTTATTTCATTTTGTATAATTGTTTGAAAGATTGTTTAAATAATTTTATAATTTCTCTAATATATGATTCTTATTAGAAAAATCACTTTTTCTTTAATTCTGTCAATTGATAAAAATGTAATTGTAGAAGCGCATGTCTATAAACGTCATTATAAATATTTTATTATATCTAATTTTTATAGTTTCTAATGTTTCGCGTTTATCCAAATAGTTAGTAGTATAAATTTAAAATTTTTTAAAAAGAGAATAAAATTAAACATATAGGGAAAAGAAAAAGAAAATAAGTGAAAAACATTGTATTTAAAAAGACTTTATTACCATTCTTTTTTTAAGAATAGTAAAAAACCAGATTTTTTAATATAATATAAATATAATTTAATATAATATAAAAAAAATAATAAATATTTTGTATTTAATTGTTATTTAATTTTTTTAAATGACAAGAAATACTATATTTAAAATAAATTATGGTAAATAGTGCTTAGATTTTCTATGTCTGTTTTATAATTAATGGCTGTAGGACTTTTTTTATTTCAATCATTTTGTATAATGGTCGTTTTTTTAAATTTGTTTCTTTTTGTAAAATTTTTGGTATGTTAAAATTAAAGTTGTGAATTTTATCTATTGTATGGTCGGATAGCAGCTGTATTTGGTTTATTAGGAGTGGATATTTCTATTTTAATTGAATTTTTATGTTTATTTATTCTTTTTTTAAGATTTTGTTTTGGCTGTCCAATATAATTGGCATTACAGTCATTACAGTTAATTTGATAAATTATATTTGTTTCATTTTCTATGTCTATTTTATCTTTTAAATTATTAAAAAAAATTTTTCCTGTTGTGTTATGATTTTTTTATGTAATTTGAATATTATATTTTTTGTTAAGTTTTTGCTATTGCTTGAGATAGTTTAGGAATAAATGGTAGAATTGTTAGCTTTGTTTCTATGTTATTTTGATTATTATTAAATTCTTTACCTAAGAAATTCAGTTGTAAGTTTATAGTTTGGTTTGAATTTGTATTTTTAAGTTTTATTTTTTTTAATCTTTTTGTTATATTTGTGTTAATGAATGTTAATGGATACTGTTTTTTTTGTAACATGTGAATCTTCCTATTAATATAATAAAAAAATACATGTTAACAAAAATATTTATTGTTGCAGTTTTAATTATGTTATCAACTGAAGAAGGATTTAATAAATCCGAAATGATCATATTAAAAAACTAATTTGAAACGTTTTAATTTATTTAACAATAAAAACGACTCATTAAAAAATTTTCCAACATCACCTTTTTCTTTTCTGTTTTCTTCATGTAAAAAATATATCTTTATCCTTAGTTGCATGTTTCTGTTAAAGTTGTTTAGCATGATTTTTGATTTACTCGATATCCAAATACGTATTGGAAATTAGTCAAATAGAATGTGCGGTTAGGAGATACCGTTAAATATAGTGTTGTGATAAACCACAGTCCTCACAATCAATTATTATTTACCAATAACTTACTAAGAAACGTAGTTGGATTAGTAATTCAGTTACTCAGTAACCTACTATTATCACACTCATATTAATTTAAACATTTTGTTACAGTTTCAATAAATTACTACTACAAAAAGAAGAATTGGAGCAGAAGCACTTACATCTTCTACAAATCGTAGAATCAGAAAAGACAGCAAAATGGCAATACACACAACAATGCGAAGAATTAGCTTCCGAAATAAAAAAGCTTAGAGCAGAAGTAAGTAATAGTTTAATAGTTCCCTTTACCTTGCAAATGCTTGTTTGCTGATAAGGACATTTTAATATTTATCAGATTTAACAGATTTTTCGTATGCTTATTTTCACAAAAATATAAGCATATATTTTCGAAATTTTTTTCTTAAGTCAAAATGAGTATTCAATTTGGATCTTGTCAATTAAGATTTGATTGTAGATATTCAGTCAGTTTGTGTTACAAAACTTTCAGGAAACCATCTTTTCTAATTTAATTTTTAGTATTAAACAGAAAATGGATTGAAAATAGTTTAGTAGCATTTTCTAACCTACCTTTGTGGCAAGCAGTTGTAATGCAACTCATCACCTATGTCATTATGTGTCAATAATCAAAAACTTCTTTTTATATGCAACTTCTTTATATGATTTTAAAATCTTAAGCTTGGCTTTATGTGCTTAAAAATTAGTAAGTAGTATACTATAGAAATCTTGCATATCAAATATATATTACTGCAAAAATGACATATTATTTATCGTATATCATAACCCAAAGGTTTTTCAATTTTTATATTTTTCGGAATTGTTTCTTTGGTAATTTTGAATTCTCATCTTATATCAATAGTGACAGCAAAGAACAAAGGATTCTGGCGAAAGAAATTACAAATGTAGCTTACTGTTGTTTCTCACACCGGTAGCAGCAGATAGAACGACTTTGATTCGTGGAATAGACATTTTTCATATTAAAATAATCGAACAGGAATTAATATACAGTGTAGGATTAAAGTATGGAATATTTTTTTTTTAATATTTTTTAAGCATAGCGGCATCAACTTCTATGGTTATTAGCCGATTTTCTCAAGTTGTTTAAAGAAAACAACAATTTAGACTCTTCTTTGATATTAATCTGTCTGTTGGCTTACGTTGGCTCGTATAATAACCAATGTAAGGAGAGAGAGAGAAAAAAAAACAAGTAAATAATTAAAATAATATATATATATATATATATATATATATATATATATATATATATATATATATATATATATATATATAATAAAATACATCTTAGAAAAGACTAATCAGAGATCAGTGGTAAACTGACAAGCAGAGACAAGGTATGAGAAAAAGTACGAAACGGAAGGACGCCAAAGCATGTACGTAATAAAATAACAGTAAAAATAAAATATGTATAAATAAAATATGTATAAATATATGCAGGTATATGTATGAAAAATAAATAAATAAATTGTAAATAACTCGGTGTAAATACTATATTACAGTCAGTATATCACAGTATAAGAAACTGCTCTAAAGTATTTTGCTATAGCTTGTACATCAATCGCGTTATTTTTAAAAATATTACCAGCTTTTTAACTATGATTGGGTTATTTCTCAAACATTCAGTGATATTATCCGGCAGTTGTACGTTTTCTCTATGTATTGTCTATTGAGGACAGTCTAGAAGTATGTGGTTTACTCCAAGTATGCCTCCACAATCTTCGCATACTGGGGGTTGTCTCCCTACCAGCAAGTACGTGTTCGTTAGCCGGGTATGTCCAATTCTTAATCTGCAGAAAGTTACTTGCTCTCTCCTGTTCAGCTCAGATGGATATCGCCATTTCGTCACATTTGGTTTGATCGTTTTTAGTTTGGATTCAATGGAAGACCAGATGTTATGCCACGTGGAGACGATTTTTTGCTTTAGGTGGCATGAAACGTCCTTGTGACGAATGGCACATACATGGCAGACCCTAGTCCCGTGTTCGTTTTTGACCCGTCTGTGTATATGATCAGGCTTTGAGGATACTTGCTTAATATAGAACCGAGTGTTGCTATATAAAACTGATTGCTGATTTCCCCTTTTCTAATTGCGGCACATTCCATATGACAGATCGGTTTTCGTAAGTTCCATGGAGGTTCTTCACATCGACCTAACTGGTAGACCGGAGGTAGATTAGTTTGGACATTGTCTAAAAGTTCCCGAATTCTGATTCCGCATGGCCGCGTTATTGTACGGCGAGAGAAATAAACGTCTTCAAGCTCGTCAGAGAATAAACTTTTTTTTTAATAGTATGGAATATTAAAAAAAAGCGAACTCAACCGGTTTTTTAAAAAGGCTGTAACACGTCGATTTTGTTTTTTAAAAATACACATTAATATGTGAGATTCACCTCCCGACTTTCATTTGTTTCTAAGTTATGACGTCATCACAAAAAAATTTAAATGACAATATAGATTTTTTTTTATAGTGGAATCCGATAGTGATTTTTCTTCCCTTTATAATCATGCAAATAAATCATAAGGTTGCATAATAAAAATTCTGAGAAAAATCGATCTGAACTTTGTAAATGTTTGTTAGTTATGACGTCATCACAAAAAATTTAAATGACAATATAGATTTTTTATTGTGGAATCCAATAGTGATTTTTCTTCCCTTTATGATCATGCAAATAAATCATAAGGTTGCATAACAAAAATTCTGAGAAAAATCGATCTCATATATTGATATATCGATACCATAATATCAATAACATTAAATGTTCAGATCGATTTTTCTCAGAATTTTTGTTATGCAACCTTATGATTTATTTGCATGATCATAATGGGAAGAGAAATCACTATCGGATTCCACTACTAAAAATCTATATTGTCATTTAAACTTTTTGTGATGACGTCATAACTAACAAACATTTACAAAGTTCAAATCGATTTTTAATGAACCCATTGCCATTCTCAGTAAAAAATGCCTTTCTTTGTAAATGCGATATGGAAATCCCAACTATGACCTACAAATTGCTTTCTTGTCTAGAAATTATCAGAAAAATCGGTATTGTAATTTTTCTGTAGGCGATGAGTATTGTCCATATTTAAAGTCAATAGAAACGAACACCAATGAAATTTTCAATGTAGATTACATTTCTAATCTAATTCCGTTATATCTGAGCTTATTTCAACATATGTTTTAGATACGAATGATCCGAATCGTAATTTCTCATTTGACACTGGACGCTAACAAGAAGTAGTTTAAGATCACTGTTATATATTTTGAGAAAGAATTAGTAAATAAAACACTAATAAATCGTAATTTATTCCCAATCAAAACTCCAATATTACCCAACACCAAGTGGTTGAATCTCTGTTCATCCAAGTAAAAGCATGCATATTATTACAGCGGTGCCACAAACAAATAACCAACACTAGTATAAATCTAAATTACATTACAATCACGGTGAGTTATAAAACTTCTAGCAATACGCTGAATATAGTATATAACAAAAGATGCATATCTTATAACATAGTCACTGGCAACTGATAATATTTATTTATTAATGTTTCAGTGAAAACATGATTTTCCATGCCGTAGAAACAATTGTTTGTTGGTCTAGTGTCAATTTTGCACACATTTCGTACTTGTTTGGCTAATTGTGAAATTTTCGACTCAATTGAATGCATTACGACTTTTTGCTACAACAATATGTTATTTGTGGATGTTGCACAAATACTAATTTATATTCATTACAAATTAGTTTATATTTTCCTATTCTTTACTTGTTACTAGTATTTATGGTAAGTAATGAATAACTAGCAGAATATTAATAAAACTTGCAAATTCCCTTTTATTGCTTATTGCCTGTGACTGGATCGCAAACAGTAAAGCAAAATCAAATATTCAAAATTTAGAATTAAATTCAAACATAATTTACCTTCTTATCAGTTGTTTGCCCTGAAGAAGGAATGGAAACCAACCCAGGGGTATACTTCAGGAAGGAGTTCAGGTTCAAGTCAAGGAACACCAGGATCAGATTCTTGTCTAATAAATAGAATAGAAGAAGATTCAGCAGAGCTAAGAAAAATTAAAAAAGTTCAAAGCTTCTTCAGGGGATGGTTATGTCGAAGAAGATGGAAGCAAATTGTAGAACAATATATTAAAAGTCCTCATGCAGAAAGCATGAGAAAGCGCAACAGTCTCGTTTTCCGTATGGTAGAAGCAGAAGAGGAATATACAGAACAGATGGAAGTTTTAATTACATGTTTTTTGCGGCCCTTTAAAATGGCAGCATCATCCAAAAAACCCCCATGTTCGCATGAGGATGTAAATTCTATATTTTTGAATAGTGAGACAGTCTTATTCCTTCATCAAATTTTCCTTAAAGGTTTAACATCAAGACTTGAAAGTTGGCCTACATTAGTTTTAGGTATTTATTTCTATTCAGTTGAAATTTTAATAAAATATTACTAACAATCTTGTGTCTTAGGTGATTTGTTTTCGATGTTATTACCGATGTTAAGCATTTACCAAGAATACGTTCGCAATCATCATTATTCTCTACAAGTTTTAACTGAATGCAAACAGTCTCAACCGTTTGCTGCTTTATTGGCTCGTTTGGAGAACAAACCTGCTTGCCATGCACGGTCCTTGGAAACTTTTCTTACATATCCAATGCATCAGGTATGTATGTTTTATTAGGTATAAATTGTGTAAATAAACGTTTAAGCTACACGAAATACTTACAACTTGTTCATATGTTCATACAACTTACAATATGCGCATACGTAAATTTTTTATATTGGTTGCAAAAGTGTTTTTATTAATAAAACATACAATTACTGTTACTGCTTATTAATCTTTCTATAATTGACGAAGATAATTTAAACTTAGAATTAATGTTCTATTGAACTATTCTTACTTGAATCCTAAGATTAAAATCAAACGATTGTTTTCTTAGAAATTAGGTTCAATGAGGTATTATTAGAACCTTCTTAGTAGCAGAGTGAGATTTGATTTAGATTTCCTTTATTTCCGTATCGTAAAACATTTTTAGGCGGGGATAATTTACAGCCATGGTAGTGCATTGTCTAGCGTGCTGGAGTTTGACCCAAGCGGCCCAGGTTTCGACTCCTGGTATCGGCAGGTCTGGTTAAGGGCCTGTACCAAGCATTTACGCAAACTAAATCCGCTCAGAGGGCACTAGCATAGAAAAACATTCATTTAATATAAGTCCCACCTCCTCAGGTAAACCAAGGATTGAATTATTTTTACCTGCATGTATTCATTCGTCTTTTCCAAGAATTTACAACTTCGTAAGCTTTACAAAATAACTAGTCGGAGATATTGAAATATTTAGTATTTAGAGAAATATTTTTATACAAACACGAATCATAACATCGGTAAAGAGCATTTGCTGTAATAATAATTAGAGTAATAATATTAATAAAAATAAGTAATAATACAACAATTTAAATATTTAATTAAAAGCTAAGATTAAAAGAAATAAAGGCACAAGTTCAGGTGCTGTATTGAGTAATTTTGCTACATAATGATTCAAAAAATAGTTTCATAAAATGAATGATCTTACATTTAGTAACTGTAAAATAATATTATTTAAGCTAGATACAATAGAAAATTGTCGGTAATGTCTTTAAAACAAAACTTTATTTGACATAGGATATGTATTTATGACAATAACTTAAAATTAATAGTATATTATGTATTAAGGCCTTAATTGAGTGTGTTAGAGCCCGCAGAGTCAGTTAGCTAATAGTCCGGTCAAAATAGACGAAAAAATAGTGGTAAGTTTACATTAATTCGCACTGAAAATTGGTACAGGTCTTAGGTACACTATTACAAATAAAATTTTAAAAATCCCCACCGATCCTACGTCTGCTAAAAAATCTATTCAAGGTCAAAGGTCAAAAGTATCGGTTTTTGCATTTTTTTCGTAAACGGTAAGTGTTATTTAAAAATAAGTCAGACAAAAGTTGTAGATCATGCAATTAGCTACAAAAATTGTTCTTATACTTTTTGTATATATTTGTTACGAATCACCATTCCCGAGATATCGCGATTCTAAAAGTTGAAAAAGTCGTATTCTACATAATATGCACACATTTCCGCACCACCTGTGAGATAGTGTGCTTGGTGCATTTTTTTAACGTGGTTTTTCCGGTAGGCATACTCCACGATCTATTGTGATTGAGTTTTATTAAATAATATTCAAAAATATTCTATTATGTAACTAAAAAGTGGTACTATTGGAAATGATTAAAGTGGCACGAATTATTGTTGATTTCGGGAAAATTTTAGGCTGACTATTAAAAATTCATAAATATCATTGGCTGAGATTTAACAGACCTTGAATTTTATCCAATTATATTTCTAGATTTCAAATTTAATCACAATTAAGTTAATCAGAGTTTAATCAAGCTTTGTAAAACCGGCCATTAAAGTATTTCAAGGTGGCGTAGACGTGCATATTATTATTTTCGATGTTTCAAATGGTGATATCTCAGGAATGGTGATTCGTAGGACAAAAAGTATAAGAACAATTTTTGTAGATAATTGCATGATCTACAACTTTTGTCTGACCTATTTTTATAATAACACTTACCGTTTACGAGGAAAATGCAAAAACCGATACTTTTGACCTTTGACCTTGACCTTGAATACATTTTTTAGCAGACGTAGGATCGGTAAGAGATTTTTATAATTTTATTTGTAATAGTGTACGTAAGACCTGTACCAATTTTCAGCTCTATGCGAATTATTGTAAATTGAATTGTCTATTTTGACCGGACTATAAGACGATAAAGGGATCTAAAACACTAATTAAGCCCGAAATACATACGTTAGTTTATGTCCTGCCTAAGTTCAAATTAATATTTAATTTTAAAATAAAAATAATTTGAAAAGTGCAAAACTTCAAGTAGGTAGGTGTAGCAGCAATAAAACTTCAAGTAAGTAGGTGCAAAGGTATATAATTACTGTTATTACTATGGAGACGGCGTAAACAAGGGTAGCTATTTTTCTAGCGGGCTCTAAGTTCTAGAGCCCTAGAGCTCTAATTTAGTAACTAAAAACAGGCCGCTAAGTAGGTCAGACTTTTTGAGATTTTGTAGTAAAATTGTTTTATTCAAAAGATTAAAAATCTTTCGAAAATCTAATGGGAAGGACAAAATTAAAAGAAATAAGCATTTTGGTTCGAACAACTAGAAAAAAGAAAAACTGAAAGGTAATTAACTAGAAGATTGGGAATACCTTACGATTCTAAACAAAAAACCAACTGTTTCTATTAATTTGCTTTGTCCAACGGTAATCTTTACGCAAAATAATTCTAAGTAATTGTTCACACTGATTACACCTAATGTACTTAATATAATCCCATCACCCTTGGTATTACCTGCAAGCATTGCATACAATAAACATTCCTATGGTATTGTATGATATGCCAGAATAGGCCAGATGTGAAATTTACTAGGTACCATAAAGTAGGTACCCAATAACATTTAAGCTTATGGAAAAGGGGGTGGACCGACTACTTGTACCCTTAGACAACAATAGAAGTGGGTGTAGCTACTTTGAGGGGCGTAAATAATAAACAAATTGTCATCATATTATTGTTATTAGTACAAATACATTAATTCGGATGCAACAATGTAATTGCTACTATGACTACCTAGATATTCACGGAATATTTATACATTTATCAAGTTTTAAATCTTTTTTATCTCAATTGCAAAATATTTTATTTATTAATTGTTGCAATAAGTAAATTAAAACTTTATCCTTGAAACAAAAAGCGTGAAGATCTTTAGGTTAGTTTTCTCTACGCATTGGCAAAATTTGGAGTCGAGGAGATTATTGGTTTTCAAGTACCGATGGCAGAAACTTTGGATAATTTTGAACTAATTACATATTTTTCTTGTGGTTCACTTGCGCTGCTGGGATTTTTTTAAATATTTTTTCAACCTTTAACATAGTGACATAAATAATCTCCAGTAAAGAAATTTCCAAAACAAATCAACCAATTTTTCTACCGAAGCCCCTTAAGGTTTTCTGCAGTTTCTCCTTAGCTGTGACACAAATGTGGGATTTGCGCTGTTCCATCTGTAAGTCGGCTGCAGCCGCACGTTGGGCCTACGTAATAATAATAATTGCCCCTCCCTCCCGCACAAGCTTCATATCTTCTGGGGCTTGGTTTCCAGGTTATGGGTTGTAATTATTATTATAAGGTATTGCGATACCTTATTATTGTAATTAATTATTTAGTATTTAAGGGTCAAGAAATATGTAAAACATCTCTTAAGACCAATAAAAGCTATATTGCTTCTATATAGCTATATAGTTGTTGACTAACAATTGTTGGAAAATGACTGTGATTTTGACGAAACCTACTACCTAACTTTATACGCTTTACTAGTTTGAACTCTCACATACGATCCAATATTTGCGTATAAATCTCTATTGCGTTTTTACAATCTCTGGACAATTTACAATTGTGTTATTTGATGGCTAACTTCATCAATATATTAACCAAAGTTTCAGTAAACACAGCATGCTTGACTTTTTTCGCTTTTTTTCTAATCATAGGGCTTCACAGTTTCTGAAGATTCATACATTTTTGCTATTACCTACTTTTATCTATGTTTAATATGTTGCAGTATAGAATTTGTTGTGTAAACGTCTTGGTTGGGTAAATGAAATTTCTTAAAATAAAACCTACCCATTGCAATCCAAAACGACCTCCCACTTTTACTTTTAAAATGATTTACCACTTTTCTCTAAAACGGTAATAAATATGACGAATATGATTTCTGATCTCAGATCCATATGACCCTGAAGCTCGAAACGTAAAGGTGAACTTAAGCACTTCCACGTAACTTACAGTGATCGCACAGTCTATTGCACTATAGCGGTTCTAAGAAAGTGGATTATAGGTTCGGACTCAGCGGATATCCTAAGTCGAAATATGGGTACTTCCAGTTTAAATAACCAATTTCAAAAATATTTTATTCCAAATATAAATTGACGATATTGGTATATCGTCGGTATTGAGGTGTTAGACCATACTTGACATTTATATAATTAAAAGTATAGTCGTACCTGCAAACATTGGTTTTTATAGCTCTGAGCAGTAATACCGTTTGTTAAAATATCTTCAGACTCAAGTACCGACAGTAACAACTATTGTTAAATTATCTTAGAAAGAGCATTCATCAACAGTTGTATGGACTTGCATTCAGGGCAGTCTTTTTTTTTAGGTAATATAATTTAAATATTACGGAATAGAAACAAGTCCTATTTTTTGGGATTTATATTACAATTTTATTATGTCAAATGAAAATAGATACTACAATTTGAAACTCTATACTTTCTCTTAATTCTTGTGATTTTAATAAGAATAGTATTTTTCTGAGACCTATAAATTTCAATTTAGAAAAACCTTTTTATACCCTTGCCGTACCAAACCGCATTTAACAGGTATAACACACAAAAAGGAATATTTTATTTGTATCTCTTAATATTTTTTATCTTAATAAATGGAGTTTTTAAAAATTTAAAGTTATACCTTTAAAAAATTTCCTAAATACTTACCTGATAACATTTGACAGTATCAATGTAAGTTCAAAGTATCCTTTTATTTGAGGATTAAGCAGTAAGCTGAGTAAGTCTATAACAGTTCTTTGTTGGAATAATCACTATTGTTGTAAAATACCGGCCATAAAAATCAATTTCTGCAAGCTAAACTATAACTTAATAGCATAGCTTAAGTTATAGTTATAGCTATGATCTATGTCTGCTCTAATGGATTACAGCCTCAACAGATGGCTGTGATATGGTGGGTTGTAGGATCAGGCCGAGTTCGAATTTTGTCTTATTTTTCTTTTATATTTTTGTTATTTGTTATCGAATTTATATCAAATTCTTGCCAACCAAGCAGTATCATTCATGAAATCTTTTCATATCCTCAAGACTTACTTTATTGAAAACCCTAATCTGCTAAGCTTATAGCGTACTTGTTCATCTAAAGAAGACTTACCTTAAAAAAAGTTTTTAAAAAATATATTTATTATGGTTACATTACCTAAAACTCTATTAGGGTCATTAAAGTCAAATTCCATGTAGATGTTCGCATTCGATGAGCAGGTTTGAAATTTGTTTTTCTTGGTCGTTGTCTCAATTGTCAGTTTTTCTTAGTTCCAGTGTTTTCTAACTTTAGTTTTCTGCGTCCTTCTAATTAATTGAATTTCTTTTTCTCAGTGTGTTTGTACTCTTCTATATTCTCGACTTACATAGTCAAGATTTTCGATTAATTCTTCTATGAATTGACTTTGGAAACGGACTTACACCTACAGGTTTATATTCTTCATAGCTAGAAGATCAGCTGTTTCTCATTTTTAGATTTTGAAATTTGAATTAACGTCACATTGTTTGACTGCATATTTATAGGTTAATTTGCGAGTATATGGTAATCGTATTCTATGGTAAGAGAACTAATTCCATCATGTAGAGTAGACTTTTTAATACATAATTAATACATAAACAGCCTTGGTAGTGTAATGTCTGGCGTGCCGGACTTTCACCCAAGCGGCCCGGGATCGACTCCCGGCGCTGGCAGATCTGGTTAAGGTTTTCTGCAGTTTTCCTTAGCTGTAACACAAATGTGGGATTTGTGCTGTTCCATCTATAAGTCGGCTGCAGCCGCACATTGGGCCTACATAATAATAATAATCGCCCCCTCCCTCCCGCACAAGCTTATGGGGCCTTGGTTTAGGTTATGGGTTGTAGTAGTTATTATTATTATTATCATTATTATAACA
The DNA here is from genome assembly GCA_929113105.1 of Agrypnus murinus. Taxonomy (NCBI): domain Eukaryota; kingdom Metazoa; phylum Arthropoda; class Insecta; order Coleoptera; family Elateridae; genus Agrypnus; species Agrypnus murinus. The sequence goes on along the minus strand of OV816023.1, from coordinate 116,542,163 downwards.
ACCAGGGCTAACCGCCAGGTTGCTGAATGGGTAGTTAAGTGCACAATTTCGTGTAGTCGAATGTATAGGTATAAAATTACGGCAATTCCAGGTTTTATTCCTATACATTCGACTACAGGAAATTGTGCACTAACTACCCATTCAGCAACCTGGTGGTTGGCCCTGATAATAACTCACATGTTGACATCTGACCTCTCAGTACATTTGGTCCTACAACTTTTACTCTTTCGTCCGAAAGATCGGACACGTTTTTCTTTTAGATCTTTCTGTTCTTTTTTCTTAAACCCTACACCGTCTTCACTTTCCAGCCAGCAGCATTACATCAAAATCGTCTTATATTCGACGTCGTATTGACGAAAAATTATGTGTGAATGTCACAGCCCCAAGATGTCATAGTTTGACGAGAGCTCAGACTAATAAAACGACGCTTTTAAAACGTTACTTTGACGTATTTTTGACGTAATGAAATAAAAATGTTTGTGACCCTATAAAATTCTTATTCAAAATATGCAAATACATACATTTAATATAATATTTTCTGCAAAATTTAAGAGCAAATAGAAAGCATGCAACTGTCTAGGATTTAATGTGAAATAATTAAGAAATGTTACAACAGAAAATAAACATTAACCTCAAAACGTTTCGAGTTGCTTTAATGCTATATTTTAGTTTTAAATGTTAAGATGCTTACTTGTTCTTTCATGAAAACCACTGACAAGCTAAACAACCCACAATAGTTCAACGTTCAACTAACAAGGAAACATGCAAAGTAAACGGCCAACGAATGAACAAATAGAACAGAATAAACGGCGATGTAGCAAATAACGGATTTGAGCGTCCACTTGCGCTTCCCAGTCAAATTCAATTTCAATTTATAATATGTCATTGTAATATTTTCTTTTATAACTAATGTCTACACTTTATAATGTTTCAAAAAAATTCTAGTAGAAACAGTCTAGTCGATATTTCACAATTTTCTGAGAAAACTTCGAAATACTTCATTTGATTGACAATACTATGAGTATTTATTATTATGCAATATACATTGCATTAAATAACTTATATATTTAACGCTACTATTAGAATAAAACTGAAAACTGGTATTCTTAATATTTATATATTTAAAATTTCTTTAAAAAGCGCTTTATAGGTGATACCTATACGAAAGAGAAACAAATAATGTGATCTCCAAAAACGTGAGTATGATGTCATTTTAACGTATTGCTGAGACATGTCGTAAAACATCAATTATTAGGTTCATTATGACGTTACTTATTGTCTCAGTTATCTTTCTATAATTTTGATCAATCATCCTTGTATCTGCTGCGATTGTGTCATTAATGTGTTCCAGATTCTGTTTTTTAACTTATGTCTAAAATGTGTGTTTATGTTATTTTTCAGTTTATTAACATGCAACCTTATGTTAATAAGGCCTTCATTGTCTTTGAATTGTTTTATATATATTTGTATGTAATCAACAAGCTGGTGGTAGTTAAAGAAAACATCTGCATCTTTTTTGTTAGTAAGATTAAGTAACACACTGGTAGGTTTTTTATCTAATATAGATATATTTTCATATATCTATGTGTATTAAAATTATTTACATATATATAGATGTGTTTTATTCAGTTGGCAGCTATGCAAATTTGTAGATCTCTTATGGCGAACAGGGTTTCGCCATTTTTAGGTCATAGCTAATAGGCCATTCACATAGGTCTATTAGCAGCTCACAGCTTTCGTTTCGTTAACTCATTCCTTGAGTCTCCATTAGATGTCATAGCTTTTGGTTTCCTTTTCGAGTCTTCGCTTCGAAGTCTTCCACAGGGATTACTATGCCATCTTGCTTTATATCGTCCAGAGTCATATGTAGTTGACTGCAGATAGCTTTCTATGTCTTTTCTTCTTGCTTGCAGCTTTATTCTTCAGTGGGTACATAACACACAATTAAGGATATTTTCCTGTATTTGGTATTTAATCGAACACTAATAATAATATCTATCTAAATTTCCTTTATTCATACACCAGAGTTTACTCAGGTACAGATGTTAGAGTTATTATGCTCTGTCCCGGTCACCAGTTAAGCTGAGTTTGGTGTTTGGATGGAAAAGGTATGTTACTCTCCCACGAACACAGATGTTCCATTATGGTTGCAGATAATATTAAACGATCTTAAACATTTTAATAAATTAAAAGTTTTTTCCGTTATAACTAAACTATGTATTTATAAACATACTGAGTTTTTAAATCTTGAAAATTATAGAATATTGTGAGATTTGAGGAATGTAATTCACAGATTTATATAGTGTATACAATAGTAAATATGTTTCCAGATACCTCGTTACATAATTACATTACACGAACTTTTGGCTCATACACCACATGATCACGTTGAACGAAAGAGTTTATTGAATGCCAGGCAACAATTAGAAGATTTATCTAGACAAATGCACGATGAGGTTTGTTTAATTTAATTTTTCTATTAACAGTCTTAAATTACCTAAGTATTAATCCGACAGGTATCCGAAACAGAAAATCTTCGCAAAAACTTGGCTCTAGAACGGATGATTGTGGAAGGTTGCGATATTTTACTAGACGTTAATCAAGTTTTTGTTAGACAAGGTAAATTTTATTGTTACATTTTTCAAGTTACTGATCTTATAATATTTTTAAATCATCTTTGCAGGTAGTTTAATTCAATTGCCAGCTGATAAACAAAAATCATCTCGTAGTAAATTGAACTTCAAGAGTGAAAAGGAATGTATAAGGCAGTGTTTTCTATTTTCAAATCATTTAATTATAGCCACGAGGTAAGTCTAGGCTAATTTACGGAAGCACTTTCTTATATAACTATAACGTTCATTGTGTAATTACAATCTTTCGGATTTTCATGAGTAATTATTTAAATAAACGCAACCAAACATAACCAGTTAAGAATTCTAAGTCTAGCTATGCATAGCACTCCTCTCTCCAGCTTACTCTCTTCCCTCCCATATCATCTCCTCTGACATACCTCTCTCCTTAGACTTATTCTCCTGTTAGAATCACCCCCCCCCCTCCGACTCACCCACCCATTATTATCACCATGAAATTCTACATTGAATTCATAAATCATAACTATGCTTAATATAGCAACTTTCTAAACTTTATCCGTCATTTGGCCATGTTCCTTAAGAGCTAGGGCATCAGTTCTTGAGATATTCCTATTCTACTTTGTAATAAATATCCGAATCTGAAATAAGACTTAAAAAATTCCGAAAAACGGACAGAGACAGACACACATTGAATTTCAAGAAAATGCTCAACAGCAAATACTATAGCACTCGACTGAGAATTGTTTGTTATATGATTTGTAAGCAAGTGTTCGATGACGTAATAAGCAAGTAAAGGGAGGATGTTTAGTGCCGAGACTATCAAACGAAGCGTAACAAAAATAAGCCTTGTGTCTTAAATTGGTATAAAGTTAATTAACTTTATGGTTTTAAAAATCTAAGAAAATATAAAGTTAAAGCATATAAAAAAGAATTAGCAAATCGGTCGGAAAAAGAGATCTATAGCGGCATGCAAGGGTTTGTCTACACATCAGAACAATTCGAATGTTAAACACTCAATGATGGATGATGGAAAAGTAGACTTTAGGAGCTGCAGCCGCCAACATGCGCTATGGCTATTTCTAGCATATATAATTAATTTATTTTAGCACTTTTAAATACTGCAGGCGTATAAATTAAGAAATGATAAATAAAATCCAAAATCGATCTTAGCGTTTTATAGATAGTGTAGTTTTGTAGATAGTGCAGTTTTATAGATATTGTAGTTTTTATAGTTATTTACGTGAAGTACACTTACTTAAAAACTAAATATTGTTGGTTTAGAACTTTAGAATAACTATTTTTCTTATTTTGAATTAATCTTTATCTACTACTTTAAGATTTTTTGAGTATTATAACCACTGAAATACAAAATTACAACTGTTAGAAATAGCTACAGAACATACCGACTAATTCAGCCCCTAGACGCTATTAGTAATGGACGTGGTCTGTCGGTAATTCCAAAAGTTAACACCCTGGTAATTGAGAGGGTGCTGCAAGTGGATGATCGATCTCGTGCGTCTCGAATTAAACATTTTAAATTTATTTAATTTAAAAATATAAAAATTAAAAATATATAAACATTAAATAGTGTTGCACAAAAGCTTCAATATAAAAAAAGATTCTTGTAAATCGGCCCAGTAGAACTAACTGAAACAGATTAAATGAAAAAAACTAACCTTGTATTTTAAATATATAGACTAAATATATAAACCCCATCAAAACATGACGGTCAAAACGCTAATTTATTGAAGGATTTTCTTATATACAACGTCCGTTGTGTGATTATAATCCTTCGGGCTTCCAAGAGTGATTATTTAATATTAATGTTTATTAAATAAACGCAATCGTACAAAACATTGAAAATACTAACCTTAATATTCTCAGGCGAACTTTTGAACGCGTTATTTAATAAAAACCTCCTACTTACCTCCCCCCGCCATCAACCCCGACTTAACTCCTCTCTCCTGGCTTACCCTCCCCCTCGGACTCCTCCACCGACTTAACCACACATTCTTACAATACAATTCTAAATTGAATTCATATATCATATGCTTAATATACCAGTTTTCTAAACTTTGTCGGTTATTTTGTTCATGTTCCCTAAGCGATAAAACATTAGTTCTTAGACATTCCTATTTTACTTTTTTATCAAATATCCCAATCTGCAAAATTTAAAAATTTTTAAAAAACGGGCACACTCACAGAGGCAGAGGGAGATATCGAATTTCGTAAAAATGCTCCACAACAAATACTATGAATCTTGACTAAGAATTGTTGGTGGAATAGTATGCAGGTATATGAATAGGTGTTTATTTCCTAAATGTGACGAAGCAAGCGCTGTAAGTGGACGGCCTTGGGAATATTAAAATGCATCGATTACAAATAAACCTTTTAAATTAAAAATATAAATAATTAAAAAATCGCAAAACTAAAACTCCGCAGACTAAAAAAAGCACGGTTTTAAAAATATAAAAATTAAATAAAAATAAAAAGTGTGTAGTGTTCACTAATCTACAGAATTAAAACTTTAATATAAAAAAGGATAAAGCATCTTTTAGAACTCGAAGACGAAGTGGAAGAAAAATGAGCCGTGTTTTAAATATATACTTAGATTTATAGATTAGTAAATAATAATTAACCTATACAAGAAAGTTCAATATAGAGTTCAATCGACGTATTCACTATCGAAGGACATAAGAGTTTCGTAATCTACAGCAGTGTTAATGGGAACACGATGATAAGTGTGATCGCAATTAATGAAATCTTTATAATAATCGCCCCAATCATTTATAACAACTTGCAAACGTATCTTACGATGATTTGTTTTGTCCAAAACTCCAGGCAATGTGAAACAGCTATAAATAAGTAATTGCCATCATCTAATATTTCTATAATTTGTCTGCTTTCAATGGTTTTCAACTATGCGGGTTTATCTACGCAACCAAATAACAAATCAAAAGTTATCAAAACTTTAATTATGCAAGTGGTGGGTTGCAGCAAACTAAGAAGACTTTTATAATCGTGAATAGTTCCAAAACATACCAACGGTGGTAAGTGAGATGGCGTTGAAGGTGGATAGTCATTCTCGTGCGTATCCAAATAAATGTTTTAGATTAATTTATTTAAAAAAACTAAACTTAAAGAAATACAGAAATTAAGTAGTGTTCACTAATCTACACAACAAAAGCTTCAATATAAAAAAAGAATCTAGTAGAACTCTCAAACGAACTGGAACAAAAATTAGCCTTGCGTTTTAAATATATAGATAGATTAGTAATTTTCAAGAATCCATAAAAGAATAGTTAGCAGAGATTGCTTACCCAGCCGATGTTCGTTTGTTCTGTATTGGAAAAAGAGCCATTATTATGACAGTTAGCGAAAATTTACTTTAGCACTTGTAAGTTACACAAGATAAATAGGCACAACGATGAAAACAAGATTTGTCATTAGTTTGCTTTTGAGATAATATGTCAATTTTAGAGTCTAGTGATTTCTAAAAATCCCATATAGTTTGCTTATTTAAAAATTATAGTAGGTACATATTGCTTAGAATTTATGAATTTACTTTAAGTTTTACTTTGATCCATTTTTTCGTACTATGACAAAGGCTTTGGTTTCTTAACCACAATATAAAATTACTTATTTTATAAACTTTTTGAAGTTACACAGCTTGGATTCCCATTTGTATGAACTTTGCCTAGTAATTGCAGAATATAGCAAATTTCATAAATGTAGAATCATAATTCTATTTGAACTTTTTTGTTTACTACGCTCTTTTGCCTTAAATGTGTTGTTTTGTAAATTGAATTTTTATGATAGAGTATGCTATGCTGACGAGTTCAAATAAGAACGAGATAGCCATTTATGGCTTTTAAGTTCAAAATCTGCACACTTCGTGTACACTTTTGTGGAGTATGGACTATACTGTTCATTGTTAGTTCTACCAACTAGGAGTATAGCGCAATGAGAACACCAGGCGTGCACACATATTTGCACCGGTACCTCCGGTGTGCGTGCTGGTGATTGCCGTGCCATCCACCTAGTTGAGAGAACTTGATGGTATAAAGGTAATTTAAATTAATTATACAACCCTTATACACATTATAGCATTAAATTCACATAGTTAGTTATATAGAAATCCCATTTATGTATTTATAGAACATTGCAATATAGAGGCTTAGATTCACAAAATGTGCTACTATACACATCTTCAAGATGTGTTTGTGCTTGTTGGGCATTATGACTTAAAATTTTACCAACTAATTTATTACATTTGTTTTACAGAACTTCTAGTGGCAAATTGCATCTTGTTCCGGAAATTGGTAAAATATCCCTGGCAGATACGTTGCTTGTTGAAGATCCCAACGAAAATGAAGACGATGGTATGAAATAAAAATATAACTATATACTACACGTTCAATAAATGACTAATTTTAGAATCATCCGTTTGTTCAGTTTCAAGTCAGTCATCAGGAGTCAGTGAACAATCAGCCGCAGGTGCTTCCAACAGTCTACAAAATCGAGATTTCAAATTAATTGTGGATATTAAGACTGGAACTCAACCTAATCAGGTAAAATAGATAAAAACGCAAATTTAATGTTATGATACATATCCGTAATTCAATTTTAGGTGTGTGTACATTTACTAGCATCGACCATTCAGGAGAAAGCCGCTTGGATTTCTGATATAAGTCAGTGCTTAGATAATGTACAATTCAATGACATGATTCGGCCATCTGCTGATAACAGCTCAATTACTATCCCGCAGTCCATCAGGAATGATCCCAAGCTATTTAAAGATGAGGCCGATATCCGATTCAGTCGAACCCTTAATTCTTGTAAAGTTCCACAAATCCGTTATGCAACCCCTGAGCGTCTTCTTCAACGATTAACTGGTAAATTAAATGGACAATGATCTTCTTTATATGTTTTCACACATCGTTCATTGAGTGGTGTTAAAAATATCCATATAATCTGGGGATCAACTAATCTTTTCGTTATCATTTATTCTTACTTTTGAATATGCATGATATAAATATATACCCCATCCCTGATCAACTTTCTGCACAATCATTAAAGGTACAACAATAGTAGGACTACAGGTGATTGATAAACATGTAAGTTTTTTCAGATTTGAGGTTCCTCTCGATAGATTTTCTGAATACTTTTCTACTTACTTACCGGGTGTTTACTGATGGTGTCACTGTTCTTGAAGCCCTTAAAAAGGTGTTCTACAGCACTGATCCAGAACCACAAGGTTCAGTTGTATCTTTAGAAACTTTTTCCCAAAAGGATGAGACTGGGCAACATTTATTATTTGATGATAAAAGACGAAGTAGTTTTTCTCCAAGAAGAACAAGTGGGGCCAGCTCAGTATCTGGATATGGTTCAGAACTCAGCGAAAGAGACCGCTCCCATAGTTATGATTCCCAGGCACGCCATTGGCGATCTACTTTGCACAAATGTAATATAATATTTAGTTGATTTGCTTTCAAAATATTTAATATTTAACATGTAGATGAAGAAGAAAGCCGAGATCAGAGTGGACAAACCGATCTGCTACATCCTCGTATTATAAAGCATAGTCCCACTCCTCACATACAAACTAAGCAACCTCCATCTGAAACACAAACAACAACAACAACCATTCAAACCACTCAGAAGGTGGTATTTATTAAAGTAGAGCAGTCGCAGGATTCTCAGGAAGATAATGCTCATTTAGCCATTCCAAAAGTAACAGCTTCTAGTAGTAGTGAAACCCTTACAGGTACATAATTTAATTTATTAATTTCATTAATATGCAATAAATTTAATTTTTAGTGCATTTCTTGTATGTAGGTATTAATTTTCTTACTGTTTTTGATCTATAAATAACTTTTGTAAAGTATCACAGGAAAGGAAAAGGACTAGATATTAAGTCAGTTGGATAAAAATATAATAATATACATTTATAAGCACTATATGTACATTGCAGATGTGACAGTACTAAGTGCTCCATGTTCACCGAGCAATTTAAGTTCTGTTACTCTAGTGGGTTCCACATCTTCTGAACACAATATTACACAAGGAACACAAACAACTCCATCACATTCACCTTTATCAACTGAACCACCATCAATACGTAGACCGTCCTTTAGTAAACATGAACAACTTGTTACAGAGAAAAAGGTCGAACGTGGTATATCTGAAGAAATAGATGGTATATTATCGAATTATTTATAAATCCTTTGAATCAAAAAATGTGTTATTTTTTAGAAAACTTAGAAGAACCTACGGTTTATTACAACCCTACACACCGAGCCTCTTGCACTTCATCAAGATCTGCTTCAATTTCAACGACTAACACTTCTGCAGTAATACAAGTATATATATATTGCTATTTTTAGAAAAGTACAGAAAAAGTAAAGAATTTTTTACAGAGTTATTATGGCTCACGAAGATCAGTACAAGATGGTGAAGCTTCAACAACAAGATCGAGCTTTCAACATGATTCACCACAAAAGCCCAGTAAAGCTGGCGTAGTGATAACATCATTTCGACAGTCTAAGAGACGGTGATTAATATATAAAGACTAATTTAAGACAATTTTAATTAATTTAGCAATTTCTTAGAAGTAGTACATCAAGTGCAGCAGCAGCATTTGCTATTGCAACATCTGGTTCAAGTAATCCTAGAGATCTTTCACCAAACTCAAGGGAGGCTGCAAAAAGTGCGCCAGAAACCCAAGAAGATTACGCTGCAGAAAGAGCTCGTTGCAAAGAAAATATCATGTCTACTGCATGTACAATGCGTGTCCTAAATGTTTTGAGGTATCAAATTATTACATAAAACGGTTTTCATCAATTAATATTATGTCAATATTATACATATTAATTTACAGGCACTGGATTTCAAAACATGCTCAAGATTTTGAAAATGATCAACGCCTAAAAAACTTAACAATTGAATTTTTAGATGATATAATATACAGTCCTAATCTTTTACCTGCTGAACATAAAGCTGCTGCTCAATTACTCCGACTTCTTACAAAAGAAGAACCAGAAAGCTCAAAAGTTGATCTCCATGCATTATTAGCAGTTCCAACTGTTAGTACTTTAAAATAGTTTTATAATATGCCTATAAATGCAATGTTCTCATGACTTTCAGACTCCTACTAAGGAAAGTATTGAGACATTATCTGCATTAGAAATTGCTGAACAACTAACATATGTTGATCATCAAATTTTCATATCTATTAGCAGCGAGTAAGTTTTCAATGCAGATATGTAGTAGCCACTATTATTTACAATTAAAATTGTAGAGAATTTCTGGGACAAGCCTGGATGAAGACTGATAAATCCAGTAAAGCACCACACATACTTCTAATGACAAAAAGGTTTAATGATGTTTCGAAACTAGTAGCATCTGAAATAGTTCGTAGACCAAATATGGCATCAAGAATAGCAGCAATTGAAAAATGGGCAGCTGTAGCAGATATTTCTAGATGCTTACATAACTTTAATGGTGTCCTTCAAATTTGTTCAGCTTTTACTAACAGTTCAGTATTTAGATTAAAAAAGACTTGGGAAAAGGTATCCAAAACGGTATACAAATCATTAATTGTTTTGTTATAGAATCTTTAGATGTCTTTTTTCTAGACAAAACAAACAATTGATAAGCTGCAAAATATTGTAAATTCAGATGGTCGTTTCCGTGCCCTTAGGGATGCACTTCATCGCTGTGATCCTCCATGCATACCATATGTAGGAATGTATTTAACAGATTTATCCTTTATTGAAGAAGGAACTACAAACTTCACACCAGACGGTCTACTAAATTTCGCAAAAATGAGAATGGTAACAGCAACAATCTTGTTTTAATTTTTGCTGAAAATTAGAGGAAGAAACATCGTAGAACATTTTTTCTTTTATTTTTCGTACCTTTCTCAGATTTTAATTAAAGGAGTAGAATAGGTAGCATTATTACAAAAGTAATCTACAGCTGAGAAATAATAAATGTGAAAACGGGGTTTTCTGTTAAAATGTCCAAGAATCACACGTTCTAAAGTTATGAACAACACTTAGGAAACAATCTTAAAACATCCAAAAAGTTACTTACCACGTTTTAAAATGTAGATTATATTGTATCATATTGATCCTTGATATTTGTGCATATAACAATATGAAAGGTATATTCTGAATAAATAAAAAACTAAATTAATAAATGTGATAACATATATCCAGTATAAACGAATAGATGTTATACATTAGACGATTCCATACAAAACTACTATGATATGTGGAAATCTAATAATTTAGCTGCACACCTTCTGTTCAGGGGCGTATTTACCATTTTCGAGGCCCCAAGCTAAAATGTGTTTGAGGACCCCCGCCGTATTATTGATAATAACATTTTAATTACGCCTACGCGAAACAGTTTCACGGAGTAATTTCATTTTCGACTAAAGATTAATATTTTTAATAAAAATAACTTGAGAAAAGGGTAAAAGATTTATTATTAAAAACGTTAAAAATTGGAATGACACGTTTTTACTCATTACATAAACAAATAGCCACTTTCTTCCATTGTAACTTAGCAAGTCTCTAATGTCGTTTAGTAATTTCTTAAGCTACCTGAACCCGAGGCCTCAAGCTGTAGCTTAATGGTAAATCCGCCCCTGCTTCTGTTCCAAAAAAGTATTCAGCCATAACTGATATTAATTTTGATATTAGTCATAAATAGCAAATTGGTATTGGAAACTTAACTACCTCAGTATCACGTCTTTTTAAAGACAGCTAAATTTTAGAGAGCATTTGCGACGATATGTCTTACAAACTGAGAATTTCCAAACGTATAGGTATATAATAATCTAATTGGGTGAATGCCCAAACATGAAATTGTGCAAATATTTATAACTCAGAATAAGTATACCCACCAAAATGATATATGTATTACATAACATAACACAAACTTCTGTTCAGTCGTAGTGGCCCTACAGGGCAAATCACTATGTATTAATGCCAATTAATATTTTGACACATCAAAAATTCAATGCAGATCCATATAAAGTGGCCCAGCACTGTGTTTGATAAATTTAAACAATTTAATTTCTTTAAGGCAATAATCTAATAATAATTATTATTTTAATTTTATCACTTTTTGTTTTGGCCAAACGCAGCGGTTTATTCGTTTAATTTCATTTTCTTTTTGTTCTATCTCAATGCAATTAAAAACAGTTTTTTTTAAGAAACTTGGGAGCTACAAAGCAGGTCCAGTAACATGTTTACCTAAGGCAGGAATCACACTGCTCGACCACGTCGATCGTCTGAGACCGACCAAAATTTCGAACACATATACATGCGTGCGCAACGTCACACTGTTAGACCAACGGCCGTCCACCGTAAACCATGCTCGATCATCCAGGTTTAAATTCAAACGGGTTGGAATCTTGTCCGGTTGTGGCCGACGATCGCATGCCCGTTACTACTTTGCAGTTTCAAACACGTGGGAGGGTTTGCAAAATTTTGTGTATCATAACATAACATAACCTATTTATGTTCAAAGATTGTAGGCACGGATGTTAAAAGTATTGCAATTGTGTTTCTCTGCAGTTAGTATAGCCTAGGATGAAATTTGATTTTACAAGCTGCACTAAAGTAGTGAAATTGAAGTCGTGGTAGGCTCCTTGTGAAACATTGTTTATAATAATTTTAAGGAAAACTGTTGTATTTAAATGTTTCCATAAATTATGCCGAATACTCTATACGTGTTTCGGCCTGTTAAACCTAAGCTAAAGTCAAAGCTAAAGACTCTTTGAAAAAGGTTTAACAGACCGAAACACGTGTAGAGTATTATATATATTTAATTTATAGAAACATTTAAATACAACAGTTTTTCTTAAAACAATTACTGCATTAAAGCTCCTAAATCCTCCTTGTTGTTCTCGTTTTAAATAAATTTCTCGGACCCAAATATCTCTTTCTCCTCTTTTTAATCTCCTCCAAATCATATAATTAACAATTACATTTTATGAATCGCTATCGTCACTGCTACTCATCTTGAAAATTTTATTAGGAAACTAATAAAAGTGAGGTTAGGAAGAAAAAATCGTTCGCGGCCGGTCGACCAGTGTGATTTTAATTTTTTTACAATCAGCAGTGCACCGATTTTTTTAAACCGGTTGTGAACAGTCGATGCTGCTTGATCGAGTACTGTGATTCCTACCTAATCCTATGCCTTAAGGGCGAAGATGCAGGTCAAACGTTCAGGTTTATTTCACTAGTTGCTTTCACTCACCAAGTTTCAACCTTAAGACAAATCTCTTTGTAAAAAATATATATTTTTTAAATTCTAAAGTTTAAGTTGTAATTTTCAAATGGTAATATGGTAGAGCACCAGTTAAAAATTTGGAATGTTGGCCCTTAATAGTATGTTATTAATCTCCATCTTGAAATTTTCGTGGCTTACACACTATTATTGGTCAATTTTAGATTTTTATCTTGTGTCACACTGGAGATATTACCAGTTAAAAACTGCTTGAGTTTTTGAAAATCTGCAATTTTTAATTTTTTTTTTTACAAAAAGCAATAAAATTTCAGGATTGAAACTTGGTAGGTAATTCAACTAATCTCTACCTGTTAGTAAAAATAATTGCGACTTGTAGATTTATTACCTTGTTTTCCTTACCTTCCGTCTGAAAATGGAAACTGTTTGAGATAAACCTAGACGTTTGAACTATATTTTCGCCCTTAAGGTTTAGGATTAGGTAAAAATATGTTACGAACCTATTTTGTAACCCTTAATTTTCTTAAAAAACTGCTTTTTACTACATTGAGATAAAACAAATAGTAGATGACCTATCTGAAAAACCACTGCGTTTGTATGAATGACTATTTCGGAAGCAATTGGCATTTTTTAATGCGCAAATGCGATGTGTGTATTCTCGCATTGAGACTTTACAAAGCCGTTGTCGGTAAATCCCCGATCTCGTTAGTCAATTTCCAGGAGGGTCCACCGGGAATTTGGCCGGCTACCCGGCGCGGCGGCCCGGTTCGACACTGCTTGTGTTATGTATATTTCAAAATACTAGGTATAGTTAGCGTTTGGTTTTAGCACAATTGTACGACTGTTACATACCTATTTCAAAGTTGAATTAAAGGCAGTTAACTTCAGCAGATAGGGTCACAGATCAGAAAAGCGATTGCGAAACTCTAGAATTCTTGTCTCAGGGAGGAATTTGGCACTGTTTTACATTGACTTTGCTTATTATAAATTATATTAAATGCTAAAGTTTCAATTATTTGAACATCGATTGACACGAACACACAGTTTTGTTTTTTATTTTTTTGCAATTCAGTTGTCCCAATTCTGCATAGTCTGCTATTCATGGCAGAGTTCACTATTGAGTTATTAGTAGCCCGGCGTAGTAGTCAGTTATATTAAGTTTCTTAGTTAAAATAACTTTTTTTAAAAGGGATAGTTCATGATAGGTTCTGCTTACTATCCATTTTTTTTCTAGAGTCTTATGACTTTGAAAACGTATTGCTCGTAAACTACCGTTACAAATTAAATATTTTAAAAACGTACAAATAGTAAATTTATTTCTACATACAGTAATACATTTTACAGTTACATACAACATACAGTTTTTACATATAGGAACATTTATTAAAGAAAAATAATGTCTACTAATGAAAAGTGTTGATGTAGCGAAAACTAATCTCTATTAATAAACAAGAAAACATAGTTCGATATTTTTCTCTATAAATTTTAACTAAAACGCTTTTTGTCTGAAAATTAGTAGCATAAGAACCGCAGGTTTCTTTCTAACCCCTACAAAAATCTCATAGATATATGGCAGATACTTTCCGAGAAAGAAATTATTTAACTTACCTTCAATGAAATTGTTCCTAAAAATGGGTACCTTTCATTACGTATCGTCCGATAAAATCAAAAGTATACCACTTAGAAATATAATATTTTACTGTTATATGTAGAAATAAATTTACTATTTACTCGTTTTTAAAATATTTAATTTGGGTTAGTAGTTTACAAGCTCTTAAAGTCAGAGGACTCTAAAAAAATGGATATTAGCTATCCAAATTTCTAAAGTGACATTGTTATCTCCGGTTGTTTGTACATTCAATATTTTTAATTTTTACTTTATTCTACTCCTTTGAACTAATTAGTGGTATGTGGCATGTTTTGTATGTTGTGTGTGTTAAATGTTTATAATTAACAGGAACGTAAGTGGTATAACAGCACAATGAAAAGAATTATTAAGAAGAGAATGCACTATTTACAATAAGCAACATAATTACAAATTTTCATGAACACTGACGGACTGGGATAAAAAAATCATCTCTATAATATTGAAGTTGTACCGTCCCACTACCATCATGAAAAATTTGTAGTTATGTTTGTGTTAGTTATGTTTTTAAAATTTTTAAAGTAAAAATGCATCTTTATGTATACCTACTATATGATAATATCTATATTTGGATGGCATTAAAAACATTTTTTTGTATCGAGAAAACACCCACAATAATGTTTTTAGCATGTGCATGTAATGTTTTAATAGTGAAATAAGGTTCTTCTGCTAAAATGAAATTTCCGAAATGAAAAATACCCTTTTTGCATTTTTGTGGTCGTATTAAGCAAGGCGTCAAAAAATTATCATAAGAAACACATCTATGTATCCTGAATAGAAAAATGAAGTAAAATTTTCATGCAACTTAATTAGTCAATAGGATTGATATTTTTCGAGTTAGTTAGCGTCAACGTATAAATTTTGAAAATTGTTTCGAAATAAATGAATAAAATAGATAATGAATAAAGTAAGTAGCTGTAAAATATAATAATATTAAATGCGGAATATATTATTATTTTGAAACAAAATACAATTTGAAAAATATTGTAATGCATTGATATACCTATATACAGGGTGTCTCAAAAATAACGCAGAGGGTTAAAGAACGTCCGAGGTAGAATCTAAAACTGAAGAAAAAAACTCTACCTTGAAAGTTTTTTTTAAATTTGTAAAAAATAGTTTACTATACTTTTTGCTAATACTGTACTGTTATATTTTGCAGCAATTTGTTAATAAATAATAAGTTATCCAGCATTGGGTCAGTCAAAACTTTGTAAAGCGATATGTGCAGAGTTGAGAAGAAATTCCGAAAAGTCGATTTAAAAACACTAATATTGGTCAGGTCAAGTCTTAAAAATCATGACATATCACCGTAATAAGCGTTTTTGTTATAAACTGCACAGTTGCAAAAAAGTTCCAAACTTTGATGATCATCAAACTAATTATTTTTATTATCAGTGCTTATTTAAAGGCGTTTTCTGTTTTAAATAAAATGGATTATGGTAAAAGTTGTTCTTATTTCATAATAAACTATAAAATATAATTAAATATATTTATAGTAATATGGAACTCAAAGTGAGAATAAAGTGTAATCTCAAGATTGTTCTTATTTAATAAATCGTCATTTAATTTAATATTAATTTACCTAATTTTACCAATCTTTACAAAAAATGTTCAAAATGACATTAGACCGCATTAGACCGCTGTTTCTAAACGTGGAAGTTTTGTCGAGCACATTGAAGGCATTCAGTCCAACAAACAAATGAAGTATCTGGTTCAAATAAATCACGAGTAAATGTTCGACTCAAGTAATTAAACTGATAAGAAAAATAGCAGGTAAGATTGAATAATTCATCTGAGATTGAATAATCAATAGCGTGAATAGGGCCCCTTAATTGTAAATAAGACGAGTAGCAAAATCAGTAATGAAAATAAACATATGTTGCCCCTATCCAGTCATATCGCACGTCGGTGACATTTTTAATAGCTTAGATAAGATTTAGAGTGTTGTCTGCAATCTGTTCTTGTTTTAAGTGTTAACCAGGTGTTGATTACGCGGTGACCGAGATTCTTCATTTGTTTGTTGAACGTAATTTTCTTATAAAGCCCAATGCTTTTTATATTTTTTAAATTAAATTGAACGCCGGTCGCAAATATAAAAAGCAAAAGATAAATTATTAAAGAAAAATTATTTAAAGTTCAACAAACTACAGTCCTCAGCATTATGCGATATAAAGGGAATGTGGAGCAGAAGTGCAGGACCCGACTCAAAACTTGAAACTTAAATAACTTGCAAAGTAAATATTTTAGAAAAAAAAGTAATAGGAAAACTTTCTCTACACATCATCAACTATCTCGTATTTACGTATTGTTTGCTATATTTGGGACACCTTGTATATATATTTATTATTATTATATATTTTTCCACACCTATCCGGAAATGACGAATATCAATATTTAAACTTGGGCGCGCTTTAACTCAAAAAATATAAATCATAGACAATTATATTACTCAAGGGTTTTACTTCAATTTTCTATTCAGGATACATAAATATGGGATTTTATGATGAAAAAAATGTATGTTTTCGAAAATTTTATTTTACTTAGTACAGAAACTTTATTTCACTATCAAAACATGCTAAAAACATTATTGTGGGTGTTTTCTTAAAGGGAATAATGAGATTTTAGCCTTACAAAAAAAATGTTAGTCATGAAAAAGTCATAAATATTTAAATATTTCCCAAGGAGGTCGCCAGAGCTATGTGTTTTCATAATAGGTATTTTTGTCTGTTCTTATAAGATAAAATTGCTACTAAACAGGAAAACTTTCGTACCGTGACCTCTTGTAGATTTTTTCTCTTTAAGTAGTGTAAGAGTGTATATAAAGTGCATCCCTGATATTACTAAACTACATGAGAAGTTATAAGATCTTAATCCATATTTCTATAGATTCATGCAGTGAAATAGGTGACAACAACGAAGCACAAACTCCCAGAAGAAATACATTAGCTATATTTCTTTCGCTGTAGTCCCAAAGTGAGACGACCTATAGTAATATCAGGGACGATATTTTAAAGCGAAAAACTTCACTAAAAAAGGTTATGGTACAAAAGGTTTCCTCTTACGAAAAAAATTGACTAAAATTCTACCACTTACAGTTATTTAAATCGTGGAAGCTTTTTGCAAGGCTTGTATTGCGTCGAAAGGGAAACAAATCAGCATCGACATATTGAACGCTCAATAAATTTCTACCTGCTTTCATCGACATGATCAAAGCAAGAGTATTTTATATTCGTTGTTTTGTGAAATAGATTCCTTTTTTATCTGGTATTATATTAATGACCGGCCCGGCCCATAGACTACCCGCTCTTCTGGCGTTTGCCAGAACTGCCAGATCTTCACAGAGTTCACCCCTGTACATGCATTTTCTTTTGTTTTTGATATTATAAACAATTATACATTTTATTCTTGCAAACTATTTATTTTAGTAATAAACTAATAATACTTTATTTGCACTAAACAATAATTCAAAAAGTTATTATAAAGTTAATTTATGTTCTTTTGACAATTTGACTTTGTTCTGTTTGTGTTTCATTATTATTATTATTGTGTTTTAGTAATTATTACAGTTTTTACAAAATTATTTCTGTTTATGTGTATTTATATTATTATATTTTTCATTTAACACAATACATTTATTCTTGTAAACTTGTTATTCTTGACAATTACAGTTACATAGTACAATTAAGAGTTTCAGGATTGTAATACCTTTTTCATTTACTTTGCATCTTTTTCTGCACTCTTACACTACTTTCTTTAACTTGGGTTCTTTCTTGTATTCAATATTTCTTCTATTCAACATTTGTCAGAACTATGTTTTGATAAGCAACTAGAGCTACAGTTACATATTTTCATTACTTGAAATTGTCTTTTTCAGTGTCTAAATAGTTTTCTATTTATTGGTATCATAATACAGGTTTGGTAAATGTAAACACACTGCATCAGTTTATTTACTGTAGTGACTTGTCAGATAGTCAACACATCATACAATACTTAAGAGTCGGTTGCATAAAGCATTGTTAACTACATGGTTATTTATAAGCGTTGTTAACATATGTGATTGGTTGATTCAAAGCAAGTGTTGTAGTGTGATTGGATCCTTTAAACCCGTTGTTAAGTTTTAGTAGTTAAGTATACTTTATGCAATCGCTCCATAATCAGTTTCATAGAAATACCAAATAACAAACTATTATTTTCTGTTTAGATTGCCCATGTTATTCGAGAAATTAGACACTTTCAACAAACCCCGTATAAAATTGAACTCATTAGAAAAGTAGCAAACTACTTACTAGATACTTCATTGCTCATGGATGAAGATGAAATGTATAAACTTTCCTTAGAAATAGAACCGAGGACCTCACGTCTAAGCAGTGCAACTCTTGGTCAACTTCCATTTTCTGCTAGCTCTACAAAATCGTAAATAGTGTAGTATTTCTACAAAAAAGTAAATTTAAAAAGTAAAAGGATAGTATTTTTCTCTAATATTAACAATAGCACAACAACATTTATATCTTATGGTTATGTAACTCAGACAATCTTGTTTAAAAAATGAACTATTTAGTATTCACTAATTATAGCTGTTAACTTTGCTAAAAATAAAACAATCAAATCAAATATACTTCCACATGTGTCAATCTACTTTTTTAATAGTTATTGTTTAGAAGTTTAGGTTTAGAATATATAATCACTGTTAAGTACAATCATCATCATAATAGTTGAAAAATCAACTCGCAAAATTAAAAAGAAATTCTTCATTGGACTCTAGTAATGAATTTATCGGAAAGACTTATATATGAAAATACGTCTTTATTTCATTTAAAATAAATTATTGAAATTTCACACTTTGTTTTGATTATACATAAGCAAATGTAGGATTTAATTTATAAAGAAAAACAAAGTACCAGTTTAGATATTTACCAGTATGGCTATTTAGTCACAATCTCCATGTTAGGTTTGGGCTCTATTGTATGTTCGTTCCTTTTTGTTTTGTTTCTATGGAATATATTTTCACCCATTAAAGTCCATTTATACTTCGTAAACAGGATTTTAGTAAACTTCATATAAGGGTATCATTACTATTGCTATTAAATACCGTTAGATTTACGTTTTCGGAAATTCATATTCGTCTGCACTCTAGGATAATATCTGAATACTAATTTACTAAATTAAATTGCTAATATAAGTTATTATTAAGATTGAGAATAATTATTATTATTTTGATTCTGTCCACTTTGTAATAAAATGTCATGCTATGCTTGTTGCAGCACTGAATTAACCCTTGGATAGGTTTTTTACTTATTAAAATCTGAATTTATTAGAAGTTAAATAGAAGTTTCAGTTAAATATCTGATCTCACATTAAGATCATTTAGAGTAAGTAACTTATATAATATGTAACTATACTTCATTTCTTTCTGTCTGCCTTGTTTATACAGCTAAATTGTATTAACCAAGGAAATAGAGTCAAATGTTATTGCCTACTTTTAGAAGGTATATTTAATAAACTAATCTTATGCATTTTTCTGATAATAAAGAGAAAAATAGTTTTGTGCCAAAAATATCGTTTTTTAACTAGAAGAAGAAATACTAGAACCAAAGTTTATGTTGTACCGGTGTAAAACTTTTTCATTTGAACCAATAGACTTTGCGCTATATCGTTTGGACCTGGCAGAAAAAACAAAGTACAGTTAGGAATATTGTTGAATTGCTGCTATATTCACATACTCAACCAAATATAAAGTGTATTTTTTCTCATTTTGAAAATATAATACAAGAATGTGTCAACACTGTACTATAGGATTATCTCTCTCTTATAATCTAACCTTTTAATTAACTGTTTACTATTGTGGAAGTTATTTGATTACTAACGGTAGTATATATTAAAAACAAAACCAGCAGAAAAGAAAATTCTTTTGGAAGGACTAATTTATTTAGTGCCTACCAGTTGAAAGCAAAATTTAACTTTTAAGTGTCGAGTGATTGAAAATATACAAAAATTAAACACATTTATGTAGGTTAAAACAATAATATTAGAAATAAGGTTGCAGTAGATAGATCAGTCACTGTACTTGTCCAATCAATTATACAGTGATAAATATCGTTACTAACAATGAAGTATAATGTTAGAATGCAATCTTTAAACATTGTTATAAAGCTATAGTTAGTGTTACATTTCTATTTTTAAAATGCCAAACAATTGCACTTTATAATGATATATAATTTATTGTTATCGGTTGAATATGTAAGAAATAACAGTGCTGTAAGAAATCTAAAAATATTTTTTCATAGTTCTTATAATGACTCACTTATACAGTTTCCAGTCTCCAATTTATGTAACTTTTGTTTTTATTATAACTTCTGAGTAGTATTATACTACTATACTGAGTATATACCCACACAAACAAATGAAGAATCTAGGTCAACGTGTGATGAACAGCTGTGAAATACATTAACTTAATATAAGAGAGTAACCAGCATCTCGTGTTACTCTCAGCTGTTAAAGAAAGTAAGCAGCGTATGTTAGGATTGTACTTTTTAACATTTTGAGCATGTGATAACCGCATCTCGCCTCGTGATCGCCGCGTGATTCGCGATGCGTTAAGCATTTTCACCGTCGTGATTTCGGCGACCTAGATTCTTCATTTGTTTGTTTGGGTATAGTAGTATAACATTGCATACACTTTGTACTGCCAGACAAATTAGCTGAGACTCGTATAGGTAGTCAGAAAATCAACTGCGCTCACAGGTGATTGTTGGGTTGCCTAAATATATCAGGGTCGAATTTGGAAGTACTTCTAATGAAATTTTTTCAAATTCACCTATTAAGACCCAAACTAAAAAAGAAAAATCTGATTTTCCGTACTTTTGCGCGTTTAATTTGCAAATAAATCATCTAAAAATATAACATTATGGATTATTTCTATTACTTAGCGTCATTATAATTAATTATTTTTATAATTTCAATATTCAAGTTATATGAATAATTTATTTTGTTCCAGAAATATTTAGGCAACCCAACAATCACCTGTGAGCCTAGCTGATTTTCTAACTACCTATACAAATCTCGTTTAATTTGTCTGGCAATTTACATGACCCGGAACAGAATTTACAACAATGAGAGTCCAGTTAAAGGCTAGGTTGAAATCTAACTCTAAAAAATATTTTTTTTAGTTTCAGATCTTACTCTTACACCATATGTAATGAGATATATTGACATTGACATATAGTGGAGTAACGCTAAGCAAAAAAGAGCGTTATCTAGGAAAACGGTCCTAACTATTTCGATTTGAATAATTTTTTTTAAAGTCTTGTAAATATAAAATACTAAAACCTTTACAAATTAGAAATTGACGCTCAGAACGGGAAATGCGGAAACTCCTGTTGCCTCAACCATCTCAGAACAGGATAATTTTTGGTGTGTTATCACATCTATGTATTGGTAGTTCGAAGCCACTATTAATTTATTTTTATTCCTTTTGGTTTAAATACGGCAGCCATATTTGTTTCGTGGTGCACGACGTTTCTTTCAGTTTTCTATGTAAACGAAAATCTTGATATCTCAAGAACAGCTGGTCGTAGAAAGTCGCGGTAAAAACCATTGCATTATTCACATTTCGAACTACATTTATTGTCTAAAACATAAATTTTGTAAGATGCTTCCTTTGGGCGCAAATTAAGTCCAAAAAATAACGATTTTTTGCAAGATTTCTGCTCTTTAGAGTGTCATATTTCCAGACAATGGTGAAGTATCAGCACTCATTCTTTTTAAGAAAAGTACACAGTTAAGGATAGTTTATGTTTAAAATATTTCAAATACGAAACTTCATTATTTTAGTAGTTATGGGCTTTTGAAATTCTCGTTTTCTTCATTTTTGAGCAACTTTGGACCTCAACATCTCTTATGGTCATGGATGGATTTTCTTTATATTACGTGCATATGAAGCAGCATATGATGGCAAACTGTGGTAAAAATCTTAACTTTGTTATTATCGTGAGGACAGAGTTATGCTCAGTTGAAAGCTGTATACCATTAGTATTACTGAGTAAATGTACTTTATTCTGGTGCTAATATTGGTTTGGGAAAGTAAAATTATTATTATTATTACTATTATTATATATAGTTATATGCTATTAAGTTCTTGCAGTGATAACTAAAGTTATTGATATAACAAGGGTGCTTTTTCTTTGTATTTTCTTCCGTAGCCGATTTCCCTATCAATCCGTAAATTGAATGACAACTAACATGAGCATAACTCTGTTCTCAAGCTAATATCAAATTTACTATTTTCACCATAGTTTACCATCATATACTGCTTCATATCTACATAATATAAAAAAATTCCATTTATGCCCATCAGAGATATTGAGGTCCAAATATGCTCAAAAATGAAGAAAACGAGAATTTCAAAAACCCATAAATACCAAAAGAGTGAAGTTTCAGATTTGAAATATTTTAAACATAAACTAGCCTTAACTGTGTATTTTTTAAAAAAGAATGAGCGCTGATACTTCGCCATTGTCTGGAAATATCACACTCTAAAATGCCGAAGTTTTGCAAAAAATCGTTAAACTTCGGACTTAATTGGGCCCATAAAGAAGCATCTTATAAAATTTATGTTTAGAACAACAAATGTAGTTCGAAATGTGAACAATGCAATAGTTTCCGCGACTTTCTACGACCAACTGTTCTTGAGATATCAAGATTTTATGTAAACAGAAAACTGCAAGAAACGTCGTGCATCACGAAACAAATATGGCTGCCGTATTTAAACCAAAAGGAATAAAAATAAGTTAATAGTGGTTTCGAACTACCAATACATAGATGTGATAACACACCAAAAATTATCCTATTCTGAGATGGTCGAGCAACCGGTGCGGGACCACTTGGAAAATTTTTAGGTTATTCGAGTTTCACCACATTTCCCGTTCTGAGCGTCAATTTCTAATTTGTAAAGGTTTTAGTATTTTATATTTACAAGACTTAAAAAAAAAATTATTCAAATCGAAGTAGTTTGGACCGGTTCCGAGATAAAAACGTAAGGTTACTCCACTAATATTACTAAATGTAAAAGATAGTTTGGTTTGGTTAGGTTATTAAAAAAAAGGGAAGGATATCAATTTATGATCAAGAATGATTACTTCAATTCTTATTAGTACTATTAATACATACCTACCAGGGTGCGTTTTTATATTCGCGGAATGGGAGGTAAGGAAAGTAAATAAAAACAGAGAATTATTTTTCTTTTTCAATATATTCATTCTCCCTTAACTTTAATATATTTCTCAGATCTACTAATTAATTTATTTATACCAGTGAAAAAAATAATTCATTTTTGTCGTCAAAATATGCTGAAACTGCAGCTTTTACTTTATCATCGGACGAAAATTTTTTTTCTCGAAGTTCTTTCTTCATATTCGGGAACAAACAGTAATCGCTGGGGGCCAGGTCTGGACTGCAGGGTGGACGATTTAATTCCTGGAAGCCTGCCTTGTGCAGGGAAACTCGATTTTGTTGAACGGGCGCGTTGTCGTGCAAAAGCAGCACACCTTTGGGAAGTTTTCCTCTTCTCTTTTCTTTGATGGAGTCCCTTAATCGTTCTAAAAGTGTGGCATAATATTCTCCGGTTATAGAAACACCCTTTCCTTTGTAGTCGATGAGCCGGCTTCCTTCAGTGTCCCAAAATATGGTCGCCATGAGCTTTCCAGCTGACTGTTGCACTATAAACTTCTTTGGCGGGGGTGTACCTTTTTTATGTCACTGCATTGAGTTTTGTTTGGATTCAGGTTCATAGTGATGAACCCACGTTTCATCTCCTGTAACAATCCGACTTAATACTCCATCCTGGTCTTCACTGCAGAGCTTCAAAAACTCCCGTGAACATGCCATTCGTTCGTGTTTTTGAGTTGGCGTTAGCATTCTCGATACCCATCTTGCACAAACCTTTGTCATACCGAGATGAGCGTGCAGAACTTTAAAAATGGTTGTATGTGATACTCCAACCATTTCTGCAAGTTGTTTCTTTTCCAAACGGGTATCTTTTAATAGTTAATTTTCAACTCTTTCCACAAGTTCTGGCGTGGTCACCTTGATGGGATGTCCAGGGCGTGGATCGTCTTCCAGTGATTCTCTGCCTTGTTTAAACATGTTATGCAACTTATATATCATGGTTTTTCCAGGATAAGAGTTCTGGTAAACCGCTGATATCTCTTCTATAATGATTTGCCTAGTTTTCCTTGTTTTGTCAAGAACTTTATAACGACACGATGTTCAACTTTACTCATATTGAAAATCACTTTACGTTCTGACTTGTGTAAATGACAATAACTCAAATACCACTAATTCAATAATAATCCAGTTCGGTATTTATAGTAATAAGACATCAAGCTAGACGTTACGATTGGTTTACCAAGCCCCGCCCCTCAGCAATCCCCCCCCCACATTCCGCGAATATAAAGACGCCCCCTCGTACATAGCCAAACTATTATGCTGGTTTTAAAGAGTTTTGTCCTTAATTAAGCAATCAAATGAAGTATGTGACTAAGGGATGTCAAACTATACTCAGTTAAAGCACAAAATGTTTTAAATCGATAAATTATTTTTTTAATTTTTATTATTGTTTTTCATGTAAACATATTTTAAAATAGTTTATCTAGAATAATAATTTTTTTCTGCCATTTCTGATTATGAAACGGGCATAAGCTGTTAGTTCGACTAACTCAACTTACACCAAACGCAGCTATATCCATATGAAACCTTAAACTAATACAATATGACTTATTTGTGCCCCCCATTTATGCTAAAAGTTAAACTTGCTTGAAAGAAGGTGTACACATGTGACTAAATAAATTTAAAAATAAGCATTTTTGTGTATATTATTAACATATGTTAAGAAATAAATTCATTACTTTCTCATTAAGTGCACCAACACGAAATCAATCCCGAAATTGAAAAATCTTTTCTGAATCCAGGATCAATTTAGTAGTATATCAAATAGGTAAATTTCATAAGCGTAATAAGAGCAGTAAGCATATTGTAGTTGTATTTCTTTAGAAAATGATCAAATCAATATTTAGTACGGCCATGATATCAGATATGTATGTACGTACTTGTGCAGTTTATTACTATAAATAATGAAAAAACACTTTATCAAATTTAATGCTGGTTGTATCATTCCATCGGCTCACAGTCATAACGGAATAATTTGAATAATAAAACAGTTTTTGCTTCTGTTGCAACCAGCCTTAGTTTTTTTATGAATACGTTCCCAAATTCTTAAATGTCCTTATTTTTTTGGGGAAGAATTTTTTTTTGGGTAAATTACTTAGTCGGACTAAAACTATGCCCTCTTGTTAAATTTTTAAGCAAGGTACTATTTAAGATGGGTTTAAAAGAAGGAACATTGAATAGCATGTTTTTGCACTTCTATCTGAATAAGATAAATAGAAGTCTAGTATACTTCAGAATTTAGGGATATATTTGAAAAGTAGTATTAAATTCTTGAATGAAAGATAGTAATGATAAGATATTAAATAATAGTTATAATTTAGATTGATAGAATTTCGATATAAAATGAAGAGCTGGCTAGTTTTATTCTATAAACTACGTTGCATGTTTTGTGCTTTATAGATTTTGTGAAGATAAAAAAATGTACAAGTCAAATATATCTCGAAACTCGAAGATGTACGCTTTCATTTTGATTTTTCTTTTAAAGCCAAAATTTGTCATTGATATTCCTTATTTACATTAGACAAACGAATGTCTTGCTGTTAGTTAATTCAGCTGATATTTAAACATACATCGGATTTTCAGAGATTTAGTGGAAGGTATTATTAATAAAAAAAGTAAGTGAATATTGAAAATGCTAACTCTCCCAGTATTATTTTTTCATTTATGACCGGTTTCACAAAGTTTGATTAAGTTCTGATTAACTCAATAGCCATTTAATTCGAAATTCAGAAATTTCATTGGCTGAGATTTAACGGACTTTGAATTTTATCCAGTAATATTTCTAAATTAAAAACTTAAGCACAATTAAGTTAATCAGAGTTTAATCAAACTTTGTGAAATTGGCCATTAATACTTTATTTTACAGTTAAAAACAAATACACATAAGATAACATATATACCTAGACTAGCAAGGAAAATATTATTTGATTTAATTTTTTTTATATATGTCAATTGAGTCACAGACAATATCTTTATTGTGGTTACAAAGAAGTAAATAAAAACTCAAAAAAAATGTAATCAGTACTAACTGTTTTAAAATGTTGATAGTGAAACTGTAGCACAGATCTGTCAAAACGAATATATATGTGATAGTGATTTCTTATTAGTTTTTAGTAACAGATTGAAATTAGTACGTAAATTTTAAATATAAACAGATAAACATTTTCATAAAAAATACTTATGCTGGTTATAGGTATAAAAACCATAAATCTTTATTTATTGTTAAAATAACTTTTTTTGATATAGCTACTGATGATAAGTTATACATACTACCTGGGGATATTAATTGTAATCATGTAAAACATTCAGAAAATAGCTGTAAGATAATAGTGCGAACAAAAGATTAAGAAGATCATTTCATAGATTAAAGCTAACAAAATTTAATAAAGATTAAAATAAAAGGCACATTAAAAAAATGAGCTTCAAAATAATGCTATTCATAGATTATAACTAAACTAAACTATTAAGAAGAATATACCAGATACCAGGTCAATTTGAACTATTTTAGGGCTCAGGGTAGAAAAAATGGAAGTCCTAGTATAGAATACAAAACTTGTCACAAAAAATTAATTGCAAAAATACATTATAATAAAATATGGGAAGGCACTGAAGACTATTGCCTCCTGTAATATATGTTCCAAATTAACAGAAATGAATAATCTTTTTAATGTTGTTTGATACCTGTAAGTATCTTATATCAACTATCTAATCTACATGCCTAGCTATATTTTAGCATTGTTAATCTAATAAGTTCATGCAGAGAGCAGTAGAGTTGAATATAAACTTCTTTGGATAGAAAATTCTATTTGTGTTTCCCAGTCAGTTCTTATATCTGCATCTAATTTTTACAGACATGCATATTACAGACGTGGTTCATTGAGCCGTTGCCCAAGAACTATTGTTGTGTGTTTTCAGGTTCATCATTATATGTTCATGTTTTCTTTATTAGTTAACCAGTAATTTTTCTAAATATCTATTTTATAATCTGTCATTGTTAGATTTGACTGATTATGGCTATAATTTGATAAATTCTATTCTGTATATATTTTAACCTCAAAGTTTAATTAGATAAATGAGTACCTGTTTCACTGTCTTTGTCATCTGTCGTAAAAGGTTTAGCACGTAAAAGCGAACTCTAACGAACAATTACAAATAAGAGAGAAATTCTATTACAGGAAGCATAAATAAAACTTTATACAAAAAATATCAGACAAAGATTAATAACAGTGATAAAAACTGTTACTGTTATTTT
Source organism: Agrypnus murinus (assembly GCA_929113105.1). Lineage (NCBI taxonomy): Eukaryota > Metazoa > Arthropoda > Insecta > Coleoptera > Elateridae > Agrypnus > Agrypnus murinus. The sequence continues at coordinate 116,514,187 of OV816023.1, read as the reverse complement.
ATTGATAATGACGACTCATCTTCTTTTTCTTTCACGATTTCCTCTTATTTTAAACATTGCTCCAACCTTGATGCCAATAATTGTTAAATGAGAAAGGAATATTTAGGGAATAATGGAAGTGTCCGAATTTATAGATAAGTATAAATTCTACTTTTATCCCTAAATCTTGTTTTCTACTTTTATTAATGTTATAACTATCAATAGTATCTGTATCAACATAAAAATGAAATATTCTTCTACTTAAGATTACATTTTGCAAATATATAGATCTGCTAATTTAATGCCCAAGGTAATATATAGTCTTATCAAAATCAAAACATCCTCATTAATGTGCGTATTATTGTTACTACTAAAGTAATAGTGCACCCACATTATTTTATTTATGTAATTTACCTAAAGATAATATTAATGATGTGATTTTTTCTAATTATGAGTCTTCTTTAATTACTACCTCAATTTGTTAATAATTAAGAGGAAATTTAATTTTTTATGAAATCTGTAACTTATACATATCTCCTACTGATTGTCTTGGAAGATAAATTTAGATGGAATTAATACAGCACGCAAAAATATTTCATAAATGTAAAAAATTTCATAAAAAGTATTAAGTCCAACTAAATTTCTATTAGCATTAGTGCGGTGATAACTGGATAGTTTGCTCCCAACATAAATCTCTGACAATCCTCTATTAGAAATGTTAAACGCCTAGGAATTGAAATACTATTAACCCTGTTACAAACAGGCTCTTGATATTTTTCTCGTTATACTTTATTATTAATTTACATTATTATTTATTTGTACTATTAACATTGATTATAACTATCATTTTAAACGTATTATTTTGAATGTTCATAGATATGAGCTTTACCTTTTGCTGCAAAAATCATAACCAGTAATTAATCTTGAAATAAGATATATACTGTCTAAAGTCTGTGAGCAGGTCAAATGCTGGTCAATGGTCAATTAAGTTAATTATTATTCAAATTAATTTTAAAGTAACTTAGTTGAGTTTAAATATTTTAATGGGAAGTCTTACAGTTTATTAGCTTTAACGTTGCTGGTTTATTACCCTATGTATGAAAAACAATATTAATCAGATCTTACCTATAAGCAGCCGAGATTAACAATAAATATTTTGCATGAAAATTTTGGAAATTCTCGGTATGGATTATTGTTACAAAAAGAAATAGAATAGTTCCAGGATCTCATGGCACTCGAAATGCGCGCAGGCGGACGTTACTTTAGTAGGGTAGAAACTACCCAGCATTTTTAAATGCATAACTAAAAAGACTATCCTAAAAGCGCCATTCTGCATATTTCATAAGAGAAGCAGATTTTCAATTTTGTTTAAAAACAAGTTTTAAATAAGATTGTTTCTTAACAAAACAACTGCCAGTTTTAATAAAGCGTTTTACATTAATTAAATAATATTCTGAATAAATTTGTTTTAATGAGTATTTTTAACACAGGTGTGGAATGTAGAAAATTATAAGAAAATTTAAAATAAAATAATAAATTAAATTAAATAATAAAATATAAATTTAAATTTAGCTATTTTTTAAGTTATAATGCAGTTAATTAAGAAGAAATTCTTAAAATTAAACCCGTGAAAACATCCTTTATACAAGTTGAAATATTTGATGAAATTAAAGGTTTAATTACACTGAGAAAAGCATTTAGTTGGACCAATTAAATTTATTTAATGCAACTAAATATTTAGTTAAATAAACAAAATTATATTGGATTTAACTAAATATTTAGTTGAATTAAATAAATTTAATTGGTCCAACTAAATACTTTTCTCAGTGTACTTTTATGTTTTTAACTTTACGAAAAACCCATTTGATAGCATAGGTATTAGTATCGATCGATTAATCTACATTGAATAAAAAGAATGAAGCAATCAATAAAGAACAGTAAACAAAATATTTTATTTGTACTTATTTTTATAAATAATGCGGACAAACAAGCACAAAAACACATGGGAGTAACAGTAGTAGGCAAACGTGAATGATCGCCAGTGCTAATAGAAATGATGATATTTTTTGATTAGTTCGTAGCAATCTACCTTGAAGTGATTAGCGAGTTTCGTATTTCTGCGCATTTTTTCTAGCGTGCCATGGGACCCTGAAACTATTCTACTGAAACAACGTTCTTACTATACCGCTGATTGAATAAGAAGCTTATATTTTGAATAAATAAAATGTTCAGAAATAATAATGAATACTTATGATATAGAGTATTATCAACAGTTGACTCGGTAATAAATTGATCTCCAGTATGACATACAATAAACTAACACTTATTATTTAGAGTAAAGATAAAGATAACTATCTATGTAAAATGTAAAGATATCTTTGATTTATTTTCTGTTTAAAATTGAAGTTTTATTGCTCAGCATCAATTTTATCAAATGTGATCTTTAATTGTTATAATTTTGTGGGTATTCCAGTTATCACTGATTTTAAAAATTGTAGCAAATTGTGATGTATGTTAAAACTGATGCACAAAATAATGTGAAGTCAGAATATTTCTAAAACTTTTTGCTCGTTCTTATATTAAAAGTATGTGACTGTTAAATGACAATTAGCAGGATTGTTTGCTTAACAAAAAAATTTTGTCAACTACGGTCTCCTAATATCATATTCATAGCCAACAACACACCTTTCAATTTATTTTAATTTAGTTACTATAAAGTCTTCAATTGCAGAAATGATGTAAACTTAAATACTTTTTATAAAAGCAATATTGTTGGATTTTACATCTTTGGATGTATCATGCAATTATACATTACATTACTCACTGTTGCTTATTCCAGTTTTACTATTTCTTGTAGATAATAGATTAAAGATGCATTTGAAAAATTGTTGGATTAACAAACATCAATTATATTTGACACTTTACATTATAAGTATTAATAAATGCACATTAAATACTAATTTACTTTTTAATATGTACCCTTATTACTATAGTTTTAAAACTGAGGTACAAATATGGGAAACAGTAGATGCTTGTCCTCAATAATTTAAAAATTACAATGAGGTTTTTGGATCATTGTATATCATGATGTATCACTGACGTATTGCGTATATTAGTGTATGAAATACACTAATATTTATAAAATGTATTGGGAAGGAAGATTCTTAACAGATTAAATGTCAGAGCAGATGCTGGTGTCTAGGCCTAATTATTCATCATCAGTATGAATCATAATGAACACCAATATCTGCTTTTTATATTTTTTATAACCTTACAAAAGAACAGAGGAATATTTGAATGTGGCTGCTATGTATGTCTATATAATGTCCCAGTAATCCATTTTTTAAATATGTTTGCTTCAGAAGATCATCAATGACACTAAATGGGTAAATGAACCCTGGTAAATAGATATATAGCAATGTAGTAGTCATTTTTAGACGCCTAAACTCCATAGTGCTAATAGATGCAAGATGTGTTCATAGTTTTATGCATGGGTGCCCGCAGGGAAGAGTAATTTAAAGACAAGCCTCCCTGAGAATTTGCCACTATCTTTTTTATATTCACACTATAAACCACTGCTGTTTTTGTTACTAAATACTATTTAAATACTATTCCCACCTGTCACTAATATGTCTAACTACGTGCTAAGCTCGCGTATCAACGGTCCTAGACCGATTTTTATTTTTTAATTAAATGTGGGTTTTTATGACGATCAAATTGAAAGTATGTTTTTGAATCCCTGAGTCTATGCAAAAACATAATAATGAAATATCATTCACTAAACATACACATATAATATGTACACAAGTTTTCGATTTGCTCCCCCCCCCCCTTCAACATTTACTGCGTGCGTGCATATCCTTGTAAGTATATTTAGATTTGGATTGGCACTTAATCTGTTAAATAGTTACTTTCTCTGTTGTAAAAAAGTTAAATGCATTAAAATATTCAATTAAATTATTAATGTATATCCTTTTGGTAATTGGTAGTTACACAATATTTAAAATGTACATTTTCTCTAATCGAGTTTTGTTAAGTTTTCTTTACTTATATGTTAAGCAAATAATCCTACACCGTAATGTGTTTAATTGGCTTGAAAGCTCTATATGTCATTGTATATTCACTATAAGAAATTGCATTCTACAACACTTTTGCTGTGAAATGTTATTATAAATGTCAATATTTTCTTGTTTTTAACAATGCAGGTTAAACCTATACTATTCCATGAAAAATATTTCTCTAAAATAAGTAATATATTTAAATATTAAAAGTGTAAATAGAAAGTATATTTACCTAATCCATTTGTTTCTTGAATTACAAAACTGTCAGGTTAAACAAAAAGATTAATAAATTTTTATAAATCAGGTTGATTTTTATTTAACCTAATAGATAAATTTATTTTGTCGTAGTGTTACTATAATGTTCAAAAGTATTTAGCAAATAATATAGTTTTGAGTAATTGTGCCAATAACTGACACCCAATATTTAAAATTTGATTATGCTGTGAGCTGTGATAGAATAAACTTGATGTTTATTTGAAATATATAGCAAAGAGCGTAATTCCAAGATGGCGCACGAGAACCTTGTGCCAACACAATCAACCACACAAATCCAACAATGTCGAATCGGTCAAAGAGTAACAAAATAGTTACAAACACGCAATAAACAGTTTTCGAGTAAAACTGATAATAATTACAAAGATATTAAAACACATGGTATAGATAATAAAACTGTCAGCTGCAATACTGGAAACTGAAACAAAATTAAAGTGTGATAAATATGTAAACTTGGCAAACACTTCACATGTTACAGAACAAACATTGAAAACTGCTCTCAAGAGACGTAATAACAATCTCCGCTTGTAATTGGAAATAATAAAAATTTGGGAACAAACTCAAGTATTTATTATAAAAGCAATTTCAAAAATGGTTGTTTCACATGTATAACGGTTTGCACCGACAACTAAATCAGAGGACTTTTTTTTTATTTCTCCTAATTAGACACCTGTTTGGTGCTTTGCATTAAAACTGATCAGAGCTGATCAACCATTAATTTTTATCTAATAAGTCTTAAACTAAACACTTATAAGCTAGAGTTCATCCATTAATGTCCTGTAGTTTGTTTTGGTTGAAACTATAGTAAACATTCTCACTCGCGCACAATGCTCTGCTTTTACCCAAAACACTACACAAGCTCAAATGGTTTTGTCCTCTTCAATCTTCAGACGAGATCTTGATTGTCCAGCATCTGAAGAGCTTCTGCATTGATATGATTATGTAGCCTGGCTTCATGCATGCTAGCAAACCTTTTAATCTCGTCTTGAACAGTTGGAATGCCAAGGTCCCGATGAAGGTCATTATTGCGGACGTACCATGGAGCCTTTACCATGTTACGCAGAACCTTGTTTTGGAAGATCTGAATGGGCTTAATGTTATTAGCTTTGGTACAACCCCAGAGCTGTATACCATATAACCATATCGGCTTCAAGATCTGGTTATAGATTAGAATTTTGTTATTTAGTGCCAACTTAGAATTTTTTCCAAGGAGCCAATAATATTGTTTATATTTTAGACCAAGTTCGGTTCTTTTCTTCTTTACATGCTCTTTCCATCGGAGCTTAGCGTCTAGGTCATGCCAAGGTACTTGAAATTGTTCGCGTATGGTACTACGGAACCATTTATGTCTAGTGGCTGTATATCAACTAGTGTTTTGTTCGTAAAGATTACATGGATAGACTTGAGCTCGTTCAGCTTGATCTTCCATTGTTTTGTCCACTTTAGTACTGTATTACTAGCTGTTTGTAGTTTAGTGGTGGACACATCCTGTTCCTGACCTATTGCGAGTAGTGCCGTATCATCGGCAAAAGTTGCAATTTTAACATCGCCCAAATGCGGAATATCACTGGTGTATAGCAGGTAGAAGATAGGCCCTAGGACACTACCTTGAGGTACACCTGCGTTAATTTCTTTTAGTTCCAGTATTCATCTTCTTGTTTAATTCTGAAGTTTCTATCCGGTATGTACGAGGAGAGAACTTCCACATATTGTTTTGGAAGCATTTTGTTCGGCTTGTGACTGAGCCCTTCATGCCAGACTTTATCAAAAGCCTGGGCCACATCAAGGAAGACTGCTGAGCAGACTTGCTTTTCTTCGAGAGCTTTTTCGATGACTTCTGAGATTCGGTGCACTTGATCTATGGTGGAATATTTATGTCTGAAGCCAAACTGGTAATCTGGAATCAGCCTATTGTTCTCTATTAAAGGTCTCAGTCTTTTAAGAAGTAATTTTTCGAAAAGCTTTGAAATAATAGGAAGCAGAGAAATAGCCTGTAAGACTTCACATCGTTGGGTGACTTACCCGGTTTAGGCAGCATAATCACTTCTGCGACTTTCCAAATTGTAGGCACGTGCTTTAGTCGGAATGATGCGTTGAAGAGGTACGTAAGCATTACAATACCTCTTCTAGGCAGTTGTTTCATAACTTGGCCAGTGATGAGATCAAATCCTGGTGCTTTTCTAGCGTTTAGATTCATAGAAATCAGAGGACTTAAAGGAATTTTTAAACCACATTTCCCAGAAGTTCTCTGCGAAACTCTTGTATCAAAGAGGGCCGATATTTACTTATCTTTTAAGATAACTATATTAGATGGTAATCTCACCAAAGCAATGAATTCTTTAATATAGCCAGACGGTGTACATGTTAGGCGTTTTTTATTTCAAGTGAAGAAGGAAACAGCAAATAGGTAGAAGAAACTATCCCTATCCAATTCGGATAAAAAGACTATTTTACTTCCCTTCAATGACAATAATGCTACTAACCATTATTTAAAAAATAAACTATTAGCTTTCACATCACATTTAATATGTTGAGTGTAATTGCTCTGTGGTATGTTTAACTGAGCATCACCTACAATATCATGAGATTACTGACAAAATTATAATTAACTATAAATTAATATCTATTTATTGAAGGGAAAATTTGATTTCATGTTTCTATGTTCTGCAATTTCTAATATAAATATATCACCATTTCTAATAGTTATTTATAAGCACATATACTTATGTACAGGTAATAGTCATATTTTAAGTACATTTGTAATGGATACTTGACTACCTATTGAAGAAGTTTCCAATCAGGAAACTTTTTCTATGTTGTGAACTTCATTAATTAACGCATTTGGTGGGTAGCAGAACCACTAACAAAACACAAGCCTCTCTGTGTCCGTTGTATGTTCTTATGTTCGGTCTTGTCCGGTAGCAAAGATGTGATCCTTGGTCCGTTGCGAGACCCGTTATAACAACTCGTCTCCAAATAGATCCTACACCTCTCCCCAAAGTATCAATAAAAAAGTTTAATTTAAGTGAGAACTACAGGTTTTGCCTCGATGAGTCTTGTGCAAGGCTCTTGACAATATATCTCTAGATAAGCCTTATTCGTCAAACTTTTTTGTTCTATCGACCTTGTCCTACAAATCGTATCACGTATATAGGCGATGGAAGAGTACCTTTAGTACTACATTAGTAGTACGTACATGTACTTTTTCCTTTTCAGAATCCTCACTGTTATTTCGACTGTGCTCATCACTGGAGGAAATTAGGCCGTCACTTTCAGTCTGAGCAATTCCCTGCGCCTCGTACTTTTGTTTAAACTCTAGGTTTTTGATGCCTACACTTGATCGACTTGCTCAAAGCAATAACGACGACCAAGTTCGATCTGTGCAAGAAGTAAATCGTTGTTTTCTTAGATCTGGATCATTTGCAGGGCCTCCTGATAAGCAATATCAAATAAGTTGCCCAGGGCTCTTGAAAATTGTCCCATTGCCTTGTTACACAGCTATCTAGGCTTAGGGGAGTATACCTAGGTCATATGGGAAACCGTATGCACCCAGGTACTGTTCTCTGGAAGCTGTTCGTTTCACTCTATGACTCGAGAATCGAGTACTGTGATCTGAAGCAGCTCTAGAATCTTTACTCTTAAAGGGAGTTGATGCGAAAAGGGGTATCATAGCTTCTCACCCTCAGACAACTTCACCTGAATAGGGTACATACCGGAAGTCTATAACGTATAGACTTGGAAACGAAGCTCTGATGAGGGCATACCAGGCCTATAACTGGAAGATCGGGGAGGGAAACCACAACGGTCGAACAAAGATCCCTGACCTAAGTTGGGGACTAAATACTCAGGGTGGGCGATGCAGATCACACGGCGTCTACCCATAGAACTGGCCCGAGAAACTCCTATCCCAGGTCCGTCTAGGCAACGGTTATTAAGTAAAAAAAGTTTAAGTCCCTTGCCTAGGCTTCCAGGACAAAATGTGTGGGAGAGATACACGCAAGTGTACTCGACGATTATTCATTAACGTTGCAGAGGGAACTCTGATAACATGAGAACCGGTGTGGGTGGATTTGATTCTCGCCTGGAACAAGGTCATTTATGGTAACTGTAAGGAACCCGCTGTTTGACTAAGATCTAAGGAGGAGAATCGAAGTGAGGTTTATCCCGGACACAGAAGGGTAAATCTGGACCGATGGGAAACTGCATGCCACCAGGTACTGGTTCCGGAAGCCATTCGAATCACCCTATGACTCGTATCGCGAGTACTGTAATTTGAAGCGGCGCTAGAGCCTTTACTCTTAAAGGGAGTGATGCGAAAAGGGTACATAGCCTCTCACTCTGAAGACAACTTCACCTGAAAGTGTACGTAAGGGGGTCTATAACGTTGAAACTTGCAAACGAAGCGCTGTCGAGGGCACACCAAGCCTATAATTTGGTAGATCGGGGTGGCAAAACCATTTAAAAACCAAGTCCTGCTACAACTGAGGTTGGATTTGATCGGATAGTGGTCCTCAATTCCACAGGAATTGGGGGACAGTCCGAAGCTGAACGAGATACAATCTCCTAGGAGAAAGTGCCGACGGGTGAGCACGTTTATCGCACCGGTACTAGCCTGGAGAGCTAGTAGAGGATGGATAGTAACTTCGCTCCCACCAGTGTGTTACTGGTAACATTGTGTCACACAATGCGCGTGCTAATTGAGCGTAATCAATTCATGTCATTTTGACGGGAAGGAACACCAGAATGTTCAACAATATATAGACTCAAACACTAACGAGAATACCATATTTAATGCCAATTCTATTGTCGTTAAGGCAGGTTAGCAAATACGGCGTATTATAAAGTTATCAGGCAATGGGCTATAAGAAAGCTGTTAGAATGGTCGACTCCATTCTCCAGAACAGATGCATTGGTATTCCGAGTATTAGTTCGCGCGAAAATGCAATTCAAGGAGACGGTACAAATTCAAATCTAATTTTACATTCCCAAGCAGCATCTAAGTAGCAGTATTACTTCTGAGTAACTTTTAAAGTATGTGGAACGGCATTGCCACTTAGTTCAACTGCAAAGTAGTATTCTGATTGTAGTAGTAACTTGCCCGAAGCTACTTTAAAGTTTTTAAAACTTTAAAGTAGTACCGAAAGTTCCTGCCATCTGTCTGAAACCATTGCTTAACCCTTTAAAATAACGGAACCTTACAGTAGTATTGAAAGCAAAAGTTACGTTTTTGCTACCTAGGAGAATCACTTTAAAGTAATTTTTCGTAAACTGCTCCGTCTCCATATTTACTTTTAAAATGTTGGATGGCATTAACCAATTTGCAATTTGTTATGATTGTTAATAGATGTTCTATTATATCACCTTCAATAAAAATAATAAATTGGTGCCAAATTATGCCTTAGGAATTGTTTTGTATGTAGCTTTAAGTTGGCAACATTTATTTGTAGTGATGTAACTAGCCAATCTGGCCCGTCCGTCAGTATCACTTGTGTCGGCTTGGTGGATACACATCCTGTATCATGCATTGCTTATGTAAATCTGCTTACTCAATATTAATAAAGTTAATTAATAATAATAATTGAGTATCTTTTATTTAAACGCATAAAAGAACATAACAGGAATAATATAAAAATAGTTTCTATCATGTATTCATACATTTTTTGTTAAAAAATATATTTAAAGTTGTTATTTTTTGACCTGTCATCATCACATTTAACAGAAAAGTTGCAATGGTTTATAATTTTGGTATACTGAAATGACAAAGTAATCAAACATTCCATCGCTCTTTGTATTAATAAGTGCGTATTACAAATAAAATAGTAATCCATTTTGTGACACTATCGCAGCATTAGTTGAAACATAGCTTTTTCTGGACTATATAACAACAATAAAAGGCTCCACGATTGGGCGACAATGAAACATACGTTTTACTGCCCGATTAAATAAACAAAGCTTAAACTTTCAAACGAAAGGTTCACATTACTTAAACTAATTTAGGACACAAGATACGATACTTACTGTATATAAAATGCTCAAAGTTGCCGGCTTGAGATCTTGCTCTTTTTTACAAATTTAAATTTCAGGTCGTAGCTATTGGTTCTGCAGTTGTCTAATTATTAAAAGGGTGGATAAAGGTTTCAAAACACAATAACATACATAAACTGGGCGCCATCTGATTATGAAGTTTAATGATAATGATTAAATAAATCAAATAGATCAAATAAATCTAATAAATCTGTCTGAAATCACTAATCAGAAAATGAGGTCAGACCGATATAAATTAGTGCAAAATATTGGTTAATTTCAACAAAGTCAAAATTTAGTTGATAATGATATGAATAAAAACTTTCATAATTATATGGTTTAATCTTACTGGTTTTAATTATATTTAAAATCATATTTATTTAAAAAAACACAAAAGAAAAAATATAAAAAAGTACAAATGTTGAACTCAAAAGTTCAGGTAATAATTCCCTACCTAAGAGCTCTTGACTATTAAAGATGTTTATGTATAAAAATATATACAAACTATGTATAAATAATAAAAAAACAAACTACAAAAATGTTACAAAGATCCAAAGAAATTCGCATAAATATTCAACATTCAAAAAAGGAATTTGTAATTCACAATACCTGTAATTATCGGTAATTCGCAAACCAAATTAACACTAAATTGCACAATAATGACTTTTGCACACACACAAAACAATGCTGCTGGACGAATAGAAACTGGAATGTTCGTAGAATTCTACATTCACATAATTCAAATATACAATGAATTAACCCTCATAATGACTATATAAGGAGAACTACTTATTTACAAATTCACCCAAAGTAACTAAATGCAACCATAAAACTTATATAAAATTTGGTTATTAAATTATTATTAAGAACCATCAGTTAATGGTCGTTGTTTTTCTTAAAACGACCCATTTATTATTTAAATCCGAACTGAATTTATAAAGCACATGACTCGGATTTCATTATTGATCTGAGGTTCAATCACTGAAGATAAAACCTATAATTATTAATTTTTATCGGTATTTCGGCACAAGAATTATTTTTATCGGTATTCGACATGAGAATTATTCCCATCGGTAGACTGTACTAAAACTATAGCACTTTTTAGTAGCAAAAACTTGATTCCCCATTCTTTAAGAACACGAACATCCTGTTAAATGCACAACGGTACTTTCACTAACCGCAAATTCTTAATTAACGTCCGAAAAATTAATTACACAATGGTACTTTTACTAACTGCAAGTTCTTAATTAACTGGGCACGGGGCATCCGACACCCGGCAGCTAACGAACGGTAAGAACGTCTCTATCAACTGTACTGTCTGAAGGGTATATTCTTGTTTCGTGCGTCGGGTTTCGTGCGCCGACGAAAATCTACCTGAAACTTTCTGGTTTCGTGCGGAATTAAAATGATGGCGTTACTGACTTCTTATTTCGTGCGTTATTACCTGCACATATTTACCTGATCTTATCTGAATATCATGCATAATATCAACTTTAATATTCTACATTTCACAGAGTCAGCTAAAAGGTAAGCAGATTCCTCTCTCTCTTTGGTAGTTTCTTTTACTTAAGCATCATTTATTTACCATTAGTAGCGCTAAAAAGCAAAAGGAAACTTTACTCAATTTAGAATATTGATGGATAATACAGATCTACATACCTACTTTGTTATGTACCGCTAATATTATCTGCAATTTCCTTGAAATTCATAACATAACTAAATTTGAAATGTGAAACAGCAATTCATAATATACAGGATTTAAAGAAACACTAATATTGGAAAACCTTACTTTCCTTAAGTGTCGATATGGATGCTTTGTAAATTGACATCTGTTCAAGCTGATAAATTTTTATTTTTAATATCTAATAAATTTCTTATTTATATGTACTTATCCATTATTATTTCCCTTTTATTAATTAGGATCTAAAAGTAGTTAAAATAAATAGCTTGAATTTAAAAAATCAATATAATTGATGAAGCAATCGAACTAGTTTAAAAAAAATCACGACTATTTAAAAATTATGAGGATAATTATTTACTCGTATCTGGTCTAAACTAATAATTTTTATAATACTTTAGATTTTTGTATTTGGTGTGAAAACATACATGAATAAAATACTGAAAAGAAAATCAACAATTTGTATGTAGAAATCTTATTTTAAAAAGTATTCAAAGTCAGCAGGTAAATTCTGGATGAGCGCACGAAACCAGAAGTCATTAGTACCGAACTTGATTGTCCATCTGGTTGACGCACAAAACCAGAAGATTTTACAGTTCCGCAAGAAACGCGACGCACGAAACACTAACAAATCGTCTGAAGACTTGACGTTAACTTTTTTTCTGTTGAAGTCCGAGGGTATTTTTCTTATATCGGAATGTTCTTAGGGGATACAATTTTATATGGACCAATAGGAAGGTCGCGTGATTTAATTTTAAACGAATCAAAATTTACAATCCACGTGTTGACGATAAGGAGATTTTTATTAACTCCAATATTAGATTTTACTAATAGACTCAAATATTAAATGATCTTGTTTTCACAAAGGAAAAAATAAAAACGCAATAATATTTTATAGCGAATTTTGCAGACATATGATATTTTAAGCTCAAATGTAAATAGTTGAAATGTGTCATTTAACACAGACTAAGTATTATTTATTAAACAAAATGGATTTTTATAATGTTTTCAGAGAACGGAAAACTGCAATGTATATGAGAAAATATACAAATTTAAATTCACACACCAACCTTGTTTGTCTACTTTCAAAATTTTAGCAACGAAACCATTTAACAGGCACACACATGGATAAATATAATAACGGAAGCGGTAATTTATTACACGAAATGACTCTACTAGTCCGGAAGAGTTTGAAAAACAACCTTTTAAGATATTTTTATAGGTTTATTTGTACCAAATACCGACATGATTTTAAATTGCAAGGAGAACGTAAATTTGCAGGGCCGGGATTAAGATTTTTCAGTAAATACTTATGCGTACAAAATTGCATTATTTCAAAACTGATAAAAAAATACCGTTACATAGTATATAAAATGATAGAATATTTGTTAAATTGCAAGACTAAGAGAGAGCAACCACGTGACGCTATGTACCAAAGAGAAAAGAAGTTCCACGAAATAAGCAATTACTACGCCGCCACGTTCCCGCTACGTAGCCTAAACGTAACTGGACAAATTCCAGAGAGGTTACTGCAACGCATCTGACACCCAAGAATTGTTCCCCATTTTGGTTCCAGATACATAGTAAAACCGTAGCAGTTACGTGGTAGTGACAAAAACTGAATAGTTCCATCGGTGGTTGCTGGTACGTAGCGATGACTAAAAATGCTGCTTGGATTTGGAGCATGTGTCGTGTAATAGCACGGCATTCGTTGACCATACGTTGTCGTAAACTTAGTTCAACGTATTAAATGCTCGCAATGACCACCACCGACGTCCATACAGTAATAAAGGTTCTTTAACTAACTATATACTTGCAAATTGTAATAACAAAATATTTGCAAATTTTGCTAAAAGCCTTAAGCAGGAAACCCATTATGGACGCTCGGCCCGGCCCTGCACAGTATAGCACATCACCGGTCAAATGCATTTGTAAGGATTAAATGAGATGCAACCCACTACAAGCGCCCAGCTCGGTTCAGTACAGAGCAGCACGGCATCGGACCAGCCAGAATTTCCCGACTGGAATAAAATCCGTTCGGGACGAACGAATTTGTTTTCTCAAAAAATATATGCCACATATCTATGAGATTGTTGTAGGGATTAGAAAGAAACCTTGTAGTTCTTATGCTATTAATTTTCACACAAAAAGTGTTATGCTATTAATTTAAGTCTTATGCTATTAATTTTCGTGACAAAAAATAGCAAACTAGGTTTTCTTGTTTTTTAATTAAGATAGCGTCAAAATCTTTTCGCTAAATTAACACTTTTCATTGTAGACATTATTTTCTTTAAACGAATTTCTAATTTTAACAATAAGAATGCTGTAACAAAAAAACGATTTTTAGTGACAAGCGGTTTGAACAAAAAATGTTGTTTTTTGTTTTTGCAATTTTATTGTTAAAATTAAGAACAATTTTTTGAAGAAAATAATATCTACATATGAAAAGTGTTAATTTAACAAAAAAAAATTGACACTATCTGTAGATAGAAAACCTAGTTCGCTATTTTTTGATATAAATCTTAAATAAAACACTTTTTTGTCTAAAAATTCATGATATCATGAAATCCCACATGTACTGAATTGTTCTTTTTGTAACTCGGTTTATATTGGATAAAGACTTAGAAATTTCGACATAAGATACAAAGAACACGTACGCTCTTATAGAAATAAACACCCAGAAAAATCTAATTATTCCAAACCCCTATTGGAACAGAACCACCTAATGACACCTCAAAATAACATCAAATTATTACATTTTTGCAACAATAAACACAAATAAACACAAATTAGATTAATGCGATTTATTTAATTCATGATTATAAAGGATTGATAGAGTTTTACCAAAAAAAGTTCGAAATAATAAACAGTATAACCTATTAGATCTGTACTGCGTGTGCTTGGCAAAAAGTGAAGCAAACAAAGTGAAATATAAAATTCATTTTCTGTTTCTATGGTGTACCAGGGTATAATAATGGACTTCTACTGTTTACCTGATTTTGAATGTTTTATGTGAGTTTATGTTTGTCTTTATTACAATTTTTTATTAACATTAAGATTATAAATAAAATTTATAAATCTAATACAAATTATCTTTATAAAATGTATACTCTCCCGCTTTTGCATTTAGTTTAAATTGAGTCATGTGCAGTGTAAAGTTCGTGTGACCTTGAACACCCAAAGAGGACAGCATTCTATTAATGCTTATCTTGTATCCACCTGGCTCAGTTTCGTTAGTTACTCTTATCTGACAGAGTTAACGGAATACTACAATATAGATTTGATGGTTATAACCGTCTGACATAATTATAGAGTTAGGAAAATGTAATTTGGTAGCAAAATGTTGTTGTCATTTTCATAAAATTTCTATGTGTGACACTGAAAATTCTAAAGTTATCAATCTTGTAATAGTTTTTTTATTCATGTTTTTAATCTGGAATAAAGGACAATATTAAAGCAAATAATGAATATCAGTTGGAATCTCTTTAATACAATAATTAAGTTGAATAACAAAATAAGTGGTTGGATATCGGACAACATCTGTAGAAAACTGTTTCTAAGGTTACACAATCAGAAATAATACAAATAATTGCTAGTAGTGACATATTTATAAAAGCAAAATATAGGCATAACACCTATTGTCCTACCACCTGGAGAAAATAGTTAGCTATTAAATACTTCTTGCTTTATCATTCCCCTTCTCTTTCTCTCTCGCCCTTCCTTGCTCTATTACTCTTCCCCTCCTTCAATTAGCAGACAAACGACGCATGATAAAGTGAGTCGCTGTTAAAACCGTTTAAATAAAAACAAATCCTTATCTACTTTAATTTATACTACGTAATGCTTTTAAAAACTTAGTGTTTAGAAAGAAAATTTGAAAAATCGCGTGTAGGAATATTATAGCTTTAAATACCACAATTAAATTAATTAATTGCTTAAAATAATAAAAAAAATAATTGCTTAATAAACCGTAATATCGTACAAAAGTTTACAATTTATGCTCTAATTACGTTAATAGGTCATAAAAATGTAATGCAACGCTAGTAAAATTAGGTATAATACAATAATATGATGCAATAGTACATTACTGTAATAATAGTCCTTCAAATAAACAATCACTGATGAGCCCAGTTTCCGTCAGTAGCAGATATTATTATTCTGCTATTACGCCATTAATTCCTCTGGCGTACTTGTGCACATGCGTGGCTATTGATAATAGCTCTTCAGCAATTTCCGATCCATCAACTACTAGCTGTGTGAAAGAATAAAATGGCTTCTGAACAAGGTAGGCAAACTAATTTAATTTATTATGCTATGTACAGCTAATTTAGAATTATTATGGTTCAATTAAATTATTTCTTTAAAAATGTTATATTTTCAAATTCTACAGTTTAATTTTCATGTAAATTACAGGATGATTTACTAGGTACACGCCCAGGGGTTGACACGTTGGCGGTGTGCTGCAACTATTACATATATTATGCCTTTAGTGTTATGCCTGCCTGTGCCTTTGAGTTGTGCCTTTCTGTTAAAATTGAAAACTATTAAAACATGAGTGGTAGCTCTTATAGAGTTTGATCATAACCCTGTTGGTGTTGGCGTTTAAATAAGAATATTTAACTATGATTTAGCAATCTCTGCTTGTAAACTATGTTTAACTTTTATGTTTACACATTTGATGTCTTGCTTTTACAAAACTTATACATGTGGTATATACACAGGTACTCATCTACCTTTTAGTGTCGAGGTACCTTCTAGAGCCGAGTTAATTTTTGTCAGTTTTTCCCAATTTCTCCCAGTTGTTTATTTATCTCTTAACAAATTATTTCTTTTTAGAGCAGTCTTTTAAGCACTACTTATTCTAGTCCTGGTTCTTTTTATTTAGCTTCATGCCCTACCAGCGACATGTCAAAACTACCCTACTTACAATTAGTTGATTTATTCTTACCACATTCTCAACTGACTAGGGATAGTATGACTGTGATGGCACACCGGCTATGTTGGCACACCTTTGATATTCTTATCAAGCAGCAATACAGACGTGTGCTGTACTTGAGTAGTGTTATACAAAACCTTCACTATGCAGATTCGATTGTCATAGAGTAAGTTATAAAACTTTTTATAAATAGAAATATATTTTGGTAAGTATCAAGTTTATATCTGCATGCTCTATAGCACGAGTGATATTTTACTAAAATTTAAAGGCAAAGTGTTTTTATAGCAACTAAATTATTGAGTTATGTCTAAGCTATGATGTGGCTTGTTTGCGCTGCATTTCTATACATGATTGCCGGACTGCATGCAATTTTCTCAAGTATGTGGATTTCGGCTATGATGGCATGTGCTGCCAATATCCCAAATGTATCCCGTTCCGCAAGTGACTTCTTGGCAAAAACAAAAAAGAAAAGGACGTGAGGTGGGAGTACTAAATACAACACCTATCATAGTCTAATGTTGACCAAAAAATAGTTGAACGACGAAAATCTGCTCGTTCTATGAAGAATGTGTTGACACTACCATAGAGGGAGATGATACTAAGCCAGAATAATCTTTTAGCTAACGTGGAAGAGGATGATGTGGTTTGCAATTTTGTATTTGGTTTATTTTCTTTATCCAAGTCAAAGGAACCTTGGATCCAGTGCAAGCAAGGCAAGAAATGGTGCCACAATGAAAGTGCAGGTATTGACATAAAAATTAAGATGTTCACCTGTGAATTATGTATGTAATACTAAGATGTATGACCTACCGTATTAATTGATTTTCAATGATATTGTTCGATGACAATGATAATAATAATAATATTTTTTTAATTACTTTTTACTTTTCAGCACTGGTCCAAAACCCAAACTTTGTATCCTAAATGCCACTGATGTTTTCATATATTTTTTATAAAATGACTTTGTATAATAAATTAACAATGTTAACTTAATAAAATGTTTTTTTTTTATGCAAAAATTGTAAACTATAACCATACGTTTTAAAAATAAATTGTAAGTTATTAATGTTAAATTAAGTCCATACATGTGCAGATATAATGGCATACTGTACAATTTGCAAGACCTTAATTTTATCCGGCATATATCAATTTTGAGAAATAATCTATATGTTTACACAAAGTAAACACTTCATTACACATACTTATGCAATTAGGTCTTAAGTATTACAAATTTAACAGAAGTTGCGGGTCGTCAACAAAAAGTGTGCCATCACAGCTATACTTCTTTTACATCTCTATATTTTCCCTCAACATTATGTATTCTCAACTTTTCTCAAGTACCACATCAATTGTGCTATCAACCTTCTTTAATTTTTGTGGTTAATACCTGCTATGTGTTATAACTAAAAGGTATAATTCTTGAAAATCTTACATTAGTTTAATTTATGTATTTTTATTCTTACGTCTCTCCTCTTTATTTATTTTCTATTCTATTTCCAACTTTCATCACTTTTTTCTGTATCTCTCTTTTCAGATTCTGTTTACTAGTTTATAATTTATAAACGATTTTTTGATCTGTAATAACCAAAGGAATGTGCTTTGGTTATTTTTATGTTGAAACATTGTATTTTCAACAATAGAATTATTATTATTAACATACTTATTTTGCTTGTCATCTTCCTTCTTCCATTACATACGTATGTTTACATTTTTTATTAATATTTTCACTAACCCATTCACCTATATTTCCTAAAATCATTATATCTTTCTTTCTATTATCTATTGTTTTATCTTCTTCCCTAGCAGCAAAGTGAGGACCACGTCACTATTCAGTGTCTAATATCTGCATTATTATTGGTAGGTACCTAACCATAAAATTCCATTTTTACATTCTTCTACTATGATAACTTCTTTATTTTTAATATTCCTTTACTTATCGTTTTGGTTTTAGTCGTTTTTCTTAATCTTTCTGTTTCAAACTTATTTACTAATTATTCTTCCTTTCCGCTAATTCTTCGTATATACCATCAGTCTATTAACATCTTTGTTTTATTCTTTTTAGTTTTCTGTTTGTTTTTTCACATACAGTATCAGCTTTCCTTAGGAGAACATCATCTAGTTTTTGATCCACTTGCTACTCCCAGAAGTTGATCACTTTTAGATGATATTGCTGTTACTGTTTTTCTCATTTTCTTTGTATCAGCTTGTCCGAATGACGATGTACAATTTAAAATTAATTGCTGTATAAAAATGCATTATTATCATTTTTCCCTGCCTCGTTTATATGTTTCACTAAACTTCTTCTTTGCATTACTACACTTTTTGAGTAAGATTCTGCTATCTTTAAGCTGGTGGTCTTTCAGATTTACATCTTTTTATTCATGTATCTATTTCTAATAAACTTATTTTACTTCTACTATCACCTTTATTTCTATACCTATATGTCCTATATCTCACTAACGGGTGATAGGTAAATTACTGCTGTATGGTATTGCTATTGCTACTCCTTTTGATTATGGTATTTTGCGACTTATTTGAACATATGCATTGAATGTGGAATTTGATATCACACCCAAAAAACATATGTAATCCAAACTAAGGACCGCCAAAGTTTTTAAAAAACCAGATCAAAACATTTAAAAATATCCAGAAAATAAATCAATATGAGTGACAATTTTTTTTTTAATTTAATCTTCCACTTTTGTTAGAAAAAACTACTTCTGAAAATTATTGTGAGCCAAGGGCAGTAAAGTGTATACAAGATATACTGTTAAAAATGTTTGTATTTAAGTTATAAGATGTGTTTTTAACATGTTATTTTAATTTATTTAGAACCCATCGAACAGAAAAATAAAAGAGAATGGATAGAAGAAGAAGAAGAAGATTCAAGTGTAGCAGGTGCGTTAGATATATGTTTTATAAATAATTATATATGTATTTTGATTCATTTTTTATTTAAACGAAAAATTTATGAAAAACATATATATTAGCTCCAATCTGCTATAGCCCTGTCCACTTCCCAACGAGCCCATTTTTTTGCCGATTGAATTAAAAACAAATTTAAGAAATTAAGCGTAACATAATATAATGTGTAACATTTCGTAATATGTCCTACGATCCTTCAGTGTTAAAAACTATATACTATTTCATAGACTTTTGCTAAACATACTTATAATGTGTTGCCTATCTAATAAATATTTGGCGAAAACAGGTATTTTTGATTATTTGGATTTCGTTCTTTAAACAAAGAAAAGTTCAACAATTTATTGCAAACGACCAAAATTTTGAAGTGCAGAACTATTTGTAATTAAATAATTAAACAGTTTTTATAAAAATCTGTGTCATTGATTGTGCTTAGTCTGGTGTTTTCACACGGAATGTCTAAAACATAAGTTTTCTTTGTCATCGATAATGTTTTTTTGAATTATTTTTATATTCAATGCAAAATTCATTCAATGTTTAATATTGGTTGAGTAGTAATTCTAAGGGTCTTACATAAATTACTACAGATCAGATAAATACTACTTGCTATATTTACAAAGGTTGTAGCAAAGCAGCATAAACAAGCAAGCGAACGCTTAGTAAAAGTTGACTTTATTTACGCATAAGAAATTATCTTCTGCCTTTTACAAGCCAGTTCTATGTGCAATCTAAAATCCCCGCAGTAAAGTTTGTTGTAAATAATTTAAAACTTAGGGTAGAATAATTAGATTAAAGTTTAGGGTTCTTAGTTGCAAGATGGATTTAAAGTATATTAAATACATTTTGAGAGTACAACAAAGAATTTTGAATTGGTTTAGCAGTAGATCTTTTTAACCATGCCAGGTGAATTTTTGCTTTTGAATAAAAGTAAAATTACTACTTAGAAGAACAGTTTCAATTAGTATCTCGCCGATTTTGATGAAATTTTGCATTCACATGCAAAATTGGAACGTGTCTTTTTTTAACTGCTGTCATCTACTTTTAGGGAATAAAAACCACTTTTAAACTTTGGCCGTTTTTCGGTTTTAAATATCTCGAAAATTATAACAGTGCCTGTCTGTATTATAATAAATACCAACTGAAAACATCACTTTTCATAATGGTTTCTTCTTATATGTTGATTTTTTTAAATGGTGTTCCACAAGGCTCCACGTGTGAACCTATCCTATTTAGAGTAAATGCTAAGTACTTTTGATCCATCAATTAGTGGGATTAAATATTTTTTTATTTTTAACGCAAGAATCATACACATGATACACATCATTAGCTGGACATACTTGATTGTGAACTACGGAAATCGGTTTATTTTCTTGTAATATACTGTAACTTACATTAACATAAGCCATTAAATATAGAAATAGTTGCTGATTTTTAATTTTTTATTTACAACAGCTTTCAATAGAAACTTACTCATTGCGATATACGTTGCGGATGAAGCCGATACTGACGAGGAAGACAACACGCTAGATTCAGGTAGGTCTTTTTTGGAAAAGCTGAAAGTATCTTTAATATAATATGGCACACACACATTTAGCGTGGAAGGATAAGAATTATCACCAACCAGACTGAAATTCTTGAGTTTTTACAACGCAGCTTCTTGGTAACCATCAAACCAACTAAGCCACTGTTTACCAAATATCATTAGCATATAGCAGTTAACACATTAATCAATTCTAGATTAAACTTGCCTTTCCAAATCCCTTTTGTAAATGTCAACTGTCAGACGGTTGAATTTTGTTGCTTTTAAGTTTGATTCACGGTTTACTTGCACTTGGCACTCGCAACGTTTTGAGGTCACAACTGTATTTCTATTGTGGTGTTGCATATGCTTAGTATACGGTTTTACGGAGTGTAAAACACACCACTTAAATCTAACAGCAACTATATACAATCTTCGGCTTGATACTTACAACGTTTCGATAAAGTCAGCCTCAAATATAACTTTTCCGATAGTTGTTTTTGTTTATCGTTGCTTATAATTAAGATGTTCACCTTTCTTCCGGATGTTTATAAATAAATGACAAAAATATCTTGATTAACTGCTAAGATCTATTATTAAAGATTCATTTCTTGTAGTTTCAATCTTATCAAGTAAAACTATTGCTGCAAAAGATTAAAACCGACTTTTAAAATTTCTAAGCACCTATGTGTGAAAAAGTAGGTATCGTAGAATTATAAATGTTATCACGTTCAAAAAATATATCACAAATATATATTGCAGTAAAAGATTCTTAACAAGATCTAAAAATTGACCTGCTAAAATCTTTAAAATGATGATTTTAAATTTTTAAAATTTGACCCTATACAGTACTATTAAATTAAAATCCAATATACTCTATTACTCTATACTTCCTGCAAAGAAAAATGAAAAGCATTAGGTTAAATTGGTTGGTTATTGCAAGTATCGTATGGGCAATGAAATTTGGACAAACATAAAATAAAAAAAACGTATACTAATAGATGAGTCAAAATTTAACGTTTAACGTTTAAACGTTAATACATTCTTTCAATAGTATTCAACATGCTCAACATTAATCCAGATGCATTTTGCGACCATATTTTTTTGTAAATAATATTTATTATTAAAGTTTATGGTTAGTTTTTTGAAAAAAATATGCTACTGACGTTCTAATGAACATAACTTTCTCATTTCATCGTTATTTCAATCATCGTTAGAAACATATTTGTAGTGATCTTTCCCGATTTGAAAAGCTGCATTTTATTCAATTATTTATAAGTTTGTTTATAACAAACTCAAGTAAAACTATCTTCTGCGTCTTAATTCGACTGTAAAAAAACTATACTTCTTACGTTTCTTAAAAATATGCCGCTGAAAAAAATGACCCGAAGTTAAATAAAAAGTTATTTGATTTTTTTTGATCGTCGCTCAAGACCACGCTGTAATCTAAATGATAAAATAAACAATACATGAATTAGAAAGATTGAGTAGAGGAACAAAGTGATTTTAATTAAAACTAAATGTAAAATCAGCAATGAAAATGTTTGTTCTAGCATACGTCACTGAATTTTTTCAACGTGAAATTTGCACTCGTATCTTATTTCTCCCCGAATCGTATTCGTTTATTCAGGTGTGATTACCAAAATGACTCATTTCTTGTATTTTCGATACGTCACTTGCTAAGGGGCATGTGACGGAATTGGTGGAACAGTCAAAAGAAATGCTTATAGAGCAAGTTTGCAGCGACCAATCGATTCGAAAATCACGACGCCTCAACTTCTTTTGACTAGACCAAAGAATTTTTTGTAAAAATTCCTTGACTCATGAAAATGACTCATTTCTTGTATTTTCTATACGTCACATGCTAAGGGGCATGTGACGGAATTGGTGGAACAGTCAAAAGAAATGCTTATAGAGCAAGTTTGCAGCGACCAATCGATTCGCAAATCACGGCGCCTCAACTTTTTTTGACTAGGCCAAAGAATTTTTTGTAAAAATTCCTTGACTCATGAAAATGACTCATTTCTTGTATTTTCTATACGTCACATGCTAAGGGGCATGTGACGGAATTGGTGGAACAGTCAAAAGAAATGATTATAGAGCAAGTTTGCAGCGACCAATCGATTCGCAAATCACGACGCCTCAACTTTTTTTGACTAGGCCAAAGAATTTTTTGCAAAAATTCCTTGACTCATGAAAATGACTCATTTCTTGTATTTTCTATACGTCACATGCTAAGGGGCATGTGACGGAATTGGTGGAACAGTCAAAAGAAATGATTATAGAGCAAGTTTGCAGCGACCAATCGATTCGCAAATCACGACGCCTCAACTTTTTTTGACTAGGTAAAAGAATTTTTTGCAAAAATTCCTTTCAAGTTTTGTACTACAGCCGAGTACGAAATTGAACAAAAAAATTTCAAAACTCGTTTATCGAAAGCAATGATGATTCATAGTACACGTCAATATCATTCTTTCAAGTAATAGGTTGTTTAAAGCACCTACAAAACCTAAAATTGAACACCGCAATTAAACTAGATAATATAAAAATATGGCCAGCAGTAACTAATAATTTCAAACCCTTATGTTCATTACTAACCGCACAGCATTTACTGCAATTGGATAAAATAAAAGCTCGCTTTCTTAAGAAAGCACTAGGTCTGCCGAAGAATGCTTCGAATGATACGAAAAGCATGGGGAAGGAGATTTTAGAAAAATTTGAAGGAGTAACAAATCGAACAATAGACGAATATACAGAAATAAGAGAGGAAAAGAACAGAAAGAAGAGGTTTGTAGTAGAAAGATATACAGACGGGCCAGCGTTCGCATCTCATGTGTGGAAAGGCGCTAATCAGAAAAAGCGTCATCTTATTACATGTGTCAGCCTTCATGGATACCACCACCTTATATGCAACAAAGTACACTTCCAACTCCCCGAAGATGACTGTTTATGCCGCTTCTGCAACAACACTGCAGACAGATACCATCTTTTAAACTGTGAAATAAGACAAAGCCAATCTCTAATACAAATTATTAACCATGTATCAAAGCAAAATTAGTGATTTCTGAAAAAAAAATTGCATTATATCTAATAATGTTAATTTCTCGTTTTTGTTTTTGTTATAATTGTTCATGTGTACCTTTTGACAATTGTAACTAAATACTGTTATACTTATTTATATTTATATATTGATAGATTAAATATAATATAGATCATTCACCATACCGTAAATTTTGAAGCCGAAAAATGTTCCGCAACACCAGGCGGCAAGACTTTGTGCCTCTGTCGTTGTGGATTAGTTATTAGTTGCGGCTATTGCAGAAGACCTCAGCAACAAACCTTTTCTACTGACATGAGAGTATGAAGTTGAATTTTGACGGACAATTTTAATTTTAATTTTCTAGAATTCTGGTTTTGATTTAAATATAAAACATTAGCTATTAATTTAATCCTTTACTTAATAAACGGAAAATGATCTAAATTTTTTAGAAAATATTTTACATACATATGTGCATATTAAATGTGATATATCAAATCATGTATAGTATATCAAAATATTTTTTAAATGCGGTTGATTATATTGCTCTTTTTATAAAAGAATAGTAAGTTATATAAACTATTACCACAGTATATATAACATACAGTAATGTGACTCTCGCAAATAATTTCTATCCACCCCACCACATGCTGACACGATCGGCAGTATGTAGACAGCAGTTCCGTCTCAAATACGGGACAGAACGTATCAAAATTACCAGGGCCGTATAAATCCACATTTGTGCAGTAATAGTGCCAGTAAACAATGTGTAGTGTCAGTCGTTGTGCCGCCAAAGGCTGTAAAAATACCTCTGAAAGCACTACAATTAGTTTTTTCAGGTTTCCGATGGATAATCACCGGTAAGTCTTATTTTTTCCTATATACTATTATTTTTTAATAAATACGCTCGTAAAAACAATGCCGTATTTAAGAATTCACTTTTGTATATATTTACCAATTGCTTAAAATTGAATTACTAACACGTAATAGAACAAATAAGCGATTACGAAATCCTACATAATAAAATTTTTTATGCTGATTTATTAAAAGAGTTCAACAATCTAGGTCAACGCCTTATCAACAGGTGTGAACTACAGCGTCTTTTTAGCATTTCGTTTGTCATTGTGTCTTTAATTTAATATGGATGAAAATAAATTTTATTATTATTAATTATTATTATTATACTGTAAATTGATTTCATCTCCCCTATTTGTATAGTCATATCATCTATCTTCATAATGTAAAGTCATTACGTTGTATTTTTTATGTACTGGCATTGTTAACTTCACATGCATCCTGTGGAACGTGATATTATTATGCGTTCCATGAGAATCGAAACTTACATTTTAGAATAGCAAGCAACTCTTGAAAGAATAATGTAACTCTAGTTGGTAATTAACGATGTAACAAGAAACAACTCTTCTAACTTAGTTTAATAAATGTTTTAAATATCTAAATTGATTATCGTTTTATTTATTAGATCCTATAAGTAAAACAACTTCACTCAAATGGTTCACTACACATAATTCTATTTCATATTTTACTATACTATCATATAACAAGAGATTTTGTTTACATATTTGTTCGACATATTTTATTGAATGAGGCCCTGCGTTTTGTTTACCGGCGAGGCCGGCCGATGAACGTCGGTCCACTACTTCGTTTATGGGCGTGATATTCGAAGGTGGATTAATAATATGAATGGTGTCGCATGGAAGTAATACTACTGATTGTTATATATACTGTGCTATTACTAAAAGAGATTAATAGTTTGTAAAAATGGAAAATAACAGTATATACAGAAAAATATGACTGGACAGATAAACTTTTTTTTTTGAGGCCAATTATACAAGAACATCGGTGGGATTTTGTTTAAATTTTAGCCAACAATTTATTTTGTTCCAGTAAAACAACTCATCTACGAATATACCTACTTAATATTAAGCTAAAATATATAATTAGTTAAAAGGCCTCTTTTTATCACAGTTCAGGTAAGGAGACAAAAACAGAAAGGTCACGCTTATCGAATACGTTATACAATATCACATTATCTTTGTAACTTTATTTTTCAATCAAAATGTGAATTATTTTAGATTTTGCAAATATTGGGAATTGCCATTTACAAAAGGCAACTAATCTGGTTGCAACCGGAAGCATGGGGATAGCGATGTAAATTTTTTTCTTTGCGTTAACAATATGCTCATTGTAATACTGAAAACAATTTAATAATAGAGGCTATTATTAAATCGTTTTTGGAAACTATTTGTTTTGTAAGATTGGTAACATTTGTTTTATATTACATATACAGTGTGTTTCACTTCACAGCTTGACACCCTTGTATTTTTATTTGTAATCGAAACAATTCCAAGTTTTTATAAGGTATAGAACCCCTTAACATAAATTTGTCGGTAATTAAAAACCCCATTTATTATAAACCACCAACCTACTACGATCAAAGATAAATGCAAAAAATTGAAAAAACATATTTGTCCTTGTTTAATCGGAAAAGTTGTTACGGAAATTTGTTTTGGGGCACCTGAAAACCCCAAAACCAAATTTTGGTTAAAATCCCAAAAAATAAAATAATTTTAATTTAATTCTAATAATTTATTTATGTTGAAGTCTGGGTGTGTTCTACCCTTCATTCACATTGGGAACTGATTAAACAGTTTTCTTCGATGTAATATGACTGTTGCTGGTAAGATGTATTGTAATAAAAAACAACCAAACACAGAATTTTTATAGTTTAATGGAATGGGTTTGTGGAATTGGAAATTTACAGATAACGTTACAAGTTTTCTTCGAAAGGACCACCTCCAAATAATAATTATCGGTAGAGGTCCGATATTATAAGTCCACACTGGTTTTTGACGTTTTTGTGAATCTATTATTATCTACTTATCAAAAGAATATATCCCATTGACAATCAAACAGAAGACACAAATTACATATCTATACCATATTTTGGCAAAATATCAGAAAAAATTGCACATATACTGAGAAAAACAAACAATTATAAAATAACATTTAAAACCAACACTAACACTTTTTCATTTTTATTTAATGCTAAAGACAGAACACATGATATCATGAAATCGGGCATTTACCGCTTAAATTGTTCTTTTTGTAGTTCGGTATATATAGAACAAACACTTCGAAATTTTGACATAAGATATAAAGAACACGTACGTCATTACAAAAATAAACATCCTGAAAAATCGAATTACGCCAAACACCTTTTAGAACAAAATCACACAATGACTCCTCAAAATAATATTAAATTCCTACATTTTTGTAATAACAAACGAAAATTAGATATTTTAGAAGCCTTTGAGATATACAAACACAAACTCAGGGTACCTTTAATGAATGAACAACTTGAGCTCAGTAATTCTCCGTTACTGGAAGTATTAGATATTTAATTCTGATTATTATTATTATTTTATCTAGTTACCTATTTTTGTATCTACCTTAGCGACGTGTTTGTTTATAATTATATTACCTTTGATAGTGACAGCATAGCTGTCGAAACAATATTGTCAGGTTGTATTTTAATAAAACTGTGAAACTTTTACTAATCTTTATTTATTTCATGATTATGGAGTTCCACAAAGTAAGGCTGGAAACAATAAACAAAAAAAAAAAACAAAACAATTAAAAAGTTTTTAATTGCCCACAAATTTATTTTAAGGGGTTCTATACCTGATAAAAATTTGGAATTAGTTAGATTACAAATAACAAAAACACAGGGTGTCAATCTGTGAAGTGAAACACACTTAAATTTAACACATTTTAACCTCACAAAACGTCAGATGTCATTTTTATAGCGTTACCACGTATTACCGGCAAAAGTTGTAATGCAACGTTTTTTAATAGCTTGAATTTATAACTATAAAATTAATGATGCAAGTTGAAAAAATAGTATACTAAACATGTTTTATAAGACGTATTGTACCACTCGTTCCATTGGAACAATCATCGCTTCTCTCGTCGTGTCACAAACAGCTACAATAGACCGTTTACAAAATTTTTTGAATTCGGGTATTCGAAGTATAACAATAATTGTTATGAACCCGATTGCTACGAAATCTTAACAATTCGTGCAATATTTGATATTCTGTAACTGCACTTGTTATGATCCAATTGAAATGAATCACAACAACTGAAATGCAAACTAATTATGAACTATATTACCGACTGTGCATGTGCGTTCGAGCAGTGACATTTGCATTTGGCAGTTTCGAATAGTTAGACGCGCGAATTTGAAACATGGAGAAGAATACCCGACACGAATGTTTACAAAAACTGTGGCAAGAGCTTACTAGTATACTAAATTGTCGCAAATGGACCAGCAAGAGCACCAACTGGTGATGACTGGATGAACGTTAAAAAATTAGTGTGTGTGTGTGTGTGTGTGTGTGTGTGTGTGTATGTGTCGCAACAGTGTTTTCTTTCTAAAGTAATAAACAATATTACCTACAGTTTTATAATGTAAATAATAGCAAGAAAGAAATCCTATTATTACCCATACTTAAATTTTGCAAAATTGTGTGAAAGAACCCCAATGAATATAAAAATATAATGCAATTTCTTGGGAATCTGAGGTCACAATCAATTCCTTAGGTCGTAAGTTGAATAAATGATTTGTTTTTATCTAAAACACTGACTTTGAAATATAGATGCCTAAGTATTACTATGCATTAATAAACTGGGGGTAAAAACTTACATTTACCGAATTTATAATCTAGAGAAAATATTGTCTAGCAACAATTTTTAAAAATACACATATCAAGCAACGACAGCAAATAATACTTCCAAGATATTAAAATTAAACTTAAAGATAAAAAATACTTCAACACTTCATTTAAAAAAACTACATTTATTTATAATAATTTACAAAATGTATATAATTGCAACACTAGAAACAGAGCTCGAACTTTTAAGGGTGGAACTTGCCATTTTTCTTAGAACCACCAATTCCGTCAACATATCAGCAGAAGTGATTACTGCAACAGACGTTACAATTTACAAGATGTTTTGGAAGGTAATGAAATCATACTTGTACAATCTCCCACGATGAAAGTCATAGTAGAGGATGTTCAAGTAACCAGTTAGACTTTCTAGGGTGCTAAAAGATCCAAGGGTGCAAACAGTGACACTGAAGCACTTTCCAAGCTACGAAGAACCATTCCTCGTATTGATGCACTACTCTCTGCTGCAAAGAGGACTACAACTGCATTTGCAAGAATACTACCGTCATAAAGAGATTAAAGGGCTGCTGTTATTGATGTTGTAGCCAATTTGCTACAATTTCTAAAGAACAATAATAGGAAATAATGTAGTAACAATTTCGAAACTTTATCACATAAAATAAATATTACCTCGTTCTATAAGAAGTGATTTATATATTGTTTCTTATTTGTCTTCTACAATCAACATCGCTTGATAAATCATTCCTTGCTACCTCGGATGCATCTGACAAAGTTCAGGCAAAGAGAAAGGGTCATTACTATCCCATACTTGCCTTGCGATATACAAATACGATTTCTGTGTAGAATGTTAGGTTAAGTTTTTATACTATACTATTTATTTATTTTTACCGTTCATTTGCTGCTTCCACTTCTTCTACTCTACTCAGGAACACGTTTCCTTTCAAATCCATTATTATTGTAATAATCAACGGCAATCATTAAAAATTTCCTTACGTTTAGTAGCAATACTACTAACAACAAACAGTTGTTAGTAGTATTGTTGACCGCAACCTACGAAGTCGAAATGCACTGAACGTTTTTAGAAGAGGAAAATAATTTCTTCCACAACAATTGCTAGGGCGTTTTATTTTAAAATTACTTATATTTTAAATAATTTCCAAGTATTTTCGTTCATATACGATACGTTTTAAAAGTAAAAACTAACATCAAAATCTCGAAGTGGTGAATTGTTATCCATATCAATTGTTATCCAACAATTGCTATAGATTTCAATAAATTGTTAGGCTATATCAATTACTTGAACAAAATAAATCCTTACAGAATACCGTTTTTAACAGATGAATTGTTATGCTTGTTGCATATCAAATATAACAAGCGTAACAATCTCAACAATTTGCTTACAGAATACACCTGATTGGTGAAAATGTCTACCTTGAATTTCTTGCCAGTAGAATAACCTATTCGAAATATCCTTGCTAACATTGTAAAATATTTTTCTTGTTATTGAAGAACATTCACTGATTATCCTCTCTCGCAAGTCGATAAGATCCACTGGTAACTTAATAAACACTGGATTTCAGGCTACCGTACAAAACTAAGATAATTTCCACGTTACTAAGAAAAACCAACAATTATAAAAGAGCCTTTAAAACCAATGCTAACAATTTTTCATTTTTATTTAATGCTAAAGACAGAACACATTTTATATCATAAAATCGGACATTTACCGTTTGTATTACTCTTTTTGTAGTTCGGTATATATTGGACAAACACTTCGAAATACTGACATAAAGTATAAAGAGCACGTGCGTTGTTTTACAGTAATTTTACAGTAATGGAATGAAGATGACATTAACACAACTGCATAGACAAGGTCCATAAATGTCTAAAAAAGCTTAGAAAGATATTTTAGTTTGTAGAACAGTAAAGTTAGGTAATGGCAATGAATATTTTTGGATCCAAAATGGCGAATTGACATTCCCGTTGGCTCAACTTTAATAAAAGTTTTATTTACGGTTTCTGGCTCATACTATAGTGGAAATGTATGAGACGATCTACCTTTTCTACAATTAAGCTTGCTTTTAGACATTTATGGACCTTGTGCATGGAAAGGTAAAATACGAACATTCTCAGTTTTTCTTTAATAATAATTATTGATAATTACCCTTTTGTTTTAATATAAATGTTGAATTTGAATTGAATTTATCATTATTTCAAATTACATACAATTCGTAATAATTTTTTCCGTTCTCTCGCATGTAGTTCATTCGTTTTGTAATTGGTAACTTTAAAACCTTACGGTCATATTAAGAATAGGAACAGCTTTAAAATGAGATATTACTCAACCTCTTTCTTTTAAAATTTTTTCTTCAAAATTGCGCTGCTTCGCCATTTTAGAAAAAAAATTGATTAAAGATGTGTCGGAAAGTAGTATTTATTCCCTAATGAATGTTCTTAAAATTTGGAAGAAAAATATTAAATAGTTTAGAAATTAACGTCCTCACGCGTTTAGACATTAGACGCACTCTTTATATATAACAATGTAAACGCTTAAGAACTATTAGAATTTGTGAAATTTTCGTTATGTAAATTCTTTGGTAACTCATAAAAGCCGTCAGACGATAACAGTAAAAGCTTTTGTTTGCCATCACTTTTTAACAATTGATGTGATTTTCTTTTTGATTCCCGCCTTTTTATCACTTTCTAGTTTCTACCATTTTGTTACAGTTTCCCGACGTAGTAGGAAATAATGGTTTATACCTCGTAATCAATTACAGCTTACGACGTAATTTGATATAACTTAATTAGAAATAATATGACAGAATAATTAGATTGAAGTATAATTATTTATTAGTTTTGATAATGAGTGGGTAAACGTCTCGAGACATCTGTACTGTTTAAATAAAAATAAGAAATATATTCACAAGGAATTATAAATTTATTTATTCTTTATCTTGAAGGCCTCAAACAAAAAAACTCTAGAGCTAAGATCACACACGGCTACTTTTGCTGCAGTGCAGCATAAAAACAGCGCAGCACAAGTGAAGCCTAATGTGAACTCCCCAGCAACCTTAAAAGTAGCGCATGCAAGTCGGTTGCATGCAGTATTTGTTTACTGCGCGCAGTCCAAAAAGTAGCAGTGTGTGAATGGAGTTTTTAAGAGTTGCAATGGCTGCAAAAAATATATATTTGGTTGAAACTTTTGCAGCGGCTGCGCCTGCAGTATCAATCTACTTCTGATGTGGAGTGTGTGTTTTGTTTTTTATTAAAGGTGTCACCTTTCTCAATAATGCAAAAATTATTTTGTTATGCATTTTTCTAAACGTAATTACGTTGTAAAGATGTTATCCTTTTAGCATGTGGATCTTGAAATTTCATTTTTATAATAAATAGTATAGCGAAATATTTTAATGCAAAGTGGAATCATTTTAATCAGATTTACTTTCATTTATTTAAAGAATTAAATAAAATTTCAAAAACAAACACCCTCGTTCAACAAAGCCTCGTTCAATAAATAGGTATAAAGATAATATTTTTGAGGTGTTGGTGTAATGCATGTTAATAGAAGAAGAATATATATTTTTGGCACATTTTGTTTTATGTACTTAATTGCCTCATATACTATTTCTGCATTATAATTATAAGCACTAATTTAATCAAAAATAAAATTAATAAAATTAACATAAAATTTTACTAAACACATTAGTAACAAAATAAAACCTGCACAGTTATTAAAAACAAATTGAATTCATGGTTAGCCTCTCGCAACTAGTAATGCAGCTGAGATAAGAAACGCCCATCTCTCGTTTTTCAGTAAAAATAAATTATTAACAATTTCAACCAACTATCTTTTAGTTTATGAGAATGATTTTGTTTTGCCAGAGGTTTGTCATTATATGAAGTCGTTCTGTTTATATAAAAGCAACAATATTAGCAAAAGCAAATAAGAGATATTGCCTGGAAGTATTAAATTTTAATCTTGTTGCATATTTTTTAAGCACGTGGTGTTAAAAGAGATGCTGCATATATTCTAAAAATTTATAAATCCATATATTTACACACATCTTTTCAATTATTATAACGAAATTTATAATTCGCCTTGTATAAAGTATTTTTATATTTTACACTATTTAATAAACGCTAATTAAGGCTTCAGATTCAGAGGCTAAAAAGTGCAGATATGTGATATTCTACATACAGTTACCAATACGCCATAGTTTCAGTTTTAAATCTTTTAGGAATTGTCATAATTATTTCCAAGTTGAGATATTATACATTCACCTTAGATTATAAAACTTTTGATCCTGTCATAGTTTTAGACTCAAAAACTTAAAGCTTCGTAACTTTTAGTTTAGTAGTTTATTTATCATTTTATAAATTCATTTATTATCTGTAGCAGTTTTTAATATAGAAGAAAACAATGGCGTCCTGGGTATATCAGACCTGGCCAGAAAAAAAGCTTTACGTTCAGGCCACTTTAATTGCTATTTTCAGTAAAATTATTATTAGTATTATTTTACACCCAAAAGTAACGCCAAAATCTATTTTGAAATTGATTAGTCGTTTTAGACGTTAACACACACACGTTTAGCAACACGTTATGCCGAACTTGAATTAAAGACGCATTGCAATATGAACTTTGTGCATATCCAACATCTCTTTTCGAGTCCCCAGCAATTCTCAGAAAGGGCGAAAGTCGAAACTCGCACATTGCATCAACAAACACATTAAGAACATGACTGATGGATCACAGAGTTAGCAGACGTCAAGTGTATCTACAGAAGTATCGCAAGGGCCAACTAAGTATGTCTTAGATGGAGGATCATTACTTCATCGAATGCCTTGGAAGATTGGAATCACATTCGACTTTATCGAAAGATCTTATGCAAACATCACAGTGAAAAAGAATGACTCAGTCACAGTTGTTTTTGATGGATACAGTGTGAATATCCCAACCATCAAAGAATGCGCACATAGGAGACGAGGTATGAACTCAAAACTATCACCCACAGTGAACTTCTCTCCAGACACTATTTTTATTGGCAAGAACAAATAACTTTTGCATAATGCCGTGAACAAGACCAGGATGATACATCTCATTGGTAATCTCCTCGGTAGACAAGGATGCCATATTATTTATGCTTGACAATGTGCTAGGACAAGGTGTTACATCGTCTAAGTGTATAGATACAGTTGTGTTGGGAGAAAATGCTAACTTACTCATTCTGCTGTTGTTCCATTCTTCGGGCAGTGGTTTCCCTTTACATTTGAAAAGTGATATTTAAGTATTCGAGTCATTTTCGACAGTGTATGACATCCCTGCTATAAGAAATATTTTAGGAGTTGATATGTGCAAGTATTTGCTTTTCCTGCATGATTTTATGGGCTGTGATAGCACATCACACATACATGGAACCGGCAAGACCACTGCATTTAAAAAACTTCTTGTAGTAGTGACCTAAAACTACTAGCAGAGCTCTTCTGCTCAGAGAACAAGCCTAAGGACGAAATTGAAGAAACTGGGAAGAAATCCATGTCATTACTTTATGGAGACAAGAAAGATGAAACATTACATGTGCTACGTGTCATGAAGTGGATAGGAAAGCAAGAAATGGTTGATGCCTGCTCTTGGGGATGGTTTGTGCGGAACAATGAGTATTTTCCAAAATTAAGTGATTTTCCTCCAGCTCCATGGGATCTCCTAACTATTATCCGCTGCAAGTGTACAAAGGAATGTGGAACAATACGATGTAGCTGCAGAAAAAATGGTCTACCTTCTAGAGATGCTTGTGGACAGTGTCAGGAATCTAGCTACGTTAACTTCATACACGACCAATATCTTGATTCAGAAGACTCCGATATTGATGGATGAGTGTTCATATTACAGACTTAACACAATTCTTTGTTGCTCATTTTACTTCATTTTTTTTGTCATTTTGGAAAATATAAATAAAAGTTCACTATTACAGGAGATTTGTCGTTAGCATGGAAAAGTAGACTAGAAACATATGTGTCACGTTCATTTACTTGTTGAATAATTAAAGTAAATTTTAAGTAATTTCCCGTAGATGAATTCTGGCGGATTTTCGATAGATATTGTAGCACATATTATTGAGACTAACCACGAAGAATTTGCTTCTGTTACAATTTTTTCAAGGTTAGCTCTATTTTTTCATAGTTTGACCTGACTAATATAATAAAATAACCTTTAGAACTGCTGTGCACCATTTTAATTTAAGATATAGAGTAAGCATAACCCCACCTGCTCATCGCACTGCACTTTTTGAACGTGCATTTTCTTTTAACATTTATATAATATATAAATATTAGTATATTATATTATAAACTATACTCAAACTCATGTCTGTCTGATTGATACCTTCAAGAATTATTCTGTGAATTCCTTCACGCAGCATCTGCGTAAGATCTTTTTTTAAATGCAATCAAAGTAAAAATAGAATGACTTTCTTTTCTTTTCCTATAATCTCGCCTTATTTATGCCTTTTGTATAAAAATATTAATTTTTAAATTTCTTGTAATAACATGCTCATCATAATCAACATCATGTTCTTTTATTTAATAAAATTACTAGTAAATTGATTACAAAGTACATTAATAGTACAATTTTCCTTCAATTTGTGTTTTAATCTCAACGCATTTCTTATATATAAGATTAACTGCAGAGCTTATTATTTATCAAAAATAGAAATATTTTTAAAACTATAAAATAAAAAATTTAAATCACTTTAGAAAAATGTTTAAAAGAATCACATTAAAGGAAATTCAAAAAAACACGTTGCGATATTTCGGAGACAACAACACTTTGGTAACAGGATCACATACGCTGCTGAAGGTTTTACTACTAGAAATCATTTTTAATTCAAAAAAAGTCGATATTGCAATACGTTCGCCATCTGCTGTTCACTAGATAAATTCATACTTCTTCTACTGCAACTGTGAAACTAAGATGATTGTGCATCCAAACCCCCCTACATTTATTTGTATTAGTTTGGATAGTTAACAGCAGATGGCCACCGTATTGAAAATCAAAGTTTTTTTTTATTAAAAATTATTTCTGTAGTTTAAATCTTCCGTAGCTTATGTGTTTCTGTTACGAAAATATTGTTCTGTCTCCAACATAGCGCAACGTATTTTTGTATTCGCTCTAATGTGATTTAACTTTTAAAAAAGTAATTTTTAAATAAATTGCATCTGCGTCATCTCCAACTGCAACTGTGAACTAGAATAATTGTAGATACAAACCCCCCTACATTTCCATGTATAAATTTATTTAACAAACAGCAGATGGCGACCGTATTGCAAAATCAAAGTTTTATTTAATAAAATGATTTCTAGTAGTTTAAACCTTCAGCAGCTTATGTGATCCTGTTAGCAAAGAGTTGTTGTCTCGGAAATATCGCAACTTGTTTTTGAATATTTCTTTAATGTGATTTTTTAACTTTTAAAAAATTTTCGCTAGGATTTCAATCTTTTATGTTATAGTTTTCAAAATACTTCTATTTTTGATAAATAATAACAAGCTGTGCAGGGACGTTAAAATTAACGTAGCCCAGGCACCAGAGCTCAAGATTTTGCAACCACCATCATATAAAGATTTCTTATTGGGAATCGCAGGGTCATAATTCAACTACATCAGTATTTGTAAAAAATAAAATATATAAAAATGATCATTTTCTTTCAGAAAAACGTCAGTATTTGTTTTTAATTTAAGTCTGTATTTTAATGCATCCCCTTAATAAGAGAACAGCTAATAAACTGTTGCAGTTAGCTTTGTCTTGTTATTATAATTACACCCATATTGGACACAAATTAATGTTTCTTAATTCACACTTGTTAAAAACCAATAAGCACAAGACGAAACACCAAGGAATCATAAAATATAATAATCATAGAATACTGCACCTATGCTGCAGCTGTTGGTTGCACACTGGAAAAGCGTGTTGTGTGTGAACACTATTGCAGCCTTTTATTAGGCTTGCAGTTTTAAAGGGTAGCTGCAGTAGAAAAACTTGCATGTTGCGTGCTGCTTTTAGGATATGTGTGAACACCACGCGAAACTTTTGCAGCCGCAACTCTAAAACTGTGCTGCAAAAGTAGCCGTGTGTGATCTTAGCTTAGTACTGATAAAATATCCAAGCGTGTCGACTACATAATTTAATTTTAACATACTTTGTAAACAAGCTAAACGTAGAAAAATATCATATTTTTCAATAGATAGCACCACTTTCTGAACAAAACTTTTACCCAAATACGTGCTTCAAGCTAGTAATTGCCGTGATTCCTCTTTATATAATTACTCTATGGTTATGTTTATTATATAGTTTAATTAATTTATTATATAAAATTTATCTATATCTGTTATCTGCAACTGTTGATGCGAAATAAAGAATATTATTATCATTCTTTTGAACCGGTCGCATAACCAAAACACGTTCTTTGTAAAGTAATTTCTACAATAGAGGAAAACGTTTTGTGTAAAATTGAGATGTAATAGTTTATAAGTCATACATAAAAGTTTTGTAGAATTTTCTTTGAACAACACAAACCCTATCTATTCAAAAAAAGAAATACACTGTGAGCGGCGAGGGTGACAAGTCTCAGCGTACTCGCAAGCCTTGCGCGACGATGAATAACCTCAAATAACTTTTTTTTTAACTTCGGGCCATTTTTTTCAACGGGATATTTTTAAGAAACGAAAGAAGTATATGTCGTTTTTTCGAATCAAAATAAGACGCAGAAGATAGTTTTACTTGAATTTGTTATAAACAAACTTATAACGAACTAGGGAAACCTCGTCAAGACATGACGGTCAAAAGCATTGAAGGATTTCCCTATATACAACATTCGATGTCTGATTACAATCCTTCGGATTTTCGTGAGTGATTATTTAAATAAATGCAACCAAACATAACCAGTTGAAAATTGTAAGCCTAGCACTCCTCTCTCCCAGCTTACCCTCCTCTCTTCCGACATATATACCTCTCTGGCTTACCCCTCCCCGCAGGTTTATTCTACATACATACATACGGAAATTCTACCTTACGAAATGATAAGAATAAAATCAAAAATCGATCTTGTTTAAAACATTCTTGAAAACCATTAGTCCTCTATTAGTACATATTTCAAAAACATGACATAAACATAGCGTTGGAAAATTCCTTGCGTTTTATACAAACAATATGAAACTGCTCTGAATAAGCAATTACCATCAGCTATTATTTTAATTCGTCTGCTGTCCATAATTTTCAACTATGCAGGTTTTGTCCACACAACCTAACAATTTTTTAAACATTAACCGCTTATTAATGATGGAAGTGGATGGCTGCATCACCCTTTTATATTTATAAGCGGGAGTACTTACGAAACTCACCACCAAGAAAGTGATAGGACATTCCAAGTGAATGCCCGTCTCAAATTAAACATTTTAGAGTTTTTCAAATTAAAAATATAAACATTAAAAAATATATAAAAATTAAGTAGTGTTAACTAATCTACACAGCGAAAGCTTTAATATAAAAAAAGAACCGCTCAGATCGGCCCGGTGGAACTCTCAAACGATCTGGAACAAGAATAAGCCTTGTGTTTTAAATATATAGATTGACTTTTCTAGCCGCGAAAAATCACTACAAATATGTGTCTAACGATGATTAAAATAACGATGAAATGAGAAAATTTTGTTCATTAGAACGTCTGTAGTATATTTTTTTCAAAAAACTGACCATAAACTTTAATAACGAATATTATTTACAAAAAGATATTTTCGCAAAATGCATCTAGATTAATGTTGAGCATGTTGAATACTATTGAAAAATTGCATTAACGTTTATAAACATTTCTCAAACGAATATCCGGGGTGATCCGTTTGAGAAATTTTGACTCAGATACAAATTTTATTTTACAATGATATAACATCCATAACTTCTATTGTTTAATAAACGAAACTCTTGAGGCCGATTCGATGTGCCTTTCTAACACTATAATAAGGACTTTCTTCGCGGCCTGCTGAAAATTCTATATGTCAAAAATTTCCCA
The DNA here is from genome assembly GCA_929113105.1 of Agrypnus murinus. Classification (NCBI taxonomy): domain Eukaryota; kingdom Metazoa; phylum Arthropoda; class Insecta; order Coleoptera; family Elateridae; genus Agrypnus; species Agrypnus murinus. The sequence continues at coordinate 116,474,993 of OV816023.1, read as the reverse complement.
TTCTTTCTTTACCTTGTTAATTATATTTTCAATTGCTTTTGGTTAGTGTATGTTAGCCTAAACCTTTAGCTTCAGACAGGCCCAAAAATCCTCAATCGTACAGAATTAGGTAATATTTGGAAGGTTCTGATCTTTGTAGATGGTTTGGACAATTCTTCGCGTAGTGGCCAAATGCTAGATTCGGCCAGAATATTTTGTTTTTGTTTTTGTGGTGTTCCTCGATAAACTGTTTAAATTTTAGGAGGGGAAATGATTTGTAACACAGCATTGTTATAGTCAGTTCAACTTTAGAAAACACTCGTTCTGAGATTCCACCCTCGTTAATGCTAACCACAATAAAACTTTTTTGGGAAATTTTTCTTTTTTAATATATTTCACTGAATCTTCAGTAGCAGCTGACTGCGCTACATAATAGTCCTGTAACTGCCATTCAGTGACATCTTAAGTAAAATATGGCTTATCATTTTGAATAACATAACTTCTTTATTAGCTTCAAAAATCTCTTTACCATTTTTTTGTTGTACTCATTTTTTCCAAGTATTTTATTGGGTCATGGGAACCTTTGGAGCTGTTTTTCCTGTGTTTTCCAGATATATTTATGGATTCTAATTACTATTGACAGTATTTTTGTGAAGATCTGGCTTACACCTCAGCTCACGATAAGATTTAGCAATCTTCCCCACCGTAATGAGTTGGCAGTACACGTTGCCATTCTTTCAGAAATAAAGTACGTACCCTTCCAGAGTCGGCCTTCCTTTTTTATGGTAGTTCATTCTTGAACCTTTTAATATTAGCATATATGGTACTTCTTTTTATTCTCAGTTTTAAAAAGTATAGCTGACTTCTGCGAATTTGGATTTTCTTGTAAACATCTCTAAATTACTTTTCTGCTCAACAATCCTTTTGATGCCTTGATTTAAACGCAAACAGTTCAAACTATTTAAGCTTATGAAGTTTTGTTTTTCAATGACCAAGCAATTATACCATTAATTCTGTTTTGTTAAAATATTTTGTATTAGTGGCATTATTGTTTTCAAAGTTTTGTCCAGATTGTTTTGCCCATACGTTACGTATGCACTCTACCACGAACTGATGTGGTTTGTTAGAGGTTAAACGGCTAGCGCGTTTTGAGCTGTTGATGGATTTTTGGTTGCATAAACATACAGTAAATGCAATGGTTTGATATGATTATTTAAAAATGCAATGTAGGGAGTATATTGCATTTTAATTGAATAGCACTGTTATAAGGTATATTTACTACTAACGTAAATCTACTGTGTGTATAACCACATGATTAGGCTAAGTGATGATTAAGATAATATTTTTGTATCTACTATAGGTATTACTGGAGAATCTTTTCCAACTACTTGGGACTGTCTAGAAGACAGACGCAGAGCAACAGGGCAGCAACAGGAAAAACAATCTTTGGAACCAGGTAAGTTTACAAACAACGATTAAAACAAACTTCTAAAACTGTTGGGGCTGAAAAACATGTATTATGGAATTATCTTTTATATTTTAAAATACTATCGAAGTCACGATGTACGAAAAGTATGTTATGGTTTGATATGTAACCATATTCTAAAACTTAATTCGGCAACTCTGAAAGGAGATCAGAAAAGTTTTTGCTTATCAGTGTCATCATCTTGTTTTCAAACCGCATTGATGCAATGTATTATACACGGTATTAAAACATGATGAGTCTGTTTATTATATCTATTTTCATTATTTAACAATAGTTATTTATGTATTAAGGGCATAAAGAAGCTTTTATGGCCAGAAGCGTTATTTCTAGCCCGAGGCGTCAGCCGAGGGCTAGGAAAAGGCTGTAGGGCCATAAAAGCAAGTTATGCCCGAAATGCATACACTATTTTATGCACAGATTGTTTTTATCTCAAATCTATTATTGTGTAAAAAACGTAATTAAATGAGTACGTAGGTTACATCAAGCCGCTGTACGTATACTTATGTGCTTATATACGAAGTACGTTACTATAGTTACTATCTAAAATACTTAATTTCAGCTTATTTTCATTGGTGATAAGTTTAAAAATTATATTAAGAACCAATCAAGTTCTACAAATACAGCTCTGACATTTAATTGACGTTTCATTATTGCCCGTCGGATCATAAAGAGGTCCTTGGGGCATAAATAGACAGTTATGTTCCGATAAATCTAGCAATAATAGTCTAATTATAATGCATCTGTGCATAAATATTTTTTCGTCTATTACAGATATTGCTATGGAATCATCTCCGACTTCTCGTAATGACTGTCTAGAGGAAGCACCTCAGGATGAACAATCTTTAGAAGCACGTAGGTTTACGAAATAGTGTGATACTTATGCCCTCTACCCATGTAAAGTAGTGCTGTATATGTTGATGTAGCTTTGGAAAGTGATCTTTGTTGATCCTGAAGTTGAAACGTTTATATTTCAGTTACTATAGAACGAATATTACACTATAGAATGAACATACATGGAAATTGAAAAATTATACAAATTCAATTTAGGTAGAATTAGGTGATTTTTACATGTGCTCTTGTGCTCACAACTTACTGATTAAAATGCTTTCTGGACTCAAGAAAGTTCACAATAATCGACAATGTCTAAATTACAACTAGTGAAAGTTGCGGCGCTCATTCTCTACGTTGAAATTACTCTACAAATATAAGTTGCTAATGCTGCGAAGAGTGAAGGAGATATTATAAAAGGTATTGCACTATTTATTCGTACAGATTTACTCGAATTTGTATACAGTGTGCTTGATTTGAGCACCACGTGCTGTACTATGTTTATTTCAAAAATACTAAACGATGTTTCTAACAAAATTTATAGGCTATTACAGCTTCTACAATTCAGAATCTTATTCATTTATACAAGGTTTTTATAAAAGAGGGACTAGATTCTTTTTTGAACACTTCATATTTTATATAATATATGATTGTTTATTACATTACATACTAATTAATAATAATCACTACTGCCCATAACCTGGAAACCAGGCCCCAGAAGCTTGTGCGGAATAGAGGGGCGATTATAATTATTATGCAGGTCCATCGACTACGCTACGCTACGCTACGCTACGCTACGCTACGCTACAGCTCGACTTACAGATGTTATAGCGCAAATCCCACATTTGTGTTATTAAGGAAAACTGCAGAAAACCTTAACCAGATTTGCCGACACTGAGAGTCAATCCCGGTCCTCTTAGGTGAGAAACTAGCACGCTAGCCGCTACACTACCAAGACTATTTTCTGCAATTGCAAGCTACTACCGACAAGGTTTTATTTACAGCTCATTAATGCTTCAACTTTGACAAGTTATAGCTCAGAAACTATTCATTATAAAACTTTGGATTCCCAGGAGAGATTTTGATTATGGTAGTGGGCTACTAGATATGCAAAAAATAATTAATTACGCCGTAATCCAAATTTCATAATTTCCGTGCTGTGTTATTTCTGGCGTTACCTAAGTCTCGCATTTTAAATCACAATAGGACTTTACTACTACGAGATCTGTTAATTCCTGAAACGCTTTTCAAAAACTTTATATCACAAAATCTATTTAAATTATTCTAATGTAAGGGAATAATAAAAATATTTCTGCTTTTTTATATTATTAGTCGACGTTTCGAATATATATTTATTCCTTTTCGAGACTAAAATACATCTGCGAACACATGACAAGATTTTCGCAGAAGTATTTTAGTCTCGAAAAGGAATAAATTTATATTCGAAACGTCGACTAATAATATAAAAAAGCAGAAATCTTTTTATTATTTTCTTATCCGAAGAAATACCAGCAAACATCTATTTAAATTAGTTTGTCTGAACTTCACATCACATATGAGTAAATGAGACGGTAACAGTGAAAAACGATACAGTTTTCAATCGTGTATTACCTCAGTAATATTGATAGTCTCTAATAATTTAAAAAAATAAAATATGTCGATACAGAGGCCGATACTGAGTGGAACAAAAGGCTAATATCTAATTATTACTACCTATATAATATTAAGGCTCTATCAAGCGAAATAGCTGCTTTCGCAAACGATTAAAAACCATTTCAAAACGTTCGAAGAAAAATGGATGGCAAAGTCATGAGTTTTATATTTCAAAATACTTTCCGGGAATTGATTTATGCATCACGATTTATGCTAAGTTTAAGGTGTTTCTAATAATCATTAAGATAATATTTTTGCAGCTATTACAGGTATTATAATGGACTCATCTCCAACTTCTGCACTGGACTCGCTAAAGGAAGAACAACCTTCGACATCAGGTATGTATGTACAGTGAGATCTAAAAGTAAGGAATGAATTCAATATCTTAAAAACGCTTAATATTTAAAGTAATCCATCGGACCTGTCCATTATATCATTTTTCTGGCTTTATGTTAAAAATACCTTTTGTTATACAGTTTGTCCCAAAAAACCTGGACTATCATCAACTTTGGTTTTCCAAATACTAAGCCCCCCATTTGTTTAGCAATTTCTAATTCCATATTAAACCTTGAGCATTTTTTTATGTTATACCATATACCTAACTTCAATTGTCTTTGAGTTAATGGCACTTAAATTCAACAACAACAAGATGTGTTAAATCAGAGACTCTGGGTACCCACGCAATAAACATATCCTTCCAATGCATCTGTTTTGAACAATGCCGTTTAAACACGTGCGAATTTCTGCCGGATAACACGGTGGAGCCCCTTGCTGTTGAAACCAGATGTCTTGATATGTTGAAAACAGTGTGACAAGTACTGAAACAAGATCTTGTAAAAGTCGTAAATATCTCTCGCCTTCAAGAAAGAATTGTTCTATTACAATATTTCTGCCAATGTCAGCTCACGCGTTTATTTTTTTTGACTATACTGAGTAAAATTATATAATACATACCTTGTAAACGCTCACAACATTCAAGACGTCATTCGAAGTTGTCTTCAGAGAGCTCCTGGACTTGAATTTTATAAGGGTGGTACGTATTTCTATGTAACATTTTTAACACTGTTGCTTTTCCGATATGTAGGTCTGCCATTATTTGCTGACTTGTCAAATACTCGTTATCTTAAATACTTAATAAAACGTCTACTTGTTTGTCTTAACTAACGTGAGAGCGACCTGCATGAAATATTAAAATCCAGAAAATAGTAAATTAAATACGTCTGCATTGAATGAGAAATTTAGTAGTTACATTAGTTATTTTGTTTTGTAATGAAAGTTCCAAAGGCAACTCCAAAAAATGTAATACATTTTCCAGTGCTTATTTAGCATTCAAGGTCTGCTGTGCAAACGTTACTCTAAATGTAACAGAGCAAAAATAAAATAATGTATTTTAATGAATTTTCATCTTATTGTTTCAAAATATTAAGTGCTTTTGTTTTCTAATGTAGATAGATTGGTCTTTCAGACATCTAAATGAATTTGGAAATATAAAAATATTGGGTTACTTAATAAGAAAATTTCAACCTAGCTTTTTTTTGGAATTTTATAATAAAATTTATTATTTATTTATTTGGGAAGTGGTTTTTCAATTGTTACGTTTTCTCTTCAATCGGCACGTAACAATTGGCGTTACAGAATACCAAAACCAACTTGAATTGTTATGAGTTCGCATCAATTCTATTGTCTTCAATAATTGCTATGCATAACAATTGATATGAAATAGTAAATCATAAGTTGGATTCAGTACTATGAAACCATTTCAAAACTTTGAACTCGAAAAATATGTATGGCAAAGCCATGTTTTCTATTAAATACCTTCCGGAAATTAAAATCTGTGTATCTCATTTTGAAACCCTTTGATCCTAAAATGTGCTATACTCTGCATACGTATAATGTACAAAAAGTCTACAATGTACTACTAATAATTAAGATAACATTTCTGCATCTATTACAGGTATGGTAAAATCCCCTCGAATTTCTGATTTTGACTGGCTAGAGGAAGAAGATCCTTTAAACACACGTAAGTTTCAAACTACTTTAATACTTACCGCCTACCTATGTGTGCTGATATTGTATCAAATGGTTCTCCAATAATTGTTCAAATATTAATTCGGGGAACAATCTGAAATTAAAGAACTTAAAAATTAACAATGAACTTAAAATTAGATGGTAATAATAATAAAAGCAACAATTCTGAAAAATTTATGGAAAAAGTAATTTCTCATATAAATGAAAGAAAACGGCCTAGAAATAATGTCATTATTTGTAGAATTTTTGAAAATACTGATAACTCAATCACTTCTGATAAACATAAAATAAATGATATCATAAAAACAATATCTAATAACATTGACTAGTGATGGACTCGAACCGAGTCGAGCCGAGCTTTCCTAGAAAATATTCAAGCTCGACTCGAAACTCGACTCGAAATAATCTGTTTCAACTCGACTCGAAACTCGGCTCGACAACTCGAGTTTCGAGTCGAGTCGAGCTTGGCTCTGGCTCGAGTCCATCACTAACATTGATGATAGTAAATAAAAAGTTTCTCGTTTAGGTATAGTGATGGACGCGAGCCCGAGCCTAGCTCGACTCGATTTCGAGTCGAGTTTCGAGTCGAGTTCGACAATTCTTTATTCGAGTCGAGTCGAGTTTCACGTATGTCGAGCCCGAGTCGAGTCGAGTTTTTGAAGTCCAGTTTTTCGAGTTTTTCGAGCTTTTCGAGCCGGTTCGAAAAAACTGTACAGTTTACAGTATTTCCCCTATTTTGCACTTTAACGGATTATAACTAAGAATTTGCGCAATTACTTTTCTTTAAATGGCTTCATTACACTATAACACTTAAAACATAATGAAATTTTTAATTATTATATAATTATTTTATCCCGTTATTAAGGTGTAATGTATTCATCAATGACAAACAAAATGTTAAAAAGTAAAACTCCTGCACGCCACTTTATAAGTTTTTAACAGCTGAAGTAACAAGAGTTGCTGCTTGCAATCTGATCTTATCTTTTATGTTCAAAACGTGTTGAAAACGTCGTGGATTTAATAACTTATATTAAAAAAATTAGTAATTTTAGTTTGTTTTGTTGACTTTTAATTTATTAATATAATCAAACACTTCACTTTCAGTGGACTCTTAATTTTCAAAATATTGTTGTAATATAAGGATTGCATTGTTTGCTTCATTATTTGATGGTGGGATTCTTACTTCATCTTCTAATTCATCTTCAGACAATGAGTTTTTGTTAGTTGTTTTAACTTCTGAAACGATATCATTTTCGTCAAGTGTACCGCAAATAACAGCGTTATTGTCTATTTCTATGCATTCATTGAAGGAAATCTCAGAGTTTATTGTATTCTACTTTGCAAGCTCCTCATCAGAAAAACATTCTTCCAAATGATTTTCCTTAAATTATATGTAAAAACCCGATTTCTTAAAACAATTCTTAATTGTTTCTGGTTTAATCTGACTCCATGACAAACGTATCAAACGCACAGCATCGAGAACATTTATTGCTTTAAGCTGTTGGTTGTTGTCCATTTGCTCTACCATTTGCAGTACAATTTGTTTAAAGTAAAATTGTTTAAAATTGTGAATGACACCTTGGTGTAAGTACACGGACAAGATCAAAGAAACAAACCGGATTCCAGAATCTTCTCCAACAACAAATCAATTAAACACTTTATCTAAAAAGGTTTACCTACTTATTTCGGGATTTTCTAAAAATTTGTTTAACATTTGGTTTTAAACCGGATGGGTAATGAAAAGGAGCCACAATGAATCATCCCTTAATCCTTTCTTTGAAACCTGTTTACTATCACCGGCTACTTACTGACACATTTATTGTTTATTTAGGCACCTTAAATACATAATCACAAGAAAACATTTTTGGTTTAAAGTGTAATAAAAAGAACCGACAAAAGTTTAAAAAGATATGTAGTAAATATCTGTAGCCAGTCTACAGATTTTTTCAAGTTGTTAACAACGATTTGTTTTAACGTATAGACTTAGTGGTGAATCAGTGCAAACATTAATCTTTTTCTTGTTTACTGAAATTTTGATTTTTATGTTCAATATGGCAGACTTTGACAGTCACGACAGTTAGTCGCCGCAAGCGGCTCGTTTTTTGACTAAGAGAAGAAAAATGTTTTTGCGACTGCTATATGAATTTGGAAAATAACTATGATTCCAAAACGAGCCGACTCGACTCGACTCGAAACTCGATTCGATTTCGAGCCGAGTTTCGAGTCGAGTTGAAACAGATTATTTCGAGTGGAGTTTCGAGACGAGCTTTCTAGGAAAGCTCGGCTCGACTCGGCTCGAGTCCATCACTATTTAGGTAAGAACTAGCGCTTTTTTAAATTGCTTCACTGACAATGTCTTTAGTGATGGCAGAATATTGTTATAAACTTTTGCGACATTGTAACTGAATGAGCGTTTAAAGAAAGTGGTATTATGTTTGGGTACAGTCAACAGACCTCTATGTCGCACATTTATATTGTGTACATTGGTTCTATACCTTATTTTATTGCATAGATAGGGTGGCTGCCGGTCAATTAATATATTATGGCTGGGCCTTATTAAAGCAAGTAAGAAACGGAAAAACGACAAGTACCAAAGTTTCCGTGGTTTGACATCCCTTTTGATTCACACCAGTTGCCGAGAAAATTACACTCGAAGTGATACATTTAAAAAATATGTCAAGGAGGCATCCACATCTAAAGAAGAGGCAGGGCCGTCTCAGCTCAGGTCTTCAGCTCCCCAATTCAATTTCAAGAACAATTGTTTATTCTGTGAACATTGTGCAAAGGAAGAAACCAAAAAGCGTTTGGCGAAAAGGAGAATTGTACATTCGGTTGAGACTTTAACTGTTCAAAATCGTATCAGGGAGGTGTGTTCTATGAGGGAGCATTCCTAGTGTGACGAAGTTCTTGGTCGCGTTTCCTCGATTAACGATCTTGTTGCTGAGGAGGCAGTATACCACAAAGACTGCTACCTTAATTTTGTGAAGCCCATGAGTTTCAACTCCGAAAGCTGAGATCCCCAGAGACTAAACCCCAATGGCGAACTATCAAGGATGAGTTGGAGAGAAAATATGGAGATCGAATACTGATCACTCCAGGCGTCTTTTCGTTCATTGATAATTTTGTTCCCACTATCTCTAAAACATACCATGGGCACACTAAACCTGTCGACGCCTGGAGTGGTCAGTATTCGATCTCCATATTTTCTCACCAACTCAGCCTTGATGGTTCGCCATTGGGGTTTGGTTTCTGATATGACACCCAGTATCTCATCTTTGGAAAATTGACAATCGCTGCTTCCCTTCAAAGTTTGGTTTTTTCCTTTGCACAATGTGCACAGAATAAACAATTGTTCTTGAATTGAATTTGGGAGCTGAAGACCTGAGCTGAGACGGCTCTGCCTCTTCCCTAGATGTGGATGCCTCCTTGACATATTTTTTAATTGTATCACTTCGAGTGTAATTTTTTCGGCAACTGGTGTGAATCAAAAGGGATGTCAACCACGGAAGCTTTGGTGCTTGTCGTCTTTCCGTTCCTTACTTGCTTTAATAAGACCCAGTATTCCATTTTCTTTGACCTCACAGACGTCGTTATTTCCTTTAACGACGTCCTCAAGACACACAGGACACTTAGTAGTACTCATTGTAGAGATATCTGTAACAAACAAAAGTTGTATGTCAGTAATATGATAAAAACAGCTTTTTCTGAAAATGACAACATTTTACGAAAAAATTGCTGTAAATGTTGACTGGTTGGAGATTAATTTGCATATGTATATATATTCTAAAAGGGAATTCAAGTATCTACAACTTCTTTCTTTCTTCTTTCATGAAAAATGTGAGGTAAATTGATTTTTTTCGAAAATTTCAACTTTTTCCGAGCGTGCAGCTGGAAAACGGTTGAGAATTTGAAGAAAACCTATAGAATGAAAGTTTTTAGATAATTTTATGAACTTGCATTTATTATCACCTTTCCTCCCCCCCTTCCCCTCCGGCGCACCACCTAGACGTCAGGACTTTTGGTATGTTCATACCCTAAGCACCCTGAACAAGTTTCTGAAGGAATTGCTTAGGTACCTGCTCACGCACTCTACACCTCCTTCCTTGACTGGACTAAAGAGAAAATTTATTATTAGTAAAAGAGGATTTCGCTATTGCGATAGTTAATAGACCAAATAAAATTCGTACTCCTAATCTTACAACACATTATAATTTCAAAAAATGCCTTATTATACAGAGTGGCAGGGGTTAGGACGCGTTAATTTTAAGGGGTGATAGAAGACATCAAAAAGAACAAAAAAGTTTTAATAATTTTTTTATTATCTTAATTACCTTTCGAATAATTTATAAAAAACCATTGTCATATCTGGCAACCTTGCTTAAAGAGAATAGCATTTTACAACAGAAGGCTTGACCTTGTTTTAGAATTCAAATCGTTTGTTTTATTTGTTATGCCTTTAAAACAAGTTGTATTTTGTTTTGTTTTGCTTACGAATGCCGATTCTGCAACATTATCCTTTTTATAATACAATTTTATGAGGTCAATCACTCAGAAATAATGCCGATAATTACGAAAAAGATATTCGTGTAGGTCATTGTAATCAATGACATCAACGACGTAAAATTCGCCGGACTTTCAATCTGGAGTTCTCATTACTACGAGATTCTAATACCATAAAATAAATTTTTTTATTAATGTAGCCAAAACAAGGCATCATCAAAATCGCCGTTAACCTAATTAACTTACCTTATTAGGAAATCAAATGTTCTCTTTGAAAGATATTCTCTTATAAATGATTAAAAACAGTTATTAGATAAACAAACTCGTGATTTATTGACAAATTATTTCAAGTTCGACAAACTATAAACTCAGCATTATACGTGACATTAGAAAAACGTGGATCAGATTGTATTACAAACTTTACAGGCTTGTCACATTTCTTAATTGAGTAAAATGTGAAAAACTGCAATTTTACGCGTAAACGATTTATTATACTAAAAAATGCCATAAAGATTTTTTGTTATGCTAGATGAAATTTTAACAAAGCCCCATAATTAAACCACTGTGGCAAAATGATGTTAAAGTTTCCAAAATATTATTATTTTTAAAGTGGTACGTTCTAGAACAACGTTGTACAAGACTTTTGTGTTTCTTTTGATGTGTTCTATCATCCCTTAAAATTAACGCTTCGTATCCCCTTCTACACTGTATAACCTTTTTCAAATGGCACTTAAATAATACTTCTTAGAGGATTTTGATGATGTAAATGTTGTTGTTGATAGGTTCTATGAGGTAATATAAATAACATTTTTGATATATGTATCCCTAAGTAAAGTTAAGAAAATTTATACAGTGTGGTATAATAACAATATTATGTCTAACATTAAGAGGAAGATTAATTATGATAGAAATCTTTATAGTAAATTTAAAAATCCTGAGCACCTAAACACTCACACAAAAACAAGAAATTAAGAAAAACAATAAAAAATAATAAAGTTAGGAAAGATATTCATGATACTGCAAATAATATAACAAATTTCAATAAACCTTTGTGTTTTTAGTAGGTAGCAACATCTTCAAATTGACTGCATTGCCTTGTAAAAAGTTTGAAAGTTGTTTCATATGATCCATTAAGCCCATGCCCACTGAACTACAGACCCTTAACAGGTGGTGGGAGATAGTCTGCTTGCTCCTCTCCGGATACGTGTAGTATATCCTACGTCAGCCGATTACTGTATTTTATTATTAATACTGAATTTATTATAAGTAGATTTAATTTTTTTATTTTTCGTTCATTGCAGTTTGATTGCTCTTGATCATTAATTCGTTTCGAATAATTATTTAAAAGGGTATTACCAAAAATAAGACTTCTACTATTTATTAAAACAAAACTTATATTGTTGTTACAATCTGCACATTTTAAGATATCCAAATACGAACCTTCTTCTAAATTGGTATGTTCTAAATATTGAATATGATTTTCAGAATTAACTCTTTTTGGTAAAATCTTAAATAAAACAAACATCCAGAAACTACTTAATTAATCTCTTCTGAAGATATTTGCATTTCAAAACATTTAGTTGAAATACCTACATTTTTTACATAATTTCACAATCAGCACAAGAAGAGATAAAAAACCAAATTGTTTCGGTTGACCAACTAAACTCCGGTTGTGCCGCCTAAAAGACAGTCAGAGTAATATGCTGGCCGCACGCAAACAATTTAAATAGATTCCGAATGTCGGAGAGTCCTCACTACCTCAGCATGGCCGGTACTACAGTAGACATTGATTAAGCTTCTTAAATGAACCAGCTGATATGGTGTAAAAGCTGAAATGTTTTAAGAAATGTTTTGAAATGAAGAGTAGCTATTCTCGCCTTCATGTATTTAAGAAACGTGATGACAAAATCAGATTTGTGAGATCTTAAACCATTTTTTTCAGCTGTGAGCACTTTTACTCTTGAACTGCTAAGGACTCTTGCTGAAAGCTGTGTAGAGGCACAACCTTCAGACGCATGTAAGTTTTAATGCGTATAACCTACCTATGTAATCTAATATTTTGTTGGACACCTTCTTACATTTCTTTGCAACAAATATTCAACAAAAGATTACTTACAGAAACACGAGCCCAAACTTATAGTAGTTCGGACATGTCAATTTTTGTTAAAAGACGCCCTAGGAGTCTTACTTTGAAAATGTCTTTCTTGGTCTACATATGGCTGTTTCTTGTTGCTAAAATGAAGTACTGCTCTTGAACCTACTCCATAATAACTTTCATGAAATCCTTATGGGGTTCCCTCGCACCACCACTTTGGTGAGCTCTCTCACATCGCTTCCGATTAACAGAGTACCTACCCAAAATTCTTGAAGGGAGTGGTGCGAAGATACCTCCTAATACAATTTCATAAAAGATGGGCATGAAGTAGGTCCAGAGGCAATACTTCACTCTAGCAACAGGAACAGTATCATGGGAAAAGGAAAATATTTCAAAGTATAAAAGTTCCGGGGTATCCGGTTTAAGAAAAGCAGAAATGTTCGAACTACTATATTATAGGTCTGAGCTCGTATATTATAGTAAATTCGTATTTCCTTGATTTGTCCACATTACTACTCTTATTTATGAAAAATAGCTATTTATTCAAAATATCAGAACATATTTTTAAAACTCTTTCATTTAAGTTTTATACTGCAAAATCTTTCATGAATTAAAATTATAATATATCTGATTGTAGAGATTTGATATTTGACTATATTTTAAAAATTAAGTCGCTAATATATAATGAGCTTTCAGGTGTTACTACGGAATCTCCTCTACCTACTGCTATGGGCTGTTCGGAGGAGCTACAAGATATCAAACAACCTGCAGAAGCACGTAAGTGTACAACTACAACATGTTTGAGTACGTTCTAGCTGTGTAACGTGATAATAAATATATTTGATGAAACTTTGCATCGTTGACTTCATTTCCGTGTTCATTATTTTATTTTATTTTATTTCATTCTTCATAAACTTAATTTGTTGCAAATCATAAGTTGACTTCACTACTATAAAAGCTATTAATTCGCGGTATGCTTGTGACACCTAGTTTTTATGTCTCTAGTTTGCATTAGATTTGGGTAAAGATGATAGTGGTACAGAAAAAAAGCAGTTCGTCATTTAAACAGTTTTTATTGTTCTATTATAGATGTTAATCCCGAATCAGATGGTACTGCTGCGGATAATCTCCAAGAACATACATTACAAGCTAGCGAACTATTGATATTACAAAATATTACAGTGATGGGTAAGAGATATTTTCAAAATATTGTTAGAAAATTACTTTTGTTTAAATTTGTTTGAATAACAGAAATTTAAATTTTAGTTACAGTCTGTACGGCAAAGTAGTAAAAACGAAACTAAATATAAAATTTAAATTCTTCACGCTTGACGACATTGATGGACTGTTTTGACTTAAATAATACATTAGCCTTGCTGTTACCTTTGCCGTTTTAGACTATTTGAAAGCTTTACGGTATTTGACTTTTTTATATTTTTTCAGTATTGTAAAGTTATGATTTGATAACGTTATTAAATGTATAGAAAAGTAATATTTAGTAGATTCATCAGTGTAAATAATATACAATCAAATATAGATAGATTTTTATTACAGGTGATGTTAATCAATTCCGTACCAATTTTGCACAAAACCTGGATGAGGGTATGTACTAATATCCTGCATAGTAACACTAGACCATATATTGTAGGTGTCCCTGGAAAATTGTTAATAAGTACAATTTACGTTTCTTAAAAAACAAGACAAATAGTTTTAAGAAGAACTTCTAAGAAATTCTATTTTAATTGTTCCAAATTCTGACAGGGAATAAAAGTTAAATTTATTTTCTTCACTTGTAGAAAAAAATCTGAAAGCAATAGTTTGTCAATGTTTCAAATGCAGGGTGTAACTAATATAACTAGAAACCTCGTAATGGGGGGGAGTAGTTGTAATAATTTACAACGTTTCTAGTTATATTAGTTACATTCTGTATATTTATCAATATTACTTCTTACTGTCTCCACGACTTTTTATTGGGTGTTCGGGAGACCACACGACGTTCACCCATAAAACTGGCTGTTTTCTACCCTACCCCTATAAAGGGCAATGGATGAAGCTGTCAGATTAAGTGTGTGGTAGAGAAATTCTTGAGAATTCTCGATGGTAACTCATGCCGATCAGGGGGAGCCCTGGTAGATGAGACCGGTGTGGGCGGATTCGAATCTCGCCTGGGATAAGGTCATTTATGGTCACCAAGGAACCCGCTGCCTGACCGAGGTTATTTATGGTCACCAATGGAACCCGCTACTTGACCGAGGTCATTTATGGTCACCAACGGAACCCGCTACTTGTCCGAGGTCATTTATGGTTAACAACGGAACCCGCTGCTTAACCGAGGTCATTTATGGTCAACAAAGGAATCCGCTGTTTGACTGAATCTCAAGTGCGGAGAATCGAAGTGAGGTTTACCCTGCTTTTGGGCTAATGGGAAACTGCAGGCCGCCAGGTAAATGTGCTTAGGAGCTATCCCGACCAACCTATGATCCGGACTGCAGCCGGGTACAGTGATTAGGAGAAGCTCTGAAAGCCATTACACTTAAGGAGAGTTGAAGACAATACATAGCCTCTCACACTCAAGACAACTTCACCAAATACGGGTACACACCGGGAGTCTATAACGTGTAGACTTAAAAGAAGCTCTGTCGAGGGCCCACTAAGCCTAAAATTGGTAGATCGGGGTGGCAAAACCATTAAAAAACCAAGTCCCGCCACAATCGAGGTTGGATTCGATCGGGCAGTGGTCCCACTTTGCAATAGCGCATAGCTGGGGAATAGTCCTATTGCTGGACGAGGTACTGCGGTACCGGAGGGTGAGCAACGTTAATTGCTCCGGCACTAGTCCTGAGTTAGCTAGTAGAGGGTGGATAGGCAACCTCGCTCCGACCAGTGAACTGATCTGGTAGCAAGTGCGGTACTGCCGGTTAAGCAACTTGCGCGCTGATTGGGCTTATCCCAATCACTTCCTTCTGGAAGGGAACGTGGGGGTAAGTTCACACAGGTACCCCACGTAAAACAACCATGACATTCGATTCGACTTTTTATTGATATTTTAAGTAATTATTATAATTAATAGGATTGACAACTAATAGAATATAACTATATTTGGCCCTCTGGAGACAAGAAGCCTCCAATACTTTTTCATTTCCTTATCAAAATTTATGAAAGCAGTCACAATATAAAAGTATTATAAGTTGATGTTTTTTCATATACTGTGTGTAAAACAGACTCATGGTAAGATTTTATTTTTCCATGGTTGCTATGATCTGTTAGATCACTTTGGTGGGCAAAATAGTATTTTTTATTGTAAAATAAATTAATTGTAAAACATTTTTTGATAAGTAAAATATCACTGATATATGCAGTATCATTTGATTCGGAAACTTAGGTAGATTTCATAAATGTCATAAAATACAATATGATGCTCATTTTATAAATCAAAAGACAATTCATACGACAAGTTTTAAAATTTATCTAAATACAAGAAAAGGCTAAATAAATATGCCCTCCGTGGTCGAGTGGTAGAGATCCTGACCCTATTAGAGAAACATTGGTTCAGATTTAGGTTACGACTAAATTTGAAAAAATTTATGATGCTGAAATAGGTCTGTTACCTCCATTGTGTGGAACCACGACACTGCAGATGTGGTAAAAGGGGGAATGAATTATATATGTATAAAAAAGAGGGTTTACCATGAGTCTGTTACACACGGTATACAGTGCTATTAAATTTAAATGCAATATACTCTATCACTCTATAAAGCATTTGAAAATAACCAAGTAAAAGCATTAGGTTAAATTGGTTGATTGTTGTTAATACGTATGCATTTTACGACGAACAGACGTGGTTTGTTATAAAAAATACACCTTTGCATCTTTTATTTTATTTTTATAAATGTTATTTTAATTTTGGTTTGTATTTTTTAATAAACTCAATTCGTGTTAAATTATCCACCAGTGAAATCATTTTTAGCATTTATGTATTGTTGGTTGCATAAACATATAGTAAATTGTAAGCGCGCTTAGGGTGCCCCTAGGTTGTCTCGGTATTTGTAAGGTGCCCGCTTACGAAGTGGCGCAGTGTGGTTTTCGGTGATCTTGGTATCGGCGGTAACTCTCGGGCGCCAGTTATTTTAACATGGTATAACTCCACTCCACGGAACCGAATAACTGCTAGTGGAGAAATGATAATCCAGGGAACTGCTGGGGTTGTTGAGGTCGGCCCAGTCTGTATCACACCACCTGCTTGTAAAGCTTTCACAAAATAAGAGGGCGTTAAAGCTAACAAATAAAACACACAATTGTTAAACCAAACAATATTTATTACTACGAAAGCTCCAACCCTCCAGTAAGCTTCAATCTCTATAACTAAATAAACATAACTCGTTATCTACGGTTACCTACAATAGCCACAGCAAGCGGGGTGCAATACGGTGTGCAATAATAAGTAAGCATGCGAATACGGAGTCGGGATACGGGGTGGTGAAGCGGGGTTGTCGGGTAATGCTGGACGGACTGGAATAAGAGGAGCGGGAGGAGATCCCCAGGCTACTCACAGTGAGATCTCGGACAGGGGGTAAGGGATGAAGGAATGAGACCTCCAGGCTACGCACAGTGAGGTCTCGGAAAGGGTACGGAAACAGGAAGAGATCCCCAGGCTACGTACAGCGAGATCTCGGAACGGGGTAAGGGATGAAAGGAAGAGACCCCCAGGCACACGTACAGTGAGGTCTCGGACTAGGTATGGTAAAGAGGGTGGAAGCAGGTTGAGACCTCCAGGCACACGCACAGTGAGGTCTCGGGCAGGTATGGTGAAGAGGGTGGAAGTAGGATGAGACCCACAGGCACACGCACAGTGAGGTCTCAGACAGGGTACGGTAGAGCGGTGGAAACAGGATGAGAACCCCAGGCACACGCACAGTGAGGTCTCGGGGAAGGCACGGTAAATAGGGTGGAAGTGAGAGCGGCGGATAGGGAATCGGAATATCGGTAAGGCTGGCTGGCTGGACTAGCTGGTCCTGTAGAGAGTCTTGGACGCGGACTGAATAAATTGGACGACCTAACCTCTTTATATAGGTGTTCTCGGAGCATGGGGGAAATGGTAAGAGTGAAACAGAGCGGCGCACGCCAAATATCGGTTAGGGAAGGGGGCCGCTTATCCGAAAGGTTTGAGATTGCACAGCTGATAGCTCTATTCACTCTTTTACCCATAATAATTAATTAAAATTCTGTAACTTCGTTACAAAATGCAATGGTTTGATATGGTTTTTTTAAAATGCACTTTAGCGAGTAATGAGTATTGCATATTAATTTAATAGCACTCTATATTTGCGCTGCTTAACCGAGGTCATTTATGGTCACCAAAGGAACCCGCTGATTGACTGAATCTCAAGTGCGGACAATCGAAATGAGGTTTACCCTGCTTTTGGGCTAATGGGAAACTGCAAGCCGCCAGGTAAATGTGCTTAGGAGCTATCCCGACCACCCTATGATCCGGACTGCAGCCGGGTACAGTGATTGAGAGAAGCTCTGAAAGCCATTACACTTAAGGAGAGTTGAAGCGAATACATAGCCTCTCACTATCAAGACAACTTCACCAAATACGGGTACACACCGAGAGTCTATAACGTGTAGACTTAAACGAAGCTCTGTCGCGGGCCCACCAAGCCTATAATTGGTAGATCGGGGTGGCAAAACCATTAAAAAACCAAGTCCCGCCACAATTGAGGTTGGATTCGATCGGGCAGTGGTCCTACTTAATAACAGCGTTAAGCTGAAGAATAGTCCTATTGCTGGACGAGGTACTTCACCCCGTATGAAAGAGGACGGGAGGGTGCCAGCGGGTGAGCAACGTGTTAAGTCAATTGCTGCGGCACTATGCCTGCGATAGCTAGTAGAGGGTGGATAGGCAACCTCGCTCCGACCAGTGAGCTGATCTGGTATCAATTGCACGACTGCCAGTTATGCAACTTGCGCGCTGTATCGCGCGCTGTATGCGTATCCCAATCACTTCCTTCTGGAAGGGGGAATGTTCGGGAAGGGAACGTGGGGGTATGTTCACACGGGTACGCCACGTAAAATAATCTTGACATTCAATATGTACTTAGTCGTGAAATTCTTTGCAAATTATGTTAAAATTCAGTATTATTGCATAAGTTTTTCTACTTGCTGCTACTCTCTACCCGTTTTTTATTAGCCATTAACCAATAACTTATGTTAAACACATGTTTGCAAAAATCATTGGATAATAAATAGAGAGATAACCGGATCAACCTTCCCAGCAAGAATCTGTATTCGTTAATATAATTTGTGGTCAAACAAGCAAAATTATTCATTTGTTTCGCATTAAGTATATTCCTACGACCATTATAATTTATATTCGAATCCCACAATATAGTTGTGTGTGTCCCACTATTTGTATGTTTCCAGTATTTAATTTACTAGTAAAGAAGCATGATTAATTTCAAAGGATAAAAACTAATTTTTTTTCATAGAGTTAGTTAATGCTACAGCTCTGTATACCAAGAAGTCATTCATTGAAGTTGTAAAAGCAATTAGATATTCCCAAAAAGTAGTCCCAGGTATGTATGATGTACTGTTTAAGAAACTTTGAGTAAGTTAAGTCCAAAATATTTTAGGTACAGATGTTTTACAGGTTATTGACCCAATATACACAGAACATGTTAAAAAGATGCTAAAACAAGAAATGAGGGGCAATCCAGTAGAAGGTATGACTTTTTTTGGAAGCTGTGTGCCTGTACTTCTTAACATAATGCAAGTTGAACAACTGTAACTTAAAAATCTGCGCTTAACTATAGTTTACTGTCCGACTATCTAGCAAAGATTTAAATAATTTCCAAGTATTTGTTTTTACAGTTTTACAGACAAATTCACAATTTTACAGGGAAATCATTTTTTCAATCATAACATTGTAATTCAAATATTTTATTGTATTTTGTTTCTGTGTTTTGGTACACAGTTTAACTATCCAAATGCAGGAATACAATCCAAACAGCAATAAAATCAAATGCAAATGTCATAAAAACACAATTGTCACGTAGTATGAATTATAGATACATTTCTTTAATGGAACATGTATAGTGTTGCATAAGTCTATCATTAATACTTTCTGACATTCGTATTTGCCTTTAAAAATGCAAAAATCCCTATCAGAAGAGCAGTGCACTATGCTTGTCAAAATACGATTAAACTGAGAATTACATGGCACACTATGAGAACAACTGCTTTACTTTTGTTGATATTCCTTTAATCAAAATGCGTTATACTAAGGCTAAAAAAGTGGTTTCAGTTAACTCACATTTTGAAAAATAGATATAGAGTAGTACGCCCTTTTAATAGAGTGTTTTTTGCATTTTTGAAGTCAAATATATCCAAAAGTATTAATGATAGACTTATATAAAATGCTGTAGTACCTATTTAAAATCAGGAAAAAAAGATTCTTATTCTTATTCGACTTATTCGAAACATAGCGATCGTGGGTGTTAATCACAATGACTTACTGATCTCAGATAGGATATAAGAATAATTGAACAATATAGAGGGTGCCACCCAAATTTTTTATTATTATTGTTTAAAAACAACGATAGTAATCTACAATTTGAGAAAAGACTTCCATCTGAGTTACGTTAAATTCTTTGTCACTTACTGTTCTTTTGGTTTTGTTAAATCGTTAATGATTTTTAACTTTGTTTATTAATTTAAATTTTTGAAAGTCGGTTCTAAAACATAACAGCTGTAGTTAAAAAGGGGTCAACTTTTATAGAAATTGACTCTCCGGACACTGCAATCATTTCACTTTTGGATTTTTTAACTTTGTCGATATTTATATTTTAACTATTTAGTTACTACTGTAGGATAATCCGAACTGATATCAAAACAAACCTGAATCCACATTTATTAATGACTTTTCTGAGAAAATTATGGAAGTTAACTCGTCATTACTAAAAAACAATTCTTTCAAAATCTAATATTATTTATTAATTGCGGGAACTTTTATAGGTTATAAAAGCTGATAACCACGTCTAGAAAAATTCTCTAGTTTCTCTAAGAAGGCTAGGTTACACCATTAATTCTTGTACGTTTTAATACTTCAAATTGTTTAACTGTATGCACAACTGATGCCGGCAACTTTAAATTCTAACACTCAAGTGTTTAAGTTATAACCCCAACTCCAGGTATTTCTGTAAACAATTAAGCACCCAATTAATTGATCATCCATTATTCCTCAACAAATCACATCTTTTCTAAAAAGCTAAAAGAGAAGTACGCAAAGCAAACTCACCTGTCGATTAGAGGCTTCCAAAAAAAGGAACTTTGAATTACCTTCCAGCTAGGCGCAAACAAGTGTCTTCTGGCTGGAAGGCACGAAATCAAAGCCGTTTTGTAAATCACGTTAAGAAGAATGGAGCCTCACTCGAAAAATAACCGTACATATATGGGACGTTTCAAGAAAAAAATAAAAAGTAAGGACGATCAACTTGCTGATCGTGCAAAATTTAATTGTTACAATCTCTTCGCTCTCAGTCATTTCGAGAAGATGGGTCATAGCATACTGCAAGAGAAGCTTTAACTTTATTGCGACAGTACTTTTCTGGGTGTTTTATTTCAAAAATAACTGACTTAAGATAACCCAGCAAAAAGAAGTCTAAGGAATTGAATTTTCTGTCAATCCAATGACTCAAAACTCTATAATTCAACCACTTTCTTACCGGCAATACATAATGAGGAGGGGCTCCATCTTGTTGGAAAAACACTCCATTTTCAACTATTAATCGAATATCGTCCTCATACACCTGATCCTCTCCACTGTCAGTAATAAGGGGGTCAATAAAAATCTGCAGGAGTTGTAAGTATATTTCTTTACCTAAGTTTTCTTCAATGAAAATGCGACCTACGAGGGTGGTCCCAGAAGTACCCGACCCAACAAAGAAAACACAAAAATTTTGGAAAAAGATTTATTTATTTTTCAACGTAATCTCCTTTCAGTTCTATACACTTTTCCCAGCGGTGTTCAAAAAGTTCGATACCCTTTTTATAATAAGAACTGTCTTGCTCCTCAAAATAGCCATTAACTGCTGACATCACTTCTTCATCGTTGGAAAATCTTTGACCACTGAGCCATTTTTTCAAGTTTGGGAACAGAAAATAATCCGAGGGGGCTAAATCTGGCGAATATGGTGCTTGAGGTAGCAATTCAAACTTTAATTGATTAATTCTGGCCATTGCAATAACGGATTTGTGAGCTGGCGCGTTGTCGTTATGCAACAGCACTTTTTTTTAGCCAAATGCGGCCGTTTTTGCTTGATTTCTTCGCTCAAACGTTGCAATAAGTTTGCATAATACTGGCCGTTGATAGTTTTTCCTTTTTCGAGATAGTCAATAAAAATTATTCCACGCGCATCCCAAAAAACCGACGCCATAACCTTGCCTGCAGATGAAACGGTCTTCGCCTTCTTTGGAGCCGGTTCTCCCTTTTGAGTCCATTGTTTCGATTGTTCTTTTGTCTCGGGTGTGAAATGATGGACCCATGTTTCATCCATTGTTACGAAACGGCGCAAAAATTCTGCTTTGTTGCTGTGAAACTTCGCTAAACACTCAATTGAAACATTTTCACGACACTGTTTTTGCTCGAGTGTGAGCAAACGCGGCACCCATCTTGCACACAGCTTTCTCATGTCCAAATTTTCAGATAATATGCGATGTACCGCACTTTTTGAAATGTCCGTAATGTCTGCTAGCTCGCGCACTTTCAGTCGACGATCATCAAGTACCGCTTTGTGGATTTTCTTCATCATTTCTGGACTCGTCACCTCATTTGATAGACCACTGCGATGCTCGTCTTGGCAGCTCGTACGGCCTCGTTTAAACTCAGCTACCCAAAATTTAACTGTTGTAAACGAAGGAGCACACTCACCCAGAGTAGAATCCAGTTCAGCTTTTATATTGGTTGGGCTGAGGCCTTTCAAATAAAAGTATTGTATCACATAACGATGACCAATTTTCTCCATTTTCACAAATTCACTGACAACGTTCACTATTGATGGCTGCCAAACAAATACTAAACAACGTGGCGCTTTCAAACTTGAAACATATGCTTTATGTACTGCGTACTTTCCAATACAGTGATATTTTCAAACAACTACCGCCACCTCTTGGTCAGGTCGGGTACTTCTGGGACCACCCTCGTATAATGACATTTTCCAGATTGATTGATTTTTTGTATGCTGCCTATAAACTTTCCTAAAAATAACTCCTCCACATACTAGTATGGGATACATGTTTTTCGGTCTATTGTTATTCGACAAATTGTTGTTTCGGTAAATTGATCTTTCGGTGAATCGCTTTTCGGTAAACTGTATTCTTCCTTCGGTAAATTATATTTTCGGTAAACATTCCGGCTTCGCACCTCCACCACGGGAAGCATGTTCACAGCTTATTCGAAAATAGGTTTCTCCCTCTCAAAACAAAAATTGACGGGTTCGAGCATGTCTTTTCTAAATTCCAATATTTTTTAATAAAAGTAAATTTATATGCTACTTTTTCTTGCAGCAGGTGCTCCTCGTTGTACGGTAGATTTCCTTAGAAAAATTTATCTTCTTGATTTACTTAAAGCTATTGAATCACAAATCATAGCAGAATCAAGCAAATTGGATAAAGACGGTAGGTTTTTTTTTTGTTAGCTTAATCTAGTATACATTATACATTTTTTTCTGTTTCTTCTATAGATCCTGCAAACAATGAAGGCTGTTATATATTTGAATTGAAAGAAGAAATTCTTACGGATTTTGTTCAGTATGTGAAGACTGTGAGAAAAGGTATAAACAAAAGATATACTATATTATCTATTAGTATATTAATATTGTAGTCTTTTTTATTTTACAGTGAATGGAAGAATTTACTTATACATTGTTATTACCAATGAAGTATTAGAGGATTTACAAGCATGTGTACGGGCTGAAAACACAACTCTTGCTTCACAAGGAATAAGTACGCGTCAAAATTTGTTGTAATTTAATAATAACTGTTAATCCTGTTAATTCCTGGTGATTTTGTATGCAGTGGCAATTATACGAAACAAAATTACTTGGCGAATTCATCAATTCTCAACTTTAGTTAGTAAACAATAATCTTTGTTATTTATTTCTGTGTTTGTCGTGTTTTCACTATTCAGAACAAAAAAGTATACTTAGGGAGTCCTAGTTTTTAAGACATATAGCAACGTATAGATTTTTATTCTGAGCATTTTTAAGTTTATTTAACAAAAGCATTTAATTTGAAAATATATAGTAAAATGTCATTGAATAAAGCAAGTATAAACCTCATAGGCGGTTGCTTGTAATGATTTACAACAGATTTTTCCTTATCAACATGTGGTGGATTCCTGCTAGTTTTCGAGAAAATCGCATTTCAAATTTTAAGAAGGCCCGTTGTACTTACATTACATTAAAAATAATTAACAAGCAAAAACAAAAACAAATTTTAAATTTTAATTTAAAAAATATTTTTAATGTAAGTACAAGGGACGTACTTAAAATTTGAAATGCGATTATCTCGAAAACTTGCAGGAAGCGACCACATGTTAAGGAAAATATTTTTTTGCCTGTTTTGTATTTTTAATGTAATGTGAGTACTAGGACAATATAACTCAAGTATAACTGAATACTAACCAAAAATGAAGCGGACCAGTAATACTTACTTTTTGTTGTATCAGAGTATCGGTGCCAGTATACCTGTGGCTACATAAACCAGCATGTTCAGTCGAAACATATGTTAGTTATATTTTACTACATATTTTCAAACTAAACGTTTCAGTTAAATAAAATTTTAAAAGTGCTTATAATAAAATTCTTTACTTTTTGTCCTATTTTGTCCATAAGATTTAAAAACATGTAATTAAAGGTTCAAGGTTGGGAATGGTTAAGTTGAAAAAACAAAACAAAAAAAAATGCTTTTCCGATTTTCAATCGCTCTGGGAGCCGGGTTAATGTTGTCCGATCATCTCAAATCGCGGGATTTTCAGTTTCTAATTCAACCTCACGATACTAGTGGGTGTGCCAATTAAAACTAGAAAAATGTTCTGTCAATGTCAAGAGTAATATCCTATAAAATCATTAAATGATATTATAAATATTGGGTTGGTCCTGATAGCTCAGATTGTTAAAGCTATGGTGCCTAGAGCCAGAATACTGCCAGTCAGAGTGACAATTTTTTAGGCGGATTTGCATTTATAATGACTTAACTTAAAACATTAATGAATAGTTAAGTTGTAGTGTGTTCTTTATTTGAAGGATTGGTCGACATTTCCGACATGTCTTGCCAGACACAGCGTATCACATACACATATAGAAAAACAAGTTGGAAGTATCTACGAAACCATATGTATGATAAAGAACGCGCTAGTCAAAAAAATAAGGGTTTATATCGGCTCACGCCTTTGCTCTTCTTAGATTGTGTTAGTGCGGGAATATTCGAGCATTAAGTTGTTTAGTAAACTACAAACCGAGCATTGGTGTAATAATTTGTAATTGAAAGATAATTTTATGATATTAAATTTTCCGAGAATTAAAAAAATTATTTTGCAAATTAGAACCAAACAATCACTTGCTTTTTAAGTAGCTTACAATTTCTAGGCATAATGACTGAAAATAAAATAAATATTCTTATGCTCGAGTATTCTCCCACTAACACAAACTAAGACGAGCAAAGGCGTGGCCCGATATAAACCTTCCTTTATTTTTCTAGCGCGTTCCTTATTATACACACATATGGTTTCGCAGATACTTCCAACTTGTTTTTCTATATCTGTACTATACATAAATTAAATAACATTATAAAGGTTATAGATAATATTCAATTATAATTATTTTTGGTATAGAATTTTAAAAAATCTAGATTACTGTGCCACTGATTAACTCCATTAACTTGACAAAGCTAGTATATAGTTCTTTAAAGAACTTTTACACTTCAGCAGTATTCTTTTGCTTTATAATGATTAATCGAATTGGTAATTTTTTAGCACATCTCGTTCTTTTGAATACTGATTAACCCCCACCTAGTAAGATATTTTTAGCATGATTGGTAATCCCCTTACCCCTTTGAATCGTAGAAATTCTGTGATTAACATGATTGAATCATAAAAAGTGCTGTGACGAAACTTGTAACTATTGCCAACGCTCTTTTGTGACAAAGCATTTTCAAATTTTTATGATCGTTTAGATTTAATCACAATGTGCAAAAGAATACGTCTTTTATACTTATGGAATTTGTTGACTATTATAATGCACTCGATTTTCCGGTCTTTTTTAGCAAAATACCTGGTGCAGGTTCCTGTATCTTGCTGGACCATGCATCTTTGTTGTTACGTTGTTACGTGAATTTAAAAGTTCTGGTTTTGGTCTGCCTTTCTCAACAATTTGTAATTCCCTCCGAAACTGTATAAAGAAAATTCAGTATCTAATACTAATAATAATACTTTACAAATTGAACAACAAAATCGTCGCGATTCGGATGTTAAGTTACACATACGCCGCCACTGGATTTTCAGCTCGAAGTCGCCGCTACTGAGTTTAGTGATAGTGATTAAGTTACGTGAAATTGATAAGTTGATAACGTATTATAATTGATGACTATACTTTTAAATCGTATTTCATCTAAATGTTTTTTTGCTAATTGCATTTTTTTCAATAATTATCATTTACATAATTTACATAATTACAAGTAATGACACAGTATTTTATTCACATTTTATCTATGTTAAACATGCAACTAAAACGTTTTTTTATAATTTATCTTTTATACCGCATTTTATCTAAAACGACATATGTTCTATTTAATATTACATTTCATTATGAGATATTAAAAATTCTAATATATCTAGTATATAATATATCTAGTACGTATATAATTGCAATTAATTTGTATGCAGACGTTGTCATCCTTCTGTGGGTTGGCTCTGATAATATTACGGTGACCCACGGCAGGGCATTTATCGAATTTTGATTGGGACACTCCGTAAAATCGTAAGGTTGGGTTAGAAACTCAGAATCACGCGATTTATTATGTATTATTAAGCTTTTAGAGCGTTATACCGTATATCACTAGTTTCATGAAAATTTATACTTTGTTTTAACTTTTGTATGAAACAGTTACATAAAATTATTATATGTTTTTCAGGTTTGCCTGCTCGAAAGCGCCCCCGCTTCAACAGCGTCTAAGCTATTGCAGATGGCATTACCTTAAGTGAATCTTTCTTTGTTTCAATTTTATTGTGTAAGATTTAGTATTTTAGGTGGAAGATATGCTATGTATCGAAACTTTTATATTAAAAACAAATATTTTTTTTAATGGGCAATAGAAATTCTTAATCTGTACTAAAATTTATAGGTTGCATATTTTGTTGTAAACTGAAATTAATTATTTTTGATTTAACAATAATTTCCGATAATTTGGCCATATTTGACTGAGAAGAGTGCACCCCTCCAAGCACAGAGTAACAGGCAAAAAATAACTCCCTCTAAAATTTGCTCTGACGCACTTCCAAATTATAAACTCGGCCTTTTTCTTATGACTTATCCGAAAATGTGTAAATCTATTAATGCAATGTTATCGTGCGTGAAGAAGATTACTAGAAAACCTGATCGAAGACATCAAGTCAAGAAATCAATAGTTTAAGTTAGACGAATGTTGTTAATGTTTAAATTGTCACACCGTGTGCATGTTCTAAAAAAAAATTAAAATTAATCTATAGTCCATCCTTTTTCCAACATTTTTTTGGTCAATCGACACGGATCTTGAAACTCGCATTAATTTCTTAATGCAAAATTTAATTTCAGTTTGTAGAAGTAAAATATTTCCATGTTCTTCTTCTTCTTAACCTTAATTAACTTTTTAATTTTTAATCTTTTAATTTTAATATTTCATATTTTATTTTAGCGGCTTAGCCTTTGTTTCCCACCAGCCAGAGGAGTAGCGAGGACAATTCGCGCCCGGGGGTAGTTTCAAAATTCCCCCCCTCCCGCCCCAATAAATACCCGACTAAAAACACCCACAATGTGTAACAAAGGAGGTTTTTCTTACAACAGATTTACTTAATGTATTGTAAAATAGATAGATTACAAATAAATACAAAAACAATGTGTAACAAAAATTTCACTAACGAAACGGAAGGTATATAAAAAGTAATATATCAAAATTGTTGAGAAATTATTACATTTATGTTATTTTTTTTGTCAAATTTAAAAACGTACAAGGTTTTACAAAAATTAGGAATTTGAGAACGCCAGATTTCTGAAAAATTTCGAAATTTAGCGCTCCCCTATTACTTGCGTCCGGGGCAAGTGCCCCCCCTTCGTTACGCCTCTGCCACCTGCATGAAATTAACTTTTCTCGAAATCAGTCTTCTTTTTGGCCTAAATGTTATTTTTATTGTATCAATATTATTAAGATTAACCAGATAATGTTACTTTTCTTCTTATTATTTTTTATTTACTTATTTATTAATTAATAATAATTCATTTATACATACTTAAATTTCTTTATTGTGAATTTTAAGCTATTTTTTATTATTATTATTAATTATCATTATAATTTTCAGTTACTATAATTATTACTTACTTTCAAATAATTATTATTCTATTTCTTATGTTAATTATGTTTATTAATAAATCCTTAATTGCATTTTTTATCATATTACCTTCTTTATTATCTTATTAATCTGCTTTTTGTATATTTCTATATATATACACATTATTTTGTTTATGTTTCGTTTCTTCTTGTAGGCTATTGGCTTTCGACAAGAGACCATATTAGTGTTAATATTACTTGCAAAATTAATGTAATGGTTATTTAAAGCACAAATAAACAAAGGGGTTTATTATTATTTTTGTTATTATTATTACTTAAAGTTTGTTATAAGCATGTTGAAACTATTTTTAGAGAATTTCAGAATCAACATTTTTTTAATTCTAAATCTTTTGGTAACAATGGATGAGGAACAAAATGTTCGAAAGGCATTTGATTTTGCTTTTTTTTTATTTTTTTTTTATTTTTGATTTGTATGAAATAGGAACTATACTAATTATTTGATGATGGAGCTAAAACCTAAGTTGCTTCTCCAAGTCATATCAAGCTTCCAAAATCTGAATTAAAAATTTTCTATGGACCAATTCGAAACTGGAAAACTTATTAAACTTTTTAATGCAATCATTCATAATAATTCGAGCTTAGCAGATGTCAAAGAATTTATTTATACTCTTTAGAGTATAAATAATTTAACTCTTTATTTATTTAACTCTTTAGAGCGTCCAGCGCTTAATATAGTTCATTGAAACCTTTTAACTGGCGGTAATTATCCCATTGCAATTATCCCATTATCCCCAGTCATTTCCCCGGAAATTACTTTGCCGATTGCGTAGTTAAATATACAATTTCTAGTAGTGTTACCCACAAAATGGGGACTGCTTATTGGGGAACGGTAACAACCTTTAACCGCAGTTAAATCTGTCGGCTGCCAGCTAACTAGTGTGAGGTCGTGGGTCTCACTAAAGATCTTCTGTAATGGGCACCAAGAATCGTCTAAAATAGCTACAGTATTGGCCGACAAAATCTGAAAAGAACAACACATTTGCGACTACTACCAATGTGGTCGACTTTTCCCAATAATGGTTCCTCGATAGCTAAGAATATAAGCCCCAAATACCACACATATAAATAATAAGTCTTCAAGTTAGGGATGTACAGTGCTTTATTAACTACTAGACAAAATATCAGGCAGATCAATTAACATAAATCAATCAAGTAAGGTTACATTTTAATCAAGGACAAATAACTTTGGCAAAGATTAAATACAAGTTAATGATTTCTATTTACAAATTTGATCTGGGTGAGGATTGATGCGAGCGATTTATTTACTCTAAATCTGACTTGACTTCAAGTCTCAAAAACGTAACTGGCACGGTAAATTAACGCGAATACCTGTGATGTAGATTGCGCAATCAATAATCGTCAGATTTTAATTGTTTAACCAATTCATTACGGAGCAAAGTCATACGTATTCACTCGCAAATATTCCTAACAAAGTAATAAAATAAATAATATGTGATAAAATTATATATATGAAATAGATACCTAGATATAAGTGCTACACGCACACTGGGGAAAAACCACTTAACACAAAATTATAATGTACAAACATATAGAAATGTTTTATATACAATAAGCGTTGTCGGACGTTATTGTTGTTGTAAATAGTTGCTACAATATAACTGACTCACGATACAGATGTGTGTTCTTCGAACTGAAGGGGAACGTCACCAACCAGGTCGAACGTAACGTGATCCAACGAGACAACAGTAACCAAGTCTGCGTAATGGTCTTTTAACAACCCAAATATACAACGTAGTATATGAAGTTAACGTAAGATTTATTAAAGAAAACAAAAAAGGTCTGTAACAAACTAAATCAATTACCAGAATGCACCTAACAAACACTTTATAAATACCTTCGGTGTAATGTGACCTTAAGAGATAATTATATCGCCTCCATATGCGGCTAACGATAATTAAACATCGAATCGAGAACGTGCTCCTATAACCTCTAAAAAGTACTGTGGAAAAATCCCACAAAGGTTCCAATCAACTTGGAAATCATGCCACAAATTAATCATAGATCTGCACCAATGCAATTCCCAATTCACAACACAAATGAAAAGATTAATTAAACGGTGATGCCCACTAAAATATTGTTTATAAAGGATTAGCTTG
Organism: Agrypnus murinus; assembly: GCA_929113105.1. Lineage (NCBI taxonomy): Eukaryota > Metazoa > Arthropoda > Insecta > Coleoptera > Elateridae > Agrypnus > Agrypnus murinus. The sequence continues at coordinate 116,444,650 of OV816023.1, read as the reverse complement.
ACGAGTGTACGAAAACGTAGTGCGTGATTGCTATCATCAACAGGAAGTTAGTTCCAAACAAAATAACAACTAAAAGGAGAGAATGCGAAAATCCCTAAACGCTATACAACTTAACACAAAAGCATAGCTATACAGGGTGCTACAAAATTAGCACGTAACAGTAGTCGTAAGTATAAAATTACGCATATTGAATCATCACTCTTCCTAATTTTACAAACAAGATCGCACATAATTCTATACTTCTATCTAAAAAACCTTAATTAACGCAATTGGCGCAGTACAAAAAGTGAAGCGTAGTACCTAAAGCAAAAGGAATGTGTTTAAATAGATTTTGAAATCTTTAACAGACTGTCACCAAAAGGGATAGTAGTGTTTGGAGGAGTGAATTCAATATTTCTTGTCGATACGAGAGGTCGCATTCTGAGGAGTGGATATTCTAGAATTAGCTAACAATCATTCCTAAGGACTGTGCATCCTTGGACAGGTTACACCAAAGAAAGGGAAGGAAAAACAGGAAAAGAAAACATTAAAGTAGGCAATCTTTCATTTACATTGTCTTTATGTGTTCACAATTTTGATATTAAATTATTCTCTCAGGTATTATTTTATGTTTCGTAAAAAATACAGTAATTTTAAAAACCAACTTTGGGCACATTATAGTAGTCAAACTGAAAAAGACTTTTGATTTACATATTTTAACTGAAACTATTTATTCAAAATTAATTTAAATTAATCTAATAGGTACATTAAATCTTGCAAATAATACAATAGCAGAAGTCTTTGTTTGCTGATCAGAGATCATTTACTTGCTTGCTATATGAATTACATTGTTTAAAACCTAATCCTAGAGAAACCCCACATCGTTTTGGTGTTAGATGTAAGTATGTCAAAAGCTTAATTTATGCATCTATTAACAATGATGCTGCGACTCGCGAAGCAAAGCTTACATAAATAGACAACATAGAAAAACTTATTTTAATCGTATTTCTAAAATGTCTTCCGATTCAAATACAAACTACTGTTAGGATGAAGATCCAGATTGTCTAGAAAAAGCTATGCAATACGTAAGAGAAAAAAATTCTATAAAAATTGAATGAAGGAAATGACAGAATTATCACAATTTAGCTTCCCCGAACATACGAGTACCACTAATCCAAAATCCAACATAAGTAACAATATCTAAAGCAACACCACGGCATAGAAACAACGTAAGTCCAGTGTACTTCACAAACTAAGAATTTTTCTATACGAACCATGTTATACGAACCACCGATAAAAAAACAGTGTACACAAAATCGTATAGGTATCCAAAGGTACATTACAAACTCCAATAACGGAAATGTTAGAGGATAGTATAATTAGAAGAAAACTGAAGAAATCTGACGCAAGTGAAAAAATGGCGTATAGTACATTCTAAACCGATTTCCCGTACCAAATTTAATAATTTACTGGACAAATCAAGTTAAATATTTTAGCACGTTGGTCTTCGAAAGTGGCTTCCTTCAGATAAATTTGCGAAAACGGTATTAGGAAAACTGCATGCTCCACCAATCTTGGACATTATGAATTTTTAGGAATGCTATTTGGACTAGGACGCACCAGCAATCATAATCATGATCAATAAAGTTTCGATTACTTTTTTCTTAATCTTTTTCTACTACTATGTCAAAAATCAAAAACATATGGATTTTGAATACGGTCAAGATTGTTGTCACTAATGTTTCTATGGATCGTATGTGTAAATATCATAATTTAAAACCGAGCTAGAGAAGCTAAACATAATTTAATTAGAAGAAAGGAGAATGCATCTTGTTTTTTACTTGCTTAACAAAACCAAGCCTTTTTTGCCTGGAGCAGATGTGTAGAATAGAATGTCAACATTATTAAACTTTCAAACGTAAAATCGAATCTATATTAAAAATTTACTTATGCAATTTATAAATAACTTTTATGCTAATTAACTTTTCTTGACGTGGAAAAGCGTTTTAAAAATGAACACAGTTTACTGTCAATTACAGTAAGATATTTATTCGTCGTGAATTTACACAATATGCACTTGCATAATCACTTAAATACTATCATAAAATTTCAACTGGAAACTGGTAATAATGATGTTCAGAAAGACCGAGGTAAACAGTAACCCTGGTTACCAGTTTCTACGGCTTTCTGGGTGAGTATGACTTGAAGGAAGGTAAACAATAACCCTGGTAATCAGTTTCTATCCTCAAGCCCGTCGTAACTCAGACTGAGGGGTCTCATCGAGATCCGGTGTTTATATACCATCCTATGGTCATAAAATGCGCCTACTTAGAATATATTAAGTCGAATTAGCATAATATTATGCAAATGCAAGATACGTTTCTCAGTACCTTGCAAGTTTTGATTATATTCTGTGGCCGAAGCTTTTTTTAAAACTTTATTTATTGAATATAATAAAACACATTTATATATTTCGTTTGCAGTCGTAGAATATATTTTATTATTTTTAATCGAGAGAAAACTTTATCTCTTTTAATATTTAGAATACAAATATATTAATATTACTTTGTAATTATTTAACGAGTTTAAGACGAGCTTAAATAATTAGATTTGAATTAACACACTTAACAGAACAATTTTAGAATTCACATTTAAATGACATTAAGCAAAATAATTAATTAAAACTCGAATGAGCCTTTATATTTTTACTAGCAAGACAATTTTAAAATCCACATCTAGTTTTAATACTCACTCAGGATAAACACTTGTTGAATCCTTAATAAAGACTTGTGTGTTGAATGAATATTTAATAAAGACTAAAGACTTAAGATTAAAACAGAAGTATTTATACCTTATCTGCCTACACAGTTCTCATGGTCATGAGAGAATAAATGCCAAAGAAGTTCTCATAGAGATAACATAGACTTAGCAGAAAAACTGTAATTTGATATCGTGAGTTTTATTATCTTAAGCAATTCTCATGTAACATGATCTTATCTATAGTGCGATTCTACGTACGTTACTTGCATACATTATGCAAATAGAATACGATTATGATAAGATTTCTAAGTATGTTCGCCTACATTATTTAAATGAGATAAATTATGTAAATGAGCATAATATTATAAGCGTTATCTAAAAGGGAAAGCAAATAGATGATACATCGTCTTATCTGACTGAATGCATACAGGAATGTAACTTGCAACATAGAAGCAAACATTTGGCAATTATAAAAATGTAAAAAATCGTGAGTTGCAATTTAAAAATCAAACTTGTATGGTTTAGTGCTTACACGTGATGATGTAAAAAAATCCAAGGTCACGGATATGTTTAGTAACTTTGTTTAAAATATTTTTTAAAAATCTATAATAAAAAGTTCTAGCTATTGCGATGATGTAAATAGGCCAGATTTGGTAGTAAAGAGAAATTATAGAACTTACGATTTAACGAAGAATAGTAAAATTAATTTAAATTACATAATATTAATGAAATAAACATTAGTAGCGAAACATGCCAAAAAAGCTAGTTTTTTAATTGTAATCATTTTACATACAATGTTATTCTTAAATTAGCAGATCATAACAAAATAAGAAAGTTTACGATTTATTTTGCAAATATAACCTAACTCTCTGAATTAATATTTCAATATAGGATTCTTATAACAAACATGTATTTGTCAACAGTTTGTCCCATATTTTATTACAGTTAGCTGTATTATTACAGAAAGAACGAGAACTGTTTAAGATTTTCGTAGTATAAGGTATTGTTAGCTTTAAGGTAGTTTAGTGGTTGACTTAGTTGACATTTTTCTCATATGTGTTTAGTTGTAAGACATGAATTTCATTCAGGAAAGTTGGAAGTTGACGAAATACAGCTGTGCCATATGATATTAGAGCATGTAATTGCGTAATTAAGAATTAATCAACATTTCAAGTTTGTGTTTGACAGCTACACTTGTCGTTGTTTCGCAGCCAATTAACTTTTCTTAATGTTGAAAAATGTTTTTAAAAATGGTTCTTTATTTTAAGAACATAAAAAACGGAGTCCAAGTTACAGAATGAAAAGCTAAATGCTACTAATAATTTAAGCTCGGAAACCTAGATAAGTGACATCCCTGGATGTTAACTTCGCAGCTTTCCAAACGGTCGTAGACTGCAACTCAAACTGAGTTATCGTACCGAGTTAGGTCTTTATATACCATTCTATGGTCAAGAATCCTTTCTTTGGTTTCCCACACGTGGCGATAACGTTTGCTAGAAATGAATCCATTAGAATAATATTACGATAAAGTTTTATGATGCCTACATTAATTTGAATACACACTAGAATAATATTAACACAAAATTTTATGATGCATATATTAGCATACATTGGTAATGTTAACTAGCCTAGTAGATCTTAAGATACAAGTGTATTATGTCATTTTGTTTGTATTTCCAGAAGCTACGTTTCCATGCAAATAGAATTAAGAAATTCGATAATTTTTATTATTGTCAAAATAATGTGACGTTATACGTGTCAGCCGTTTGTTACAATTTTTAAAAAATGTATAAATACTTCTGCAACAAAAAACAAGTTAGCAAATTTTCACCGAAGCAAAAGATTTATTACACAGCCCAACACACATTTTGGTGCCAGGGTTTTTGTAACTGTTTCTATGTAAGTTTTGGGTGCAGAATCCAAAACTTTCCTCAAATTTGGTCTATCAGATCTAGTTTTTGAGATACTGTATATTGGCCTTTTTTTAGAAGTAAATAGTCTAGTTTTTTAACTTTTATACTTTTACGTTATTACGTTGCCAGTAAAAAAACACAAAAAACCCAAAGTAAGGTATTTATTTCACAAAATAAACAAATAAGTATATCGTTTACTGTCTCCAGCCTTACTTTGTGGAACTCCATAATCATGAAATATAATATAAATACAAAGATTAGTTAAAGTTTTACAAGTTTTATTAATATCTTAACCTGACAATATTGTTTCGACAGTTTCTGTCATTATCAAAGGTAGGTAAGATTGACAAACAAACACGTTGCTAAGGATAAATACATACAGAAAATAGGTAACTAGATACAATACATACAATCCGGCATCCGGAAATCCGGCATTTACCGTTTGAATTGTTCTTTTTGTAACTCGGTTTATATTGGACAAACACTAAGAAATTTCGACATAAGATACAAAGAACACGTTCGCTCTTATAGACTTAAACATCCAGAAAAATCGAATTATGCCAAACACATTTTGGAACAGAACCACCCAATGACACCTCAAAACAACATTAAATTATTACATTTTTGCAACAACAAATTAATGAATGAACAAACTGAGTTTAGTAATTTTCCTTTATTAGAAGTGTTAGATATTTAGTTTTTGTATGTATTGTATCTAGTTACCTATTTTCTGTATGTATTTATCCGTAGCAACATGTTTGTTTATCAATCTTATCTACCTTTGATAATGACATAAAGTGTCGAAACAATATTGTCAGGTTAAGATATTAAAAAACTTGTGAAACTTTAACTAATCTTTGTATTTATATTATATTTCAAAAAAATAAGTATATATTTACATATCATTTAAAAATTTTCTTTTATATGACTTTCTAGCATGGTAGTTACTAGGACAGTCTCGCTGAAGGCTCCAGCAGTAGTCGGCCATCATGTGGCTACCCCATCTTCCTTGATATCGATCTTCCATGGTTTTAATGCCCTGATGGAATCTTTCCCCCTGTTCTTCACTCAAATCACCTAGGTTTTCTGGAAACCGATCTAAGTGGCTGTAGAGGTAGTGAACTTTTATGCTCATGTTACAACCGAGAATATTAAAGTTTGAAAGCATATTTTCCACTAATTCTATATAATTCTTTGCCTTATGATTTCCAAGAAAATTTTGTACTACTTGAACAAATGAACACCAAGCGTTAGATTCAATCTCATTCATTGATGCAGTAAATTGTGGATCTTTAATAAGCTGCCTTATCTGAGGGCCATCGAATATTCCGGCTTTCAGTTTTCCGTGCTAATCCCAGGAAATTTACGAATCAAGTAGCCAAAACAAACTCCATCTCGATTTAAAGCCTTCACAATTTGCTGCAAGTCCTAACTTGATACGCAAGGGTGGAAATACGATTTTCTCTCTCGCAACCAAAGGTTCGTTGATTACGTTTTGCTTTCCTTGAATCATAACATTTCTTAAAGGCCAATTTCTGTTAACCCAGTGCTGATCCTTAGCTCTAATGTCCCATAGACATAAAAAACAAGGATATTTTGTATATCCACTTTGCTGCCCAAGCAGGAAGTTCATAATTTTTAGGTCGACACAAATCACCCACTGATGTTCTTCGTACTTAATTTTTTTCAGGACTAGTGATATTGCCTCATATTCCTCCTTCATGCTGGTAGAATGACCAATGGGTATTGAGCCATATTTATTACCATTGTGTAAAAGCGCACATTTCAAACTACGTCTTGAACTGTCTATAAAAAGGCGCCATTCGTCTGGTGTGTATTCCGACAAACCCACTTTTTGTAAGAGTCCTCTTATATCGTTACAGAATACCAGGTTATTTTCCTCAGAGTAAAAGGGCAGCAGATCCTTATCTCTTTTACGATAAAATGTAATATTGGTACCTGCCTGAAGTAGATTTTTTTCGTTTAATCTGGAAGCGAGTAATTCAGAAGATTCCTTTGAAATATTCAGGTCTCTAGCGAGATCGTTCAGTTCTTGTTGATTGAAACGTTGGGGTCTTGCTAAATCTGCTTCAAAATCGCTGTTTTCTGATTCCATACATTGAATTTCATCAAACGTGGGTAGTTCTGCATCATCTTCCGGGAGCGTAGGCAGACTGCTGAAGGATGGAATGGGTACTTCTTCACTATGCAGTACAGGCCTCTTTGCTGAATCTAGGTCAGGATATGTCCATTTCTGTCTATTGTTCCGATTGATTCCTTTGATATTTACGAGACAAAAATAGCAGTCATCGTGATAGTTTCTTGGTTCTCTCCAAACCATTGGTATTCCAAACCTTAGGCATTTTCTCTTTCCAATTGTCCACTGACGCAAATGTTCAACACTTGTTTTACATACGAAATGTGGAGCCCAAGATTTATCCTGGTCTCCCAAGTGAACACCAAAATAGGCCAGACAACATCTTTTCACAAAGCCAGAAATAGGTAATTAGATTTTAATTATTTAGGTATGAAATTTCACTTTTGGCCTCTAAAGATATCACTATTTCAATATTTTTGAGTTTTATCAGAACTAATATCAATTAGCCCGTATCTCAAAAACTGGAGCTGCTACGAAAAAAGCCAGGTATTTTTGGAATCAGCACATCAAAAATATTCAAAATCAGTTCTTACTTTTCCGGCACCAAGACAAAAATTTTATTTTGTAGGGCTGTATTATATATTATTAAAATTATTAAATAAAATAATCGTAGCTTTTAGGTATTATTTCATTTTATTGTTGATATTTACTCGAACTCCCAGTGAGTCATATGGTTGTTTGTTTAGTAATTGGTTTAAATTATCATTCGATATTTGATATAAATATTCAACGCTAATCTAACAATCATAAAAACCTTTGATTTTTTTATTTTGTCCAGTATTCATTGCTATTTATTTTTCTGTGTAATAAATAAAACTTATAATTGTTTTTCTATAACTCTGTTTTTATTTCCGATGTTTTTTGTATATTTTATTTCAAAAATTTATATGTATGGTAAGAGATTATTCAAATAGTTCTCGTTCAGCTGCTGTAATCCAGGTGATTTTGGGAATAAGATTATAAGTGTTTAAAAATGGAGTTCATTCTACGGCGTTCTAAATTGTTTCATGTTCAAACAAAATAAATAAGATTGAGTTAGCTTATTGTGAGAAGAAATATTGGGACGTTTTATTTTATTTAGCTAGCCAATTCAATAAAATTATCAAGGATAATAACATCGCAGTATTTATTGTCTGTTCGAACGTGGGATAAAATTAAATTTAAATCGACTGATCAAAATTGTCCAGAATAGATTATTGTTATTTAAAATTTAATTGAATTGGTTATTAGAGAAACTATACACATCCAAGATAGTTTAAATAAAAACTGTCCTGTAGCCTGGATATCTGTTTCAAAACGCGTTCAATAGTAATCCCAAGCAGCATTTTTAGTCACCGCTACGTACCAGCAACCACCGGTGGAACTATAAAGTTTTTGCCGTTAGTCACAAGAACGTAATTGCTACGGTATTGTTACGTGTCTGGAACCAAAATGGGGAACAATTTTTGGGTAGCAGGTACTTGGCGGCGTAGTAATTGTTACTTTCGTGGAACTTCTTTTCTCTTTGACACATCATGTCGCGTGTTTGTTCTCTCTTGCTCTTGCAACTTAACAAATATTCTATCATTTTCTATACTATATAATGCTGGATCGTGTCACAAAATGAACTACCAGTTTATTTGTAATACGTACTTAATACAAAGAGCGATGAAATGTTTGATTATTTTGTCATTCCAGTACACCAAAATTATAAACCATTGCAACTTTTCTGTTAAATATGATGATGATAGATCGAAAAATAACAACGCGCCTTCTTTAATTATATTTTTTAGTAAAAAAATGTCACAAATGTCAAAAAATAAAACATGATAAATATACACGAAATACTTATACGTTTGATACACATGATAGAAACCATTTTTATATTATTCCTGTTATGTTCTTTTATGTGTTTAAATAAAAGATACTCAATTATTGTCATTAATTAACTTTATTAATATTGAGTGAGCTGGGCGAATTAAATACACAATGCATAGACTGTAGAAGACGTATATCCTCCAAGGCGGCTCGAGTGTTACTGACGCACGCCCAGAGCATGCCAGGATTGGTTAGTTAGATCACTATAAATAAATGTTGCCAACTTCAACCTACATACATAACAATCCCTAAGGCACAATTTGGCACTAATTTGTTATTTTTATTGAAGGTTATATAGTAAAACATCTATTAACAATCATAACAAATTGCAAATTGATTAATGATTATTGATTAATCCAACATTTTACAAGTAAATATGGAGATGGAGTAGTTTACGAAAAATTACTTTAATGTGATTTTTCTGGGTAGCAAAAACGTAAGTGTTACATTCAATACTACTGTAAGGTTTTAAAAACTTTAAAGTAGCTTCGGGCAAGTTACTGCTACAATCATAATACCACTTTGAAGTTGCAACGACTTTAAAGTAAGTATACTAAGTGGCAATACGGTTCCAAATACTTTAATAGTTACTCAGAAGTAATGAAACTACATAGTTCCAATAAATAGTAGAAACAACTACACAATTACTAAAATATTCCGAATTGAAGAAATTAAACCTATAAAGTCATAAATTTAGTTGCAGTTACGTAACAACTACTCAATCAAAGTTCCGATCTCAGTTACTGCTACTTAAATGCTGCTTGGGATACGATATATGTAGTTTCTCAATGCAAAGGTCGCAGATTTCATTGTATTGTTTTGTGCTCAACTAAATTTGCAAATAGTGTACATATGTGGTTTCTCTAATGATCGATTCCCAGTAGCACAACTAATGGGCACCACTCACGGTGTCTCCCCGACGACGTCGGCGAAAACGTCGTCGACGACGTCGGGGACAAGGTCGAAATAATGAGGTAATGTTTACATTTACTGTAATTTAATGCATGACTGTGTATAATAAAATTATGAATATCGTATTTCTTTTAAGACATCAAAATGAAAGAAAGTAGTTTTGAGCATAATAAAATGCGTACTGAATTACTTTCTTTAAAGTATTTCGAAATAGCTTATGCAATTAACAAAACTTTTCATAAGCGGAATAATATTGATATCCATCGATAGAATTACAAGTAACCCTTTATTATAAAACGAAAACTCTTTGTTTTTTTTATTAATCTCATTCTTAATTTAGTTTAAAAATGGATATAATTAACGCAGGATTTAGGAGTTCTGGTGCGCAAATAAGGATTTCCTATAAAGGACTAAAATATCATGTTTAAAAATGTAATGGTTTCACCGTCGCTTCCTTTTCCGTGTAGTTTTAAAATTTTATGCTGATGGTACATAACCTTATACTATATCTATCTTTTTCGGGTTTACTTGAATTATTTCATTTTTATTACATTTGTTTACAAACAACTGTTTACAACTGTGAAAATAAAACCCTTGTCAACTGTAAATTATTATTAGGCAAAATAAACATATACATCTGGGATTACTAAAAAATATATGCTTTCTTTATTATACTTTTTAAGAAAACATTATGAATTCAATATGCTGTGACACTTTCAAGTGATAAGATGGATTTTTATAAATTATCTTTGAGAAAAAAAATTGCAGTTGGTGTGGCAGTTGCCTTGTGCTTCGAAGAAGAAGAAACTGAAACACCACGAAAAAAAAGAAAATAGGCAAAGAATTGGTTTTTAGATCGCAAACAATATTCACACATGTCCTTGTTAAAAGAATTGCGACAAAATGAGCCGAAGGATTTTTATTATAAGGTTATGTACCATCAGCATAAAATTTTAAAACTACACGGAAAAGGAAGCGACGGTGAAACCATTACATTTTTAAACATGATATTTTTCCGACGATTATCACTACCAAATTTTATCAAAAGTCCTTTATAGGAAATCCTTATTTGCGCACCAGAACTCAAGAATCCTGCGTTAATTATATCCATTTTTAAACTAAATTAAGAATGAGATTAATAAAAAAAACAAAGAGTTTTCGTTTTATAATAAAGGGTTACTTGTAATTCTATCGATGGATATCAATATTATTCCGCTTATGAAAAGTTTTGTTAATTGCATAAGCTATTTCGAAATACTTTAAAGAAAGTAATTCAGTACGCATTTTATTATGCTCAAAACTACTTTCTTTCATTTTGATGTCTTAAAAGAAATACGATATTCATAATTTTATTATACACAGTCATGCATTAAATTACAGTAAATGTAAACATTACCTCATTATTTCGACCTTGTCCCCGATGTCGTCGACGACGTTTTCGCCGACGTCGTCGGGGAGACACCGTGTATGTGCTATTTAAATTGTATTTAGAATAAAAATGCAGGAATCCAAAACAAATATTAGCACGTAGTCGATGAAACGCTGCAACTTGATTGGCCAGTCCCTGCTCTGCACCAAGGTTATTTTGATGCATGAATGAATGCATCATGATGTTTGAAGTGCAGTATACCTACTCGGAAACAACAGGCAGTCATTAAATAAATGTGTTGTTAGGTAATCCTTATTACGAATTTATATAAAAATTTATTTTATTTATTTATTGTGATAGTTAAAATAATTTTTCAGTTTATGACATGGAACAGAATTTTATTTTTCTTTGTTACTTAAATTTTTTATTTATTTTTACAACAAAATTATTCCTATTTATTTCTACTTTGTTTTAACTTAACTGTTATCTTTAACAATAAATATCAGCAATTTTAGATAATAATTCCCGTAACTATTTGAATACTGTATGTATCCTCAGTGCCTTATAATGTTAACCAAGTAAACGGTTATTCACGTATGTTTGTTTTGGCTGGCTGGCTGCATTTTTATTCTGAATGCACATCAGTTACCAACGTAGCTCCAAAGGCTCGGCACGGGGGGGGGGAGATCTTTTCCGCGACCACAAAAACCAGGTCCATGAGCATAAATCCAAATCGGTGAGAAGAGCTTGAGCTGTTGGTTGATAACCAATTCTGCCCCTAACCAATATTGATGGTAATGTTAGGTGTTTAAATGCTTCTGGTAATACCTTGTCTAACAGAATTTCAAAACCAACTGCCTTTTAGTAACTTCAGTAATAAACTTGAGATGTAATTTTATTGAACCCACAAATAAACGTGAACGTTGATTGATTATACTATATAGTAACCTACAGTATGTAAGCAACAAACTCAGCCATTCCTAGATTGAGGAAATTGAAAGAGTTAAAGGATAAAGGGGTAAAAGAGTGGACAAATGGGCGACTAAGGGGGTGAGAAGGCGGGAGTGAAATAGAGAATGTGCCAGTTGGTTGCAAGATAGTGGTGAAATATGGCAGAGTGTGGGAGAGGATAAAGACGGTGGAAGAGGGTAGGGAAGGATGGGGTGAAAGAGGATGATAAAGGTAAAAGAAGGTGAGCAAGGGTGAGAGGTAGATGTTTGTTTAAACTTATTCATCATGCTCCATATTACAATATTACTATTATTTATCATTCTGTTTTGTACTTAACAGATTGTCTAAGTGCTCTACGTGGAGTCCCCGTGTTATCATACGTCCACGTTCCTTCCCTTGGGAGGAAGTAATTGAGATACGCTCAATCAGCGCGCAATCGCGTAGCGATTGCTCCGTTACTCACTGGTCGGAGCCAGGTTGCCTATCCACCCTCTACTAGCTAACTAGATTAGTACCGGAACGATTGACTTAATACGTACTCACCCGCCGGCACCCTCCCCGTCCTCTTTCATACGGGGTCAAATGCTTCGTCCAGCATTAGGACTATTCCCCCAACTTAGGTCAGTTCAGTACACCGAGCCAGAGTTGGGACCACTGCCCGATCGAATCCAACCTCAAATGTGGTGGGTCTTGGTTTTTAAATGAGTTCGCCACCCCGATCTCCCAGTTATGGGCCTGATGCGACCTAGACAGAGCTTCGTTTCGAGGCTACTTTAAGAGCCCATCAAAGTAGCATCCCGGTGTGTACCCGTTAAGGTGAAGTTGTCTTGAACGTGAGAGGCTATGTATCTTCGCATCAACGCCCTTTAAGTGTAGGTCTCTAGACGATTTCTGGGAATCTGACGCTGGAACTGACAGCATATACCAGACCCCCGTACTGTCACCTCCGAAACGCTAACTGGTGGCATGCAGTTTCTCATGGGTTAGCGAAAGAACTCCCTAACCCAGATAAACCTCACTTCAATCTCCTCCATTCGTCTAGGCCAGACAGCGGGATACTTCGCTCCATAAAAGGCCCTACGTCAGGTAAGATTCAATCCACCCACACCGGACCCCCTTGTTAGCAGAGCTCCCTCCGCAACGTTTTAGGGTAATCGTCGAGAAATACTCCGGTGAAACGTAAACGCAACACCTCGGCATAACTCTACCACACATTTAATTCTGATCGCGTCATCCGTTGCCCAGACAAGCCTGGGATGGGGTAGACAACGACCAGTTCTAAGGGTGAACGCCGTGTGGTCTGCCCTCAAGCTAGTCTCGAATCCTAGTGCTTCCCGACACCTCTAACGGCTGCCTGACCGTTCATCCTGTTTGTACTTAACAGTAAAATTGTTTTTTAGATTTACTAATCACAATCTTTCAAAATCTATAGATTCTACAAACTGACAAAAATAACGCATGTAAGTCTCTATCAAATCGCTTTTTTGAATAGGCCAGTTTATGTTACTGTTTATGTTATTTTTAAGCACTTTTCTTTCCCTGTCTAATATTGCACAATCGTAAATTATGTAAATGATCAACTGTTTGATTATCTGATCCACATATACACTCGGGGCTGTCTATGATTCTAAATTTGTGAAAATAAGCTCTTACTTTTACTATATCCAGCCTTACTTAGTGGAACTCCATAATCATAAAATAGAATATAAATACAAAGATTAGTTACAGTTTCACAAGTTTTATTAGTATCTTAACCTGACAATATTGTTTCGACATTAAATGTCATTATCAAAGGTAGATAAGATTGATAAACAAACACGTTGCTAAGGATAAATACATACAGAAAATAGGTAACTAGGTACAATACATAACAAAAACTAAATATCTAACACTTCTAATAAAGGAGAATTACTAAGCTCAGTTTGTTCATTAAAGGTACTGTGCGTTTATGCTTGTATATTTCAAAAGCTTCTAAAATGTCTAATTTGTGTTTGTTGTTGCAAAAATGTAAGAATTTAATGTTGTTTTCAGGTGTCATTGGGTTCTTACTTTTCCGTGTCCACTTAATATTGTTATCATTTTTGATGAGTATGGTATGTTTTTCTTTAATCTTGTTATTACATTTGAAAAAAATGTTTTTGTTACGTTACCCTTAACACTGTTTGCCAGTTTTCTACACTAACCTTTCCTTCCTCACTAATTATTGCGCGTCTTCTGTCTTTTCCTCCTTCTATGTTTTCCACTCTGTTTAGTTCTTCGACAGTGTGTAATTTCATGTATATTCTTATAATTTTTTTCCAGTTTTATAATGATTGGAGTATTTCCCGTCAGTACGCATAATGCTTCGTATGATATGGTCTTATAGCCTTTTAAAATTTTTATATTTATTAATCTCTGCACTCTTTGGAATCGTTTCTGATTTGCTTTCTTCTGCATAGCGCTTTCCCAAACTGGTATTCCGTATGAGAAGAGAGGTATAATTGCACGTTTGTAGATGATATTCAAGTGCTTCTTGCCTGATACCCCATGTAATTTTTGCGGACTTTGCCAACATGTGTATTATTGAATTACATTTCTCTATTATATGTTTTACATGTTCATCAAAACTAAACTTATTATCTATGTATATACCTAGATATTTGATAGTACTAACTTGTTGCAAAACGTCATAGTTTAGCAAGATATTTATCTCTTTTACTTGTGATTTAGCTTTGTTAATCAGCTTCGGATCAGATGTGATGTCTGAGTCTAACCGTGGCCTAAAGTCCATCCGTCAACTGTGTTCCGGTTTGTTTAGCCGTATTTCGCGTTAACTCCATTATTAGATTAATTTAATCAATCCACATGTACAAGTACCATCAGAAGTTATATGCTCTTTTTTACATGATAACACTGATACTCAAATTCTATTCTCCTAAAGTGCATACATATCAATATCTGCACTTGTATTAACGAATAAATAATTACAAAATGTTTCTATTATCTTATTACAAAAAGTAAGGAGAATCGCAAGGATTCTTTTTAATGAAATTTGAAGAAGAATGGGAATCATACTAGGTAAAATAGAAAAATAATAATAAAATACTGAATATCTCGTTATGCCAGTTGAATGCACGAAGGACGAATTGGAAATCGGAACTTGAAAGTCCACAGAGGACTATGCTATTGAATTATAGGTCTAGAACGTTCAAACTTCTATATATTGGGAACTCAAAAATAATAGAGTGAATTCCCAGGGGAACTCTTGCAATTCAGGGAAACATATAGCGAACGAATGATCGAAAACAGGAAGAAAAATAATTAAATTAAGCTGTAAATTATAAATAACGTTTTAAACTTAAGAAAATTATTTCATTTTAGAACATAATATAAACAAACACAGCTGTAAGAAATTTGGTTTCGAGTATATGAAATTATGCAAAGTATCTTAATTTCAGCAATTAAATCTTAGAGAAAAATAAAAGAAAGCACAAGTGTACACGAAAATTACTTTTTCGCGCAGTTTTACTGTAAATGGGAAGTTTAAAGATTTACCATGCTTGCTCTTAAAATATAGAAACTACAATTACAAAATTTCTTTGGTAGAAAAATACTTATGAAAACAAGTCTCTTAAGCTGGCTCAGCCAAAATAGCACAACACAAAAAGAAATATATAACGATTTAGTGCTAATTAATTGCTATTTAATTGCGCTAAATAAAAATTTATTGCTCTGTTCTTTTTAAAAGAAACCATGGCTGAGTTGGCAAAAACCGTGTGCTGGCTCAATCGAAAAAAAAAGGAAATACATATTTTTTGATTCAGTGTGAATTAATTGCTAACTAATTGCAAATTAATTGCGCTAAATAAAACGGTGGTTACGAGTTGGGTGCCGGGCCACGCAGGTAACCCGCGCCATGTTACGAATTGGGTGCGGGAAGGTTACGAGTTGGGTGCCGAAGTAATCATGAGTCGCATGTGGTATAATGTGTTTGTAGATGATAAGATCGATGCTGCAATAATTGTGGCATTTAGGCCATTTGCTATATTTGACAAATGAACTGCACCTAATATTAAAAAATAAAATTTACTAAAATAATCAAGAAAATTTTTGGACTTTATTTAAAATAACTAATATAAATTCCCATATTGGTGAGTTGGTTGAAAAAGACCAACGTTACAAAATAAGATCATTATATATGGTACATACTCAATACAAGTTCATTTTTACTCTTTTAACATCCGTAGTTGTTAAATTTTGCTTCTGCTCCGTTACACCTCAATTCTTCAAGTAAGATCCTCATTTGGCGTTTTGTTATGCCCTCCACACTTTTTTTTCCACTTTTCGAATAGGCTACTAATGGCATGGGGGGTTCCGGATTATCGGCCTCACCCAACTCGCATATGAACCTTTTTATTGACTAGGTAGAATGTAATTAGTGGCACCCAACTCGCATCTTTCCAAATAAAAATGTATAGCTCTTATTTTAAAAAAAAAATCATGTTTGAGCTGGCAAAAACCATATGCTGGCTCAATCGAAAATAAAAGGAAATACATATTTTTTGATTTAGTGAGAATTAATTGCTAATTAATTACAAATTAATTGCGCTCAATAAAAATGCATAGCTCTTATTAAACTGCATAAAAACGGCGGATAAGGCCGTCATATATGGTTAAACAGTGGGACTGGAATAGGTGCGATAGAATAATTAATTGCTCCAGCACAACAAACTAAAATGTATTCTACCAAGTACTACCAACTCTAGAATACTTAAAAATACACTCTTCGATTTAATTGCTACCAGAAAACTGCATAAAAACGGCGGATAAGGCCGTTATATAAGATTGAACAGAGCGACTGGCATAGGAGCGGTAGAATAATTAATTGCTCCAGCATAACACACTAAAATGTGTTCTACCAAGTACTGCCAACTATAGAATACTTAAAAATACACTCTTCGATTTAATAGCTACCAGAAAACTGCATAAAAACGGCGGATATGGCCGTTATATAAGATTAAACGGTGCGACTGGCATAGGAGCGGTAGAATAATTAATTGATCCAGCACATCACACTAAAATGTGTTCTACCAAGTACTGCCAACTCTAGAATACCTAAAAATACACTCTTCGATTTAATTGCTACCAGAAAACTGCATAAAAACGGCTGATATGGCCGTTATATAAGATTGAACAGTGCGACTGGCATAGGAGCGGTAGAATAATTAATTGCTCCAGCACAACACACTAAAATGTATTCTACCAAGTACTACCAACTCTATAAAACTCAAACACACACTCTTTGATTTAATTGCTACCAGAGAACTGCAGAGAAACGGCGGATAAAGCCGTCATATGTAGTTAAACAGTGGGACTGGAATAGGAGCGGTAGAATAATTAATTGCTCCAGCACAACACACTAGAATGTGTTCTACCAGGTACTACCAACTCTAGAATACTCGAAAATACACTATATGATTTAATTTCTACATGAGAACTGCAGAGAAACGGCGGATAAAACCGTCATATATGGTTAAACAGTGGGACTGGAAAAGGCGATAGAGTAATTAATTGCCCCAGCACAACACACTAAGATATATTCTACCAAGTACTACCAACTCTAGAATACTCGAAAATACACTCTTTGATTTAATTGCTACAAGAGAACTGCAGAGAAACGGCGGATAAAGCCGTCATATATGGTTAAACAGTGGGACTGGAAAAGGTGCGATAGAATAATTAATTGCTCCAGCACAACACACTAAAATGTGTTCTACCAAGTACTACCAACTCTAGAATACTCAAAAATACACTCTTTGATTTAATTGCTACCTGAGAACTGCAGAGAAACGGCGGATAAAGCCGTCATATATGGTTAAACAGTGGGACTGGAATAGGTGCGATAGAATAATTAATTGCTCCAGCACAACACACTAAAATGTATTCTACCAAGTACTACCTACTCCAGAATATTCGAAAACACACTCTTTAATTTAATTGCTACCAGAAAACTGCATAAAAACGGCGGATAAAGCCGTTATATAAGATTGAACAGTGCGACTGGCATAGGAGCCGTAGAATAATTATTTGCTCCAGCAAAACACACTAAAATGTGTTCTACTAAGTACTACCAACTCTAGAATACTCGGAAATACTCTCTTCGGTTTAATTGCTACCAGAGAATTAATTGCTATCAGAAAACTGCATAAAAACTGGAGCAATTAATTATTCTACCGCTCCTATGCCAGTCGCACTGTTCAATCTTATATAACGGCCATATCCGCCGTTTTTATGCAGTTTTTGGTAGCAATTAAATCGCAGAGTGTATTTTTAGGTATTCTAGAGTTGGCAGTACTTAGTAGAACACATTTTAGTGTGT
This sequence comes from Agrypnus murinus, assembly GCA_929113105.1. Classification (NCBI taxonomy): domain Eukaryota; kingdom Metazoa; phylum Arthropoda; class Insecta; order Coleoptera; family Elateridae; genus Agrypnus; species Agrypnus murinus. The sequence goes on along the minus strand of OV816023.1, from coordinate 116,426,393 downwards.
TGTGCTGGAGCAATTAATTATTCTACCGCTCCTATGCCAGTCGCACTGTTTAATCTTATATAACGGCCATATCCGCCGTTTTTATGCAGTTTTCTGGTAGAAATTAAATCGAAGAGTGTATTTTTAAGTATTCTAGAGTTGGCAGTACTTGGTAGAATACATTTTAGTGTGTTGTGCTGAAGCAATTAATTATTATATCGCACCTATTCTAGTCCCACTGTTTAACCATATATCCGCCGTTTTTATGCAGTTTAATAATAGCTATGCATTTTTATTTAGCGCAATTAATTTGCAATTAATTAGCAATTAATTCTCACTAAATAAAAAAATATGTTGTTGTATTATTTTGTCGTAAATGGGATTTAGTCAAAATTAATAAACATTATATGATCAAACTGTATCATATTGCTTTATTTTAAATTAATTGCAGCGAGTAATTTCGTTTCTAGATACATAAAGTAAGAAAATATTTTGTGTACCAATTATTTATTGAACGGTCCTCGTATCTTGCATAAATTTATTTAAATACATGTTTCGAATTTAAAGGTAAAATCAGGCTAAGCTATTTTAAGCAAGAAACTTTTATTTTTGTTTAAAATATTATCACAAGGCTGTTTTCCCAAGCGTATGAACTTTGTGTAGATTTTTCTCGGCTGCTATACGACCAATATTTTCTAAATTTTCAAATAGTGATGGTGTTGATGATACAAACGGATTTGTGGTCTCCATTTTTGCAAAAAATAATCTGTTAAAAAGTTATATAAGATTTTATTCAAACATAAAAAAAATAAAACCATAAATCGATCGGCCATTATTTAATTTTGATATTAAAAAAAATTTAATTTCGATAGCATTAATAATAATCATGAAAAACGTACACAAAGTTAGTACGAAAATTTTGCGATGCGAAGAAATTTCATAATGAAATGTGGTACAGAAGGAGTGTAGGTAGTTCTAGCAAGTATATACGTATCGCTCCACCCCGTTGTTTGAAGTATGCAATTTTTGATAAGGCGAACATGTGTAAATTGTTTCTTGGAGAAACGATTTATTTATTATTTTGCCTTGTGTGGCAGCAATAGTAATTATTGAAATATTTTTGGTAATAGTGAAAATTTGTTTAGAGTGCTCTGTTGAAATGACGAGAAAAAAGAGATGTACAAGAATAAAAAGTATACGATTAAGAGCAATTAGGTAAAAATATTTTATTTCATATTGTATCGCATTTTCCTTGTTTAAATGGAGCACTACACTGGTGAATCCGGTGAAGTATCAGTATAACAACTTACTTACTGAATATAAAAACAGCAACACATTTTTTGTTTCGTCAAATCATTTCGTTGCTTATGTAACAATAAATAAGGTCACCAGATTATCCTTAATTAATTATTAAAATTATTACTCTTTAATTAAAATTGTGACGGTATGAAATAAAACGTTATACGTCCGGTAAAGTTTTACAGTATTTCGTTTCGAAAGAAACATTTCATCTTACTACTGTAAAATCTTATTTACCGGATTTATAAATATACCGTATGATCAAAACAACAAACGATAGGCGTACGAGTAAATATGTAATTTTTCGATACAAAACTTTATAATTTTATTGCATGAATTGTACTATTAGTCTTATTAATAAAAATAATGAATAATAAATACTAGAGAGTGTTAAATAGGCAAATACAATTTATAGTTCAATGTAATGGCATTTAAATACCCATTGTCAATCGCTTCCTTTTAAAACTCATGAAAACAACCTTTGTTTTTGTAAGTCTACGTGGGGAATAAGTATCTTAAATATTTTGTATCTTTTATTCAACGCCATGTCCTACTGTTTTTGTAAAAAATTGGGCTACATTATATCTTGGTATCTTTGTCTTTTAGAAACTTAAAAATAAAAGAAAGGAAGTCTGACACTTCAAATCCGATTACTTCATCGTTAACGTAAGTGCGTATATGTAATTATTTTCTATCACAATTAACTAAATAATGTTTAGATCTGCAGATGAAATTTTTCCAGAAGGTACAAATGTAACACACGCTGCTGATGTTGAGAACAGGTATATATGCGTTTAAAAAAATAAATGTGCTTTTTCAATGTTTTCCAAGTGATACTTCTTAGTATCTTTATAGTAGTAACGAAAATTCATTCTTGGTCGAAAAGGAACCTTCAAAACTCGATTCTACAGAAAACGAATTAATGACCGGGCGGTGTATAATTGATGTTTTGTATTTCTTTAAAAGAATACAGGAACTCAACGATCATAGCCCATTTAGCTGCAATATCAGTCATATGAAAGTGACTGCAGTAAAACATGATGGACTGATCAGTGTTTTTACGCTAAAGTGTTCCATGTGTAATATAGAAAATACATTAGCCACGGAAGATGCGAGTGATACCACACAAATGAATTTAAATTCCGCTACAGTACTAGCTGCAGTTTCAACAGGAATGGGCCACTCTGCAGTAAATGAAATCCATGCTATTCAAAATATGCCATCTTTATCGTACCGTCAGTATGCAAAGCATCACGACATTGTGTCTGATGTTATCTTTAAATCTGCCTGGCCATCTATGGCAGAAGCAGGAAAAGAGGAAGCACGATTAGCCCGTGAAGTAGGTGATGTGGGAGCTGATGGTATTCCTGTGATCACTGTTATAGCTGACGGAGCCTGGTCAAAAAGATCATATAAAGTAAACTACAATGCTTCATCTGGTGTCGTAAGCTTTTATTGTACCTATGTACCTACTATAAATTTGAAAGTTAATTTTTAGGGATGCATTGTTGGTGCCAAAACTGGCAAACTTCTATTTGTTGGAGTGAGGAATAAATATTGTCCAATGTGCGACAAAGCCAATTCCAACAAAGAATCGCCAAAAACTCACAAATGTTTTAAAAATTGGAGTGGCTCATCTACCAGCATGGAGTCTGACATAATCTTGGAGGGATTTCGCCAAAGTGTTGAAATGCATGGGCTCAAATACACAAAATTAGTTGGAGACGGTGACAGCAGTGTATTTAAAACAATCTGTATACATAAACCCTACGGCCCTACAGTGTCCATCAGAAAAATAGAATGCACTAATCACTTGCTGCGAAATTATTGTGCTAAATTAGGGGATATTTCTAAAAGGAGATACAGCAGTAAACAAAAATTTGTCAGTCCAGCTTTAAGAAAAGCATAAACGTTTACAAGTCAATAAGAAATTCACAATTTGTAAACAGCGCAGCAATTAGGTGGGGACGAAACCACGAAGAAAAAGCCAAAGAATGTTTTGAGAAAGAATATGGCATAAAAGTAGGAAATTGTGGTCTCTTTATTGATCAAACGTATGGGTTTTTAGGTGCTAGTCCTGATGGAATAATTGATAAAGACACTATACTTGAAATTAAATGTCCATGGTCAATTTCAGATTTGACTCCTCAAGCAGCGGTGGAACAAAATAAAATTCCATATCTAATTTTCCAGAACGGTAAAGTACAGTTGAAAAAAAGTCACAACTATTACTACCAAGTTCAAGGACAAATGGAAATTACAGGGTCTCAATTTTGTTATTTCGTAATATGGACTCCCCATGGAATTATAGTTGACAAGGTATACATATACCTAACTTATTCTTATAATTGCATCTAAAACTGCTGTTTTATTCGCAGGTAGAAAAAGATATCCATTTTTGGGAAGAAATACTCCCAAAACTAAAAAAATTTTATTTAGAAACCATGTTACCTGAAATTGTAAAGAATAGCAAATAAAAATTTTGACTATTATAAATAGTACAAATTTTTATATCTGTTGCATTAGCATAAGAAATTAATTATTTAATTAGATTGACTTTGTATCCTGTATTATGGTATCCTATATTATTTGTTTTATCACATGGAAATAAATGCTAAATATATAAGTTGCAATTAAAAATTTATATAAATTTGTGTGGATAGGTTTTTAAACTTGAGAAATGCAATTTACTTTATTTAGAGATTAATTAAAATATTAATATCTCCCACGCAAAATAATGTTATATGGAATTTATCGAATTTTATAAAAACATTCCTCAATTAAAAAAATGAATAAGATAAAAATGCAACATTTGGTGCTTCTATATTACCATAACAATGAGCCGGTTATTGCAGTCCATGTGGAGTTGATAACGTGTCAAATTTAACACGTTATTACACGCAGAACGAATCAAATGTTAGCTTTAGATATGAATTATCCCTCCCACTGTTAAAGCGTTATTGAAGTGTATCTATCCCTTTTACACTTATTTGTCACTAATAGATAGAATGATTTTGACTACTAAACAGTGGTACGCCCATGTTATCTACGGATTCTTGCAAAGCGGTAAAACAGCCTTGAAAATACTGAGCTCTGCAGGACATTTTGTTTAATTTTAATTTATGCTAGAATTTAATGAGTAAATCGTATAAGAGTGGATTTGATGATAATTTTGTTAAGGAAAATTCTCCAAAATTTTAAAGTGTGCCTTTACCTAGTAAGAAATAAAATTGTTAGTCAGCTGTTTTGTGCCAGTCGTGGCGGCAGTATGTTTTTTGAAAGCCAAGCAGGTGCACGTCGTTGAGTGTAAACACGCAAAATCAAATGTATTATTTTATTTTATTGTTAGAAATGAATGCAAAAGTGTTAGTTATGATTTAAAAGTATGTAAAGAAGATTATTGTATTAAAAATAGTTGATTAAAAAGGAAAATTATTAGTTAAGATAGCAAGAAGGGTATTCAGTGTATTGTTTAAACGAAAGTGTTTTGAAGAAAGATAAAGTGCGGAGTTGTTTTTTTTTTGTTCAAAGGAAAAGGTTCCGGGAATATTTTTTTAAAATAATCAAAAACTGATTATGTTGGACATCAACAGTTTCTTTATTTTGTATGCTCAAGTTAAGAAAAATCACACTGATTTAAGAAATTTATTGCTTTTAAAGTTGTAAAAAGGTCATTTACAAATGTGTGTATAATAATAATTGTTAATTTGGTTCTATCAGTAGTGCATTATTTACATCAAGAAATATAAAAATCCTGAGAAGTAATTATTGTTCCTACCTGAAACAAAAGAAGAGAATTATTTATAAAATAATAAAAACACAGTTTTATAAAAACAGTTTATCCAAGTACACTTACTATTGGATTATTAGCTTCTCGTTCAACATCTTTGGCGTGCGTCTCGACACCCGGCAAAAGCGGTCCGTCATCTGGCACCATTCAACTGCTATCGCATGGGAGGAAGCCGATATCAGTTCAGCGTTTTGGAGGCGGTAAGAAATAAATTGTGAACATTTGCAATCAAAATTTGAACATAGGTTAATCTGCAATAAACAGTAAGCCATGATTTTTTTTTTATAATAAGAGCTATACATTTTTATTTAGCGCAATTAATTTGCAATTAATTAGCAATTAATTCTCACTAAATCAAAAAATATGTATTTCCTTTTTTTTCGATTGAGCCAGCACACGGTTTTTGCCAGCTCAGCCATGTTTTTTTTTTTAAAAACAGAGCAATAAATTTTTATTTATCGCAATTAAATAGCAATTAATTTGCACTAAATCATTATATATTTCTTTTTGTGTTGTGATATTTTGGCTGAGCCAGCTTAAGAGACCTTATGAAAACAACTACCGAACACACTTCGCATAGCTCAAGCTCTAAATAAATAAAGAGTAATAAATGTTGAAAACAAACTTAATGTTAAAATAATTTGCTTGTACAATATGTTTTCTATTTGACACCTTAACTGGGAAAGGGGCTGATTACCAGGATTATTACATGGCATTTAACATCGAAACAGGAAAATAATCACTAATGTAAAGGAACATTCTAGGAACAATTCGTCTAGGGGGAGCAAGCCTAAAATAAACGGCGTGCTAGGGGGTGGAAGCCTAGAATAAATGGCATGTTATACAAAATATTTCAATAAGATTCAAATAGTTCACCGGTGTGAACTTGGCAGCCAAAACCTAGCAGCTAATTTTACGGAAACAGCCGAATGACCAGTGGCGTTCGTCCAAAGGTGGGAATACGAGAAGAGTATACAACTGCTAAATATTCGCTCGGCAGCAGCTAAAATTTATTGAAATATGTATCTTGATGAAACAATTTGCTCTATTTACCTTATTTCGCTATTTCATAAAACTTCTGTCATGTACATAGTTAATTACTTTATCATGAACTTACGACCCTCCGTCAGGGTTGAAATCAACCAACAAATATTAAAAAATCGAGTTAACATTATAGGAAATGTTTAGCCAGCTTCTAAGCTATGCAAAACAATTCCTCTCCACAAACTACATATTCCACCACATCCTCATAGACTTACTACCCTCCCTTGGGGGTGGAAATAAGCCCCCAAATTATAGAAAAATTAATTTAAAATTGAAGGAAATATTTAGCCAATTTCTAACCTATGCGAAACAATTCCTTTTCATAAACTACATATTCTACCACTTCCTCATAGACTTACAACCCTCCCTTGGGGGTGGAAAACACCCACAAATACTAAAAAAATTAATTTAACATTGCAGGAAATATTTAGCCAATTTCTAATCTATGCATATCAATTCCTCTTCACAAACTACATATTCTACCACTTTCTCATAGACTTACGACCCTCCCTTGGGGGTGGAAACCACCCCCTCAATCCAAAAACAATTAATTTAAAATTGAAGGAAATATTTAGCCAACTTCTAACCTGTGCGAAACAATTCCTCTTCACAAACTATATATTCTACCACTTCCTCATAGACTTACGACCCACCCTTGCGGGTGGAAACAACCCCCCAAATACTAAAAAAATTAATTTAACATTGAAGGAAATATTTAGCCAACTTCTAACCTATACGAAACAATTCCACATCTCAAGCTACATATTCTACCACTTTCTCATAGACTTACGACCCTCCCTTGGGGGTGGAAAGCACACCCTCAATCCAAAAAAGATTAATTTAAAATTGAAGGAAATATTTAGCCAACTTCTAACCTATGCGAAACAATTCCTCTTCACAAACTACATATTCTACCACTTCCTCATAGACTTACGACCCTCCCTTGGGGGTAGAAACCACCCCCAAATAATAGAAAAATTAATTTAACATTGAAGGAAATATTTAGCCAACTTCTAACCTGTGCGAAACAATTCCTCTTCACAAACTACATATTCTACCACTTCCTCATAGACTTACGACCCTCCCTTGCGGGTGGAAACAACCCCCCAAATACTAAAAAAATTAATTTAACATTGAAGGAAATATTTAGCCAACTTCTAACCTATACGAAACAATTCCACATCTCAAGCTACATATTCTACCACTTTCTCATAGACTTACGACCCTCCCTTGGGGGTGGAAAGCACACCCTCAATCCAAAAAAGATTAATTTAAAATTGAAGGAAATATTTAGCCAACTTCTAACCTATGCGAAACAATTCCTCTTCACAAACTACATATTCTACCACTTTCTCATAGACTTACGACCCTCCCTTGGGGGTGGAAACCACCCCCAAATGCTAAAAAAATTAATCTAACATTGAAGGAAATATTTAACCAACTTCTAACCTATACAAAACAATTCCTCTTCACAAACTACATATTCTACCACTTTCTCATAGACTTACGACCCTCCCTTTGGTGTGGAAACCACCCCCAAATACTAAAAAAATTAATCTAACATTGAAGGAAATATTTAGACAACTTCTAACCTATGCGAAACAATTCCTCTTCACAAACTACATATTCTACCACTTTCTCATAGACTTACGACCCTCCCTTGGGGGTGGAAACCACCCCCAAATGCTAAAAAAATTAATCTAACATTGAAGGAAATATTTAACCAACTTCTAACCTATACAAAACAATTCCTCTTCACAAACTACATATTCTACCACTTTCTCATAGACTTACGACCCTCCCTTTGGTGTGGAAACCACCCCCAAATACTAAAAAAATTAATCTAACATTGAAGGAAATATTTAGACAACTTCTAACCTATGCGAAACAATTCCTCTTCACAAGCTACATATTCTACCACTTTCTCATAGACTTACGACCCTCCCTTGGGGGTGGAAACCACCCCCAAATGCTAAAAAAATTAATCTAACATTGAAGGAAATATTTAACCAACTTCTAACCTATACAAAACAATTCCTCTTCACAAACTACATATTCTACCACTTTCTCATAGACTTACGACCCTCCCTTGGGGGTGGAAACCACCCCCTCAATCCAAAAACAATTAATTTAAAATTGAAGGAAATATTTAGCCAACTTCTAACCTGTGCGAAACAATTCCTCTTCACAAACTATATATTCTACCACTTCCTCATAGACTTACGACCCACCCTTGCGGGTGGAAACAACCCCCCAAATACTAAAAAAATTAATTTAACATTGAAGGAAATATTTAGCCAACTTCTAACCTATACGAAACAATTCCACATCTCAAGCTACATATTCTACCACTTTCTCATAGACTTACGACCCTCCCTTGGGGGTGGAAAGCACACCCTCAATCCAAAAAAGATTAATTTAAAATTGAAGGAAATATTTAGCCAACTTCTAACCTATGCGAAACAATTCCTCTTCACAAACTACATATTCTACCACTTCCTCATAGACTTACGACCCTCCCTTGGGGGTAGAAACCACCCCCAAATAATAGAAAAATTAATTTAACATTGAAGGAAATATTTAGCCAACTTCTAACCTGTGCGAAACAATTCCTCTTCACAAACTACATATTCTACCACTTCCTCATAGACTTACGACCCTCCCTTGCGGGTGGAAACAACCCCCCAAATACTAAAAAAATTAATTTAACATTGAAGGAAATATTTAGCCAACTTCTAACCTATACGAAACAATTCCACATCTCAAGCTACATATTCTACCACTTTCTCATAGACTTACGACCCTCCCTTGGGGGTGGAAAGCACACCCTCAATCCAAAAAAGATTAATTTAAAATTGAAGGAAATATTTAGCCAACTTCTAACCTATGCGAAACAATTCCTCTTCACAAACTACATATTCTACCACTTTCTCATAGACTTACGACCCTCCCTTGGGGGTGGAAACCACCCCCAAATGCTAAAAAAATTAATCTAACATTGAAGGAAATATTTAACCAACTTCTAACCTATACAAAACAATTCCTCTTCACAAACTACCTATTCTACCACTTTCTCATAGACTTACGACCCTCCCTTTGGTGTGGAAACCACCCCCAAATACTAAAAAAATTAATCTAACATTGAAGGAAATATTTAGACAACTTCTAACCTATGCGAAACAATTCCTCTTCACAAACTACATATTCTACCACTTTCTCATAGACTTACGACCCTCCCTTGGGGGTGGAAACCACCCCCAAATGCTAAAAAAATTAATCTAACATTGAAGGAAATATTTAACCAACTTCTAACCTATACAAAACAATTCCTCTTCACAAACTACATATTCTACCACTTTCTCATAGACTTACGACCCTCCCTTTGGTGTGGAAACCACCCCCAAATACTAAAAAAATTAATCTAACATTGAAGGAAATATTTAGACAACTTCTAACCTATGCGAAACAATTCCTCTTCACAAGCTACATATTCTACCACTTTCTCATAGACTTACGACCCTCCCTTGGGGGTGGAAACCACCCCCAAATGCTAAAAAAATTAATCTAACATTGAAGGAAATATTTAACCAACTTCTAACCTATACAAAACAATTCCTCTTCACAAACTACATATTCTACCACTTTCTCATAGACTTACGACCCTCCCTTTGGTGTGGAAACCACCCCCAAATACTAAAAAAATTAATCTAACATTGAAGGAAATATTTAGACAACTTCTAACCTATGCGAAACAATTCCTCTTTGCAAACTACATATTCTACCACTTCCTCATAGACTTACGTCCCTCCCTTGGTGTGAAACCACCCCCCAAATAGTAAAAAATTAATTTATCATTGAAGGAAATATTTAGCCAACTTCTAACATATGCGAAACAATTCCTCTTCACAAAATACTTATTCTACCACTTCCTCATAGACTTACGACCCTCCCTTGGGGGTGGAAACCACCCTCAAATACTAAAATAATTAATTTAACATTGAAGGAAATATTTAGCCAACTTCTAACCTATGCGAAACAATTCCTCTTCACAAACTACATATTCTACCACTTCCTCATAGGCTTACGACCCTCCCTTGGTGGTGGAGACCACCCCCCAAATAGTAAAAAAATTAATTTAGCATTGAAGGAAATATTGAGCCAACTTCTAACCTATGCGAATCAATTCCTTTTCACAAACTACATATTATACAACTTCCTCATAGACTTACGACCCTCCCTTGGGGGTAGACACCACCCCCAAATAATAGAAAAATTAATTTAACATTGAAGGAAATATTTAGCCAACTTCTAACCTGTGCGAAACAATTCCTCTTCACAAACTACATATTCTACCACTTCCTCATGGACCTACGACCCTCCCTTGCGGGTGGAAACAACCCCCCAAATACTAAAAAAATTAATTTAACATTGAAGGAAATATTTAGCCATTTCTAGCCTATACGAAACAATTCCTCTTCACAAACTACATATTCTACTACTTTCTCATAGACTTACGACCCTCCCTTGGGGGTGGAAACCACCCCCGAAATACTAAAAAAATTAATTTAACATTGAAGGAAATATTTAGCCAACTTCTAACCTATACAAAACAATTCCTCTTCACAAACTACATATTCTACAACTTTCTCATAGACTTACGACCCTCCCTTGGGGGTGGAAACAACCCCCAAATACTATAAAAATCAATTTAACATTGAAGGAAATGTTTAGCCAACTTCTAACCTATGCGAAACAATTCCTCTTCACAAACTACATATTCTACCACTTTCTCATAGACTTACGACCCTCCCGTGGGGGTGGAAACCACCCCCCAAATAGTAAAAAAATTAATTTAGCATTGAAGGAAATATTTAGCCAACTTCTAACCTGTGCGAAACAATTCCTCTTCACAAAATACATATTATACCACTTCCTTATAGACTTACGACCCTCCCTTGGGGGTGGAAACCACCCCCAATTACTAAAAAAAATAATTTAATATTGAAGGAAATATTTAGCCAACTTCTAACCTATGCGAAACAATTCCTCTTCACAAACTACATATTCTACAACTTCCTAATAGACTTACGACCCTCCCTTGGGGGTAGAAACCACCCCCAAATAAGAGAAAAATTAATTTAACTTTGAAGGAAATATTTAGCCAACTTCTAACCTGTGCGAAACAATTCCTCTTTACAAAATACTTATTCGACCACTTCCTTATAGACTTACGACCCTCCCTTGTGGGTGGAAACCACCCTCCAAATAGTAAAAAAATTAATTTAGCAATGAAGGAAATATTTAGCCAACTTCTAACCTATGCGAAACAATTCCTCTTTACAAACTACATATTCTACCATTTCCTCATATACTTACGACCCTCCCTTGGGGGTGGAAACCACCCCCCAAATACTAAAAATATTAATTTAGCAACGAAGGAAATATTTAGCCAACTTCTAACCTATGCGAATCAATTCCTTTTCACAAACTACATATTCCACCACTTTCTCATAGACTTACGAACCTCCCTTGGGGGTGGGAACCACCCGCAAATACTAAAAAAATTAATTTAACATTGAAGGAAATATTTAGCCAACTTCTAACCTATGCAAAACAATTCCTCTTTACAAACTACATATTCTACCATTTCCTCATATACTTACAACCCTCCCTTGGGGGTGGAAACCACCCCGCAAATACTAAAAAAATTAATTTAGCATTGAAGGAAATATTTAGACTACTTCTAACCTATACGAAACAATTCCACATCTCAAGCTACATATTCTACCACTTTCTCATAGACTTACGACCCTCCCTTGGGGGTGGAAAGCACACCCTCAATCCAAAAAAAATTAATTTAAAATTGAATGAAATATTTAGCCAACTTCTAACCTATGCGAAACAATTCCTCTTCACAAACTACATATTCTACCACTTTCTCATAGACTTACGACCCTCCCTTTGGTGTGGAAACCACCCCCAAATACTAAAAAAATTAATCTAACATTGAAGGAAATATTTAGACAACTTCTAACCTATGCGAAACAATTCCTCTTTGCAAACTACATATTCTACAACTTCCTCATAGACTTACGTCCCTACCTTGGGGTGAAACCACCCCCCAAATAGTAAAAAAATTAATTTAGCATTGAAGGAAATATTTAGCCAACTTCTAACCTATGCGAAACAATTACTCTTCACAAAATACTTATTCTACCACTTCCTCATAGACTTACGACCCTCCCTTGGGGGTGGAAACCACCCTCAAATACTAAAATAATTAATTTAACATTGAAGGAAATATTTAGCCAACTTCTAACCTATGCGAAACAATTCCTCTTCACAAACTACATATTCTACCACTTCCTCATAGGCTTACGACCCTCCCTTGGTGGTGGAGACCACCCCCCAAATAGTAAAAAAATTAATTTAGCATTGAAGGAAATATTGAGCCAACTTCTAACCTATGCGAATCAATTCCTTTTCACAAACTACATATTATACAACTTCCTCATAGACTTACGACCCTCCCTTGGGGGTAGAAACCACCCCCAAATAATAGAAAAATTAATTTAACATTGAAGGAAATATTTAGCCAACTTCTAACCTGTGCGAAACAATTCCTCTTCACAAACTACATATTCTACCACTTCCTCATAGACCTACGACCCTCCCTTGGGGGTAGAAACCACCCCCAAATAATAGAAAAATTAATTTAACATTGAAGGAAATATTTAGCCAACTTCTAACCTATGCGAAACAATTCCTCTTCACAAGCTACATATTCTACCACTTTCTCATAGACTTACGACCCTCCCTTGGGGGTGGAAACCACCCCCAAATGCTAAAAAAATTAATCTAACATTGAAGGAAATATTTAACCAACTTCTAACCTATACAAAACAATTCCTCTTCACAAACTACATATTCTACCACTTTCTCATAGACTTACGACCCTCCCTTTGGTGTGGAAACCACCCCCAAATACTAAAAAAATTAATCTAACATTGAAGGAAATATTTAGACAACTTCTAACCTATGCGAAACAATTCCTCTTCACAAGCTACATATTCTACCACTTTCTCATAGACTTACGACCCTCCCTTGGGGGTGGAAAGCACACCCTCAATCCAAAAAAGATTAATTTTAAATTGAAGGAAATATTTAGCCAACTTCTAACCTATGCGAAACAATTCCTCTTCACAAACTACATATTCTACCACTTTCTCATAGACTTACGACCCTCCCTTGGGGGTGGAAACCACCCCCAAATGCTAAAAAAATTAATCTAACATTGAAGGAAATATTTAACCAACTTCTAACCTATACAAAACAATTCCTCTTCACAAACTACATATTCTACCACTTTCTCATAGACTTACGACCCTCCCTTTGGTGTGGAAACCACCCCCAAATACTAAAAAAATTAATCTAACATTGAAGGAAATATTTAGACAACTTCTAACCTATGCGAAACAATTCCTCTTTGCAAACTACATATTCTACCACTTCCTCATAGACTTACGTCCCTCCCTTGGTGTGAAACCACCCCCCAAATAGTAAAAAATTAATTTATCATTGAAGGAAATATTTAGCCAACTTCTAACATATGCGAAACAATTCCTCTTCACAAAATACTTATTCTACCACTTCCTCATAGACTTACGACCCTCCCTTGGGGGTGGAAACCACCCTCAAATACTAAAATAATTAATTTAACATTGAAGGAAATATTTAGCCAACTTCTAACCTATGCGAAACAATTCCTCTTCACAAACTACATATTCTACCACTTCTTCGTAGACTTACGACCCCCCCTTGGTGGTGGAGACCACCCCCCAAATAGTAAAAAAATTAATTTAGCATTGAAGGAAATATTTAGCCAACTTCTAACCTATGCGAATCAATTCCTTTTCACAAACTACATATTCTACAACTTCCTCATAGACTTACGACCCTCCCTTGGGGGTAGAAACCACCCCCAAATAATAGAAAAATTAATTTAACATTGAAGGAAATATTTAGCCAACTTCTAACCTGTGCGAAACAATTCCTCTTCACAAACTACATATTCTACCACTTCCTCATAGACTTACGACCCTCCCTTGCGGGTGGAAACAACCCCCCAAATACTAAAAAATTAATTTAACATTGAAGGAAATATTTAGCCAACTTCTAACCTATGCGAAACAATTCCTCTTCACAAACTACATATTGTACCACTTCCTCATAGACTTAAGACCCTCCCTTGAGGGTGGAAACCACCCTCCAAATAGTAAAAAAATTAATTTAGCAACGAAGGAAATATTTAGCCAACTTCTAACCTATGCGAATCAATTCCTTTTCACAAACTACATATTCTACCACTTTCTCATAGACTTACGAACCTCCCTTGGGGGTGGGAACCACCCGCAAATACTAAAAAAATTAATTTAACATTGAAGGAAATATTTAGCCAACTTCTAACCTATGCAAAACAATTCCTCTTTACAAACTACATATTCTACCATTTCCTCATATACTTACAACCCTCCCTTGGGGGTGGAAACCACCCCCCAAATACTAAAAAAATTAATTTAGCATTGAAGGAAATATTTAGACTACTTCTAACCTATACGAAACAATTCCACATCTCAAGCTACATATTCTACCACTTTCTCATAGACTTACGACCCTCCCTTGGGGGTGGAAAGCACACCCTCAATCCAAAAAAAATTAATTTAAAATTGAATGAAATATTTAGCCAACTTCTAACCTATGCGAAACAATTCCTCTTCACAAACTACATATTCTACCACTTTCTCATAGACTTACGACCCTCCCTTTGGTGTGGAAACCACCCCCAAATACTAAACAAATTAATCTAACATTGAAGGAAATATTTAGACAACTTCTAACCTATGCGAAACAATTCCTCTTTGCAAACTACATATTCTACAACTTCCTCATAGACTTACGTCCCTACCTTGGGGTGAAACCACCCCCCAAATAGTAAAAAAATTAATTTAGCATTGAAGGAAATATTTAGCCAACTTCTAACCTATGCGAAACAATTCCTCTTCACAAAATACTTATTCTACCACTTCCTCATAGACTTACGACCCTCCCTTGGGGGTGGAAACCACCCTCAAATACTAAAATAATTAATTTAACATTGAAGGAAATATTTAGCCAACTTCTAACCTATGCGAAACAATTCCTCTTCACAAACTACATATTCTACCACTTCCTCATAGGCTTACGACCCTCCCTTGGTGGTGGAGACCACCCCCCAAATAGTAAAAAAATTAATTTAGCATTGAAGGAAATATTGAGCCAACTTCTAACCTATGCGAATCAATTCCTTTTCACAAACTACATATTATACAACTTCCTCATAGACTTACGACCCTCCCTTGGGGGTAGAAACCACCCCCAAATAATAGAAAAATTAATTTAACATTGAAGGAAATATTTAGCCAACTTCTAACCTGTGCGAAACAATTCCTCTTCACAAACTACATATTCTACCACTTCCTCATAGACCTACGACCCTCCCTTGCGGGTGGAAACAACCCCCCAAATACTAAAAAAATTAATTTAACATTGAAGGAAATATTTAGCCATTTCTAGCCTATACGAAACAATTCCTCTTCACAAACTACATATTCTACTACTTTCTCATAGACTTACGACCCTCCCTTGGGGGTGGAAACCACCCCCGAAATACTAAAAAAATTAATTTAACATTGAAGGAAATATTTAGCCAACTTCTAACCTATACAAAACAATTCCTCTTCACAAACTACATATTCTACAACTTTCTCATAGACTTACGACCCTCCCTTGGGGGGTGGAAACAACCCCCAAATACTATAAAAATCAATTTAACATTGAAGGAAATGTTTAGCCAACTTCTAACCTATGCGAAACAATTCCTCTTCACAAACTACATATTCTACCACTTTCTCATAGACTTACGACCCTCCCGTGGGGGTGGAAACCACCCCCCAAATAGTAAAAAAATTAATTTAGCATTGAAGGAAATATTTAGCCAACTTCTAACCTGTGCGAAACAATTCCTCTTCACAAAATACATATTATACCACTTCCTTATAGACTTACGACCCTCCCTTGGGGGTGGAAACCACCCCCAATTACTAAAAAAAATAATTTAATATTGAAGGAAATATTTAGCCAACTTCTAACCTATGCGAAACAATTCCTCTTCACAAACTACATATTCTACAACTTCCTAATAGACTTACGACCCTCCCTTGGGGGTAGAAACCACCCCCAAATAAGAGAAAAATTAATTTAACTTTGAAGGAAATATTTAGCCAACTTCTAACCTGTGCGAAACAATTCCTCTTTACAAAATACTTATTCGACCACTTCCTTATAGACTTACGACCCTCCCTTGTGGGTGGAAACCACCCACCAAATAGTAAAAAAATTAATTTAGCAATGAAGGAAATATTTAGCCAACTTCTAACCTATGCGAAACAATTCCTCTTTACAAACTACATATTCTACCATTTCCTCATATACTTACGACCCTCCCTTGGGGGTGGAAACCACCCCCCAAATACTAAAAATATTAATTTAGCATTGAAGGAAATATTTAGCCAACTTCTAACCTGTGCGAAACAATTCCTCTTCACAAACTACATATTCTAGCACTTTCTCATAGACGTACGACCCTCCCTTGGGGGTGTAAAACACCCCCAAATACTAAAGAAATTAATTTAACATTGGAGGAAATATTTAGCCACCTTCTAACCTATGCGAAACAATTCTTCTCCACAAACTACATATTGTACCACTTCCTCATAGACTTACGACCCTCCCTTGGGGGTGGAAACCACCCCCTAAATAGTAAAAAAATTAATTTAGCATTGAAGGAAATATTTAGCCAACTTCTAACCTATCTGAATATTTCCTTCAATGTTAAATTAATTTTTTTAGTATTTGGGGGGTGGTTTCCACCCCCAAGGGAGGGTCGTAAGTCTATGAGGAAGTGGTAGAATATGTAGTTTGTGAAGAGAAATTGTTTCGCATAGGTTAGAAGTTGGCTAAATATTTCCTTCAATGATAAATTAATTTTTTGAGAAAGCGGTAGAATATGTAGTTTGTGAAGAGGAATTGTTTCGTATAGGGTAGAAAACTTCTAAATAGTAAAAAAATTAATTTAGCATTGAAGGAAATATTTATCCAACTTCTAACCTGTGCGAAACAATTCCTCTTCACAAAATACATATTATACCACTTCCTTATAGACTTACGACCCTCCCTTGGGGGTGGAAACCACCCCCAATTACTAAAAAAAATAATTTAATATTGAAGGAAATATTTAGCCACCTTCTAACCTATGCGAAACAATTCCTCTTCACAAACTACATATTCTACAACTTCCTAATAGACTTACGACCCTCCCTTGGGGGTAGAAACCACCCCCAAATAAGAGAAAAATTAATTTAACTTTGAAGGAAATATTTAGCCAACTTCTAACCTGTGCGAAACAATTCCTCTTTACAAAATACTTATTCGACCACTTCCTTATAGACTTACGACCCTCCCTTGTGGGTGGAAACCACCCTCCAAATAGTAAAAAAATTAATTTAGCAATGAAGGAAATATTTAGCCAACTTCTAACCTATGCGAAACAATTCCTCTTTACAAACTACATATTCTACCATTTCCTCATATACTTACGACCCTCCCTTGGGGGTGGAAACCACCCCCCAAATACTAAAAATATTAATTTAGCATTGAAGGAAATATTTAGCCAACTTCTAACCTGTGCGAAACAATTCCTCTTCACAAACTACATATTCTAGCACTTTCTCATAGACGTACGACCCTCCCTTGGGGGTGTAAAACACCCCCAAATACTAAAGAAATTAATTTAACATTGGAGGAAATATTTAGCCACCTTCTAACCTATGCGAAACAATTCTTCTCCACAAACTACATATTGTACCACTTCCTCATAGACTTACGACCCTCCCTTGGGGGTGGAAACCACCCCCCAAATACTAAAAAAATTAATTTAACATTGAAGGAAATATTTAGCCAACTTCTAACCTATCTGAATATTTCCTTCAATGTTAAATTAATTTTTTTATTATTTGGGGGGTGGTTTCCACCCCCAAGGGAGGGTCGTAAGTCTATGAGGAAGTGGTAGAATATGTAGTTTGTGAAGAGAAATTGTTTCGCATAGGTTAGAAGTTGGCTAAATATTTCCTTCAATGATAAATTAATTTTTTGAGAAAGCGGTAGAATATGTAGTTTGTGAAGAGGAATTGTTTCGTATAGGGTAGAAGTTGGCTAAATATTTCCTTCAATGTTAAATTAATTTTTTTAGTATTTGGGGGGTTGTTTGCACTCCCAAGGGAGTGTCGTAACTCTATGAGGAAGTGGTAGAATATGTAGTTTGTGAAGAGGAATTGTTTCGCACAGGTTAGAAGTTGGCTAAATATTTCCTTCAAAATTAAATTAATTTTTTTATTATTTGGGGGTGGTTTCTACCCCCAAGGGAGGGTCGTAAGTCTATGAGGAAGTTGTAAAATATGTAGTTTGTGAAAAGGAATTGATTCGCATAGGTTAGAAGTTGGCTAAATATTTCCTTCAATATTAAATTAATTTTTTTAATATTTGGGGGTGGTTTACACCCCCAAGGGAGGGTCGTACGTTTATGAGAAAGTGGTAGAATATGTAGTTTGTGAAGAGGAATTGTTTTGTATATGTTAGAAGTTGGCTAAATATTTCCTACAATGTTAAATTAATTTTTTTAGTATTTGGGGGGTTGTTTGCACCCCCAAGGGAGGGTCGTACGTCTATGAGAAGGTAGTAGAATATTTAGTTTGTGAAGAGGAATTGTTTTGTATAGGTTAGAAGTTGGCTAAATATTTCCTTCAATGCTAAATTAATTTTTTTACTATTTGGGGGGTGGTTTCCACCCCTCAAGGGAGGGTCGTAAGTCTATGAGGAAGTGGTAGAATATGTAGTTTGTGAAGAGGAATTGTTTCGCATAGGTTAGAAGTTGGATAAATATTTCCTTCAATGTTAAATTAATTTTTTTAGTATTTGAGGGTGGTTTCCACCCCGAAGGGAGGGTCGTAAGTCTATGAGAAAGTGGTAGAATATGTAGTTTGTGAAGAGGAATTGTTTTGTATAGGTTACAAGTTGGCTAAATATTTCCTTCAATGTTAAATTAATTTTTTTATTATTTCGGGGGTGGTTTCCACCCCTCAAGGGAGGGTGGTAAGTCTATGAGAAAGTGGTAGAATATGTAGTTTGTGAAGAGGAATTGATTCGCATAGGTTAGAAGTTGGCTAAATATTTCCTTCAATGCTAAATTAATTTTTTTACTATTTGGGGGGTAGTCTCCACCACCAAGGGAGGGTCGTAAGTCTATGAGGAAGTGGTAGAATATGTAGTTTGTGAAGAGGAATTGTTTCGCATAGGTTAGAAGTTGGCTAAATATTTCCTTCAATGTTAAATTAATTTTTCTATTATTTGGGGGTGGTTTCTACCCCCAAGGGAGGGTCGTAAGTCTATGAGGAAGTTGTAAAATATGTAGTTTGTGAAAAGGAATTTATTCGCTTAGGTTAGAAGTTGGCTAAATATTTCCTTCAATGATAAAGTAATTTTTTTAGTATTTGGGGGTGGTTTACACCCCCAAGGGAGGGTAGTACTTCTATGAGAAAGTGGTAGAATATGTAGTTTGTGAAGAGGAATTGTTTCGCATAGGTTAGAAGTTGGCTAAATATTTCCTTCAATGTTAAATTAATTTTTTTACTATTTGGGGGATGGTCTCCACCACCAAGGGAGGGTCGTAAGTCTATGAGGAAGTGGTAGAATATGTAGTTTGTGAAGAGGAATTGTTTTCTATAGGTTAGAAGTTGGCTAAATATTTCCTTCAATGCTAAATTAATTTTTTTACTATTTGGGGGGTGGTCTCCACCACCAAGGGAGGGTCGTAAGTCTATGAGGAAGTGGTAGAATATGTAGTTTGTGAAGAGGAATTGTTTCGCATAGGTTAGAAGTTGGCTAAATATTTCCTTCAATGTTAAATTAATTTTTTTAGTATTTGAGGGTGGTTTCCACCCCCAAGGGAGGGTCGTAAGTCTATGAGGAAGTGGTAGAATAAGTATTTTGTGAAGAGGAATTGTTTCGTATAGGTTAGAAGTTGGCTAAATATTTTCTTCAATGCTAAATTAATTTTTTTACTATTTGGGGAGTGGTTTCACCCCCAAGGGAGGGACGTAAGTCTATGAGGAAGTTGTAGAATATGTAGTTTGTGAAGAGGAATTGTTTCGCATAGGTTAGAAGTTGTCTAAATATTTCCTTCAATGTTAGATTAATTTTTTTAGTATTTGGGGGTGGTTTCCACACCAAAGGGAGGGTCGTAAGTCTATGAGAAAGTGGTAGAATATGTAGTTTGTGAAGAGGAATTGTTTTGTATAGGTTAGAAGTTGGCTAAATATTTCCTTCAATGTTAAATTAATTTTTTTAGCATTTGGGGGTGGTTTCCACCCCCAAGGGAGGGTCGTAAGTCTATGAGAAAGTGGTAGAATATGTAGTTTGTGAAGAGGAATTGTTTCGCATAGGTTAGAAGTTGGCTAAATATTTCCTTCAATTTTAAATTAATTTTTTTTGGATTGAGTGGGTGGTTTCCACCCCGAAGGAAGGGTCGTAAGTCTATGAGAAAGTGATAGAATATGTAGCTTGAGATGTGGAATTGTTTCGTATAGGTTAGAAGTTGGCTAAATATTTCCTTCAATGTTAAATTTATTTTTTTAGTATTTGGGGGGTTGTTTCCACCCGCAAGGGTGGGTCGTAAGTCTATGAGGAAGTGGTAGAATATGTAGTTTGTGAAGAGGAATTGTTTCGCATAGGTTAGAAGTTGGCTAAATATTTCCTTCAATTTTAAATTAATTGTTTTTGGATTGAGGGGGTGGTTTCCACCCCCAAGGGAGGGTCGTAAGTCTATGAGAAAGTGGTAGAATATGTAGTTTGTGAAGAGGAATTGATTTGCATAGATTAGAAATTGGCTAAATATTTCCTGCAATGTTAAATTAATTTTTTT
This sequence comes from Agrypnus murinus, assembly GCA_929113105.1. NCBI lineage: Eukaryota > Metazoa > Arthropoda > Insecta > Coleoptera > Elateridae > Agrypnus > Agrypnus murinus. The sequence goes on along the minus strand of OV816023.1, from coordinate 116,405,208 downwards.
AGTATTTGGGGGGTGTTTTCCACCCCCAAGGGAGGGTTGTAAGTCTATGAGGAAATGGTAGAATATGTAGTTTATGAAGAGGAATTGTTTCGCATAGGTTAGAAATTGGCTAAATATTCCCTTCAATTTTAAATTAATTTTTCTATAATTTGGGGGCTTATTTCCACCCCCAAGGGAGGGTCGTAAGTCTATGAGGATGTGGTGGAATATGTAGTTTGTGGAGAGGAATTGTTTTGCATAGCTTAGAAGCTGGCTAAACATTTCCTATAATGTTAACTCAGTTTTTTAATATTTGTTGGTTGATTTCAACCCTGACGGAGGGTGCCGAGCGAATATTTAGCAGTTGTATACTCTTCTCGTATTCCCACCTTTGGACGAACGCCACTGGTCATTCGGCTGTTTCCGTAAAATTAGCTGCTAGGTTTTGGCTGCCAAGTTCACCTACGGGAGGGCTAGTGCTCCTACTTGGTCACCTTTAGGGCACATATGCAAAGGTAGGTTATTCCCAGGGCCAGCTTTCTATCATTTAAAATCCACTTAAAAATAAATCTCTTGGTCGAAAGATCTCTGCGAATGCGAGTTCGTGTATTTACTATAAATTTTTGCTACGACCATTGTCAGCTGTTTTGTTTTCTGCAATTGTTAATTGTTTCTTTGCCGTTTCGACGCCGCCGATTCGCCACCGACGTTTCGCCGGGAGGCTAGTTTGCCGCCGTCCGGTTCGCCGAATTCTAATAATTAATTAGAATTCAGGAGTTAATAAATTTATATATTTATTGTTTTTAGTGTTACACGTTCTATACGTTGCATGTTTCAAAGAAAGCATGGTTCTGTGTTCCAATAATGTAAATTTCATACACATGTATTTATGGGTGAATATTTGCTATTTGTGTATTGACAACCCATTTTTGTGACCAACAAAAAATTTTAAATTAAGTTTGTGTGTTTTATTGTCTAAAAAGTCATTCCTATTTCCACACTAATTTAAAGTGGGTCAGCAATTATTACGCATTTTGGGAGTTTCATGGTGACCAGGGGAGAATTGCAACTGGGGGGTTGCACAAGAACTAGGGTAGTGACAATTTGATCAGAGGGGTGACGCTAAATCAAACCAAAATAGTCAAGGTGCCTAATAATGTAACCAAAATAAAACTACCTACAGTATTACAATAGAGCTCATTTCGTAATAACAACTTAAAAAGAACCAGGGGAGAGACACCAGGGAAGTGACGGATTCACATAGAACTTAAAATAATACCCAAATGCAAAATAGGATAATCTTCATGTTGTATAATTTTAATGATTTCTTTCATGTGTCTTTTGGCACAAGGAGTGAAGAAGTAATCCACTAAATTTATTAGATTTATACATACAAGAAGAAAGACAGCGTTCACTGGCACACCAGCACTTGAGCACCAAACTCGTCATCAAGTGTCGCTAATGCTACATAAAAGAACACAATCGGTTAACTGTAACCAACTACCCTATTGAACGATCGACGTCATTAGGGGTAGCATATTTTCGGATGTATATAAGAACAGGATTTTATGAAATATAAAAAGCAGGGTAGGAGACACTAAATTTATGGACAATGAAGAAAATTTCAATAATTTAACTTTTATTAAGCTTTACTATTTGTTATCTTATAGTGATAATAATACCATTTTCTGGTTTAATAGTACCAACGATTGAATATTAGAAAGTGAGTAGTTAACAAATAAATTAAACTTTTATACATAAATCGGGTAAAAAGACATGCCAGGTAGAGACATTTTCAGCATTCGAATATTTTTGCTAGAAAATTGTAAATACTTTTTCTCTTAAATTCCAACGTGTCTAATAGTGCCAAATTATTGCTACCTTACGAATATTTTATATGTATAATATAAATTACAGTTCATTAGATATTTGCGGAGACACTAAAATAGAATAGCAGATATTCACCCTTATACACCTGCTCATTTGGTTTACTAATATAAGTAGTATATAAACATTGCAAGAATCTAAATTCAAAACAATTAAAGCGGCGGCTATAATATCATTAACTCAAAACACGACGGCGAATAGGCTGTTGAAGAACTAAGCTGGCGGCGAACCAGACTGTGGCGAACCAGCACCGCGGCGAATCGGCGGTGTCGAAACAACATTCAAGTACATTCAAAGTTAACCAAGAAAATACCATTTAAGTTTCATAGTATTTGAACTGTTTTTCCAAAATTCTAATAAAATCGTATGTCTAGGGACTAACTTATTGCCAAAAAACTTTTTGGTTTTTTTGCAAAAAGCAGGTAACAATTTAGTCCCTAGACATACGATTTTCTTAAAATTTTGGAAAAATATTTCAAATACTATGAAACTTAAGTGGTGAACTTTGAATGTACAGTTTCTCTAAAATTAATTTTTCTCGTAAAAAATGTGAAATAATTTAATTAATAAACATCGTTTCTCAAAACAAGTTAGGTACTAAGCAAGTTTTAACATTCCTAGAATATTAATTTAAAACCAAAGTTATCACATCGTTATATTATTTATGGAAAAAAACAACGATTATTAATCATGCGGTATCTGAAAATTTATGCACCGTATCTAGGTGTTTAAATGGCCCCTTTGTAATAATTTTTTTTAAATTTGGTATAGTTATTCACAATATAAGTAAATCCACTGTGATTTTGTTTAGAATTTTTGAATGTACCGTTACATTTTTTGGGTTCACTTGGACCTTAAGTCGAAACCAAGAACCGTGGCTTAATCCAAACTCTTAACTAATCAATTCTTAACTTAATCCAAAATTAATCATAATTAATTTGATAAGACATAACATATATGTATATAACATACGAGTTGAGAATAACGTCAGCAATTTCACTATTGCATGGATTCGCATAAATTTAACTTTTCTTTTCAACATAGTTCTGAAGATTCCAGGTTGAATCTTAATTATAAAGGCTTTTTACCCAATAAAATTGCATATAATTTGCAATATAATACTCGACCCCTGTATTTGCAAGTCCGCTCTTGGATGGTATTTGCGATCAGTTGAATTTATTGTAACTTCCTTTTTTAAGAAGATAGGTGTGAAGTAATTACTAGGTAAAATTATAATAATTGATTCAATGTCTTGTAACCCCTTTTTTGATGTACTCCAAGTATTATGGCTTAATTAACAATTTCCCCTTTCGATAACATTCAGATTTACATGTTAAATAGTGCCATCTAGTTCAAGCGACTTTAATTACAAAAGTATTGATTTTCGGAGTTCCCATATATGGTCCTAGCGATATTCCGCTTATGTGATTCGATAACAGACTATACTTTCTTTTGGTGCTAAAACGTATGGGAACTTGCAACCGTATATAGTTGAAATGAACTTATTAGAAAAAAACTTGGGTTGTCATGTGATTTTCGCCTTCCTCTCGACCGTGGACGGGCTATGTGGTTAGACAGCCATTCTTGCTGGAATCTTTGTGAGTAGCACTCGACGTGCGCGTGAAGAATAAATCTCTTGTTACCGAAACTTCAACATTGCCTTAGTGTCACCATTTTTAAACCTTGAAAGGTTATGTTCGCTTTATTAATATAATTCTCTCTCTGTAATGACCAGATCAGTATATTAGTTAGCCTAATTACTAAAAGGTGGTTATTATCTTTTGTTTACTGCCAGTTTTAACGTTGTGAAATCATTTCCAACTGATTTATTTTGGGCTTTTGATTTTGAACCTGAGTATCAGCCAATAATATTAATTAGTCAAGCTGAGCGTTTGGAGTACACGATCGTAATAATCCTACGTCATCCCCAAAACAGCACCTGGTAAATCCGTTGGGTCAACTTCGACGAGATATCCATTATCATGTATATTGTATGCGTTATTAATACAATTTTACTTATAACTTGAACGTGGCTAATGATACATATTAATAGTATAATAAAATATTTCCCACAGTTTTAGAAATCTTACTTAACAAGTAATAATCGTTCCTCCCTCCCGCACAAGATTCATAGCTTCTGGGGCCTGGTTCGCCAGGTAATAGGTAGTAGCAATTATTATCTAAACCAGGCGTCGGCAACCTATGACCCGCGGGTCACCAAGTGGCCCATTTGATAATCTCAAGTGACTTGAGTGCAAATAAAGTACAACATATAAAAATAAATTATAAAACATAGACATGAAACGAACAGTTTGAGAAAATAAGATAATGAACATAGGCGTAATACAGCGACATTTTCCAAAATGAAAATGCTGATTGACCCGAAACGTCTTCTTAATAGTCACATTTTTGTTGATTTTGTCGATTCAACGATTCATTTATTATTTTGTCTTGTATAACAACAATAGAAATTGCAATACTTTTAGTTTTAAATAGTGTAAATTTGTTACTATTTTATTGTCTCTATAGTTATAAATATACAGTATGATCAAAATAATAAACGATAGGCGGACGGATATACATAAATTTAATTATGTAATTTTTCAATACAAAATTTTATGAAGTTGCTGCAATTTTCGCCAAACGTCGGAATTAATCCACGTGAATTTATAAATTATTGTACATTAATAATTAATTTACATAAATGAAAAATATTTGAAAACATGTTTTATTACTTTATTAGTAAAACTATCTGGTTGTTTTCAAATGTTTTTGGAATTTTGATAAATCATGAAAACATCGTTTGTTTTTGTTAATCAAAGTTTATTTATTCAACGCGTATCTCCAACTATTTTTGAAAAATTGGGTCCCATTACATCTTGGTACCTTTCTGTTTTAGAAACTTGAAAATAAAATCTGGAAGCAGGCAAGTGACAAAGAAAAGCCTGACACTTCCGATTACTACATCACTAAAATAAGTCCGTACTATGACATTATTCCCTTTCAAAACGGGACACCGTTTCTTCAATCCTCTGACATGGTGTTGGGGTAGCGCTTCAAGGCGTTTCGATGTTCTTTCGTGTATGACATTCTTTATTAACGGGATATCGAGGTCTTCATATATCATTTGGTTAGCTATGTACCAAGGATCTACTATTATTCCTGACTACGATGTCTTTTTTGGAAGTTCTCTTAACATATTGGGTGTACAGTTTGGAGTAATTGATGATATGGGTACGAAAGTTGTTGTGGTTGATCTCAGGTATTCTAGGACGGCATCATCGTTTGTGTGTAGATTTGGGTTTTAAGGAAGATTTCATTAGTCTCAAAATCTCAATAAGTAGCTTTTAAATATCTTCCCTCGGTGCCTCAAGTTTAGCTTTAAGTTGGCTGTTTCAGTTCACTCTCGTTTTAAAGGGTAGTTACTTATTTACCAATAAGGTCTGTTTTTTATCGACTACCATTTTAATGTTTAGAGGGAGTTAGCAATGCATGAAATTTGTTGACAGCTTCTTCTATTTCCTTTGGGCTTATATTTATGTGCACCTATTTATTTTATAACGATATAGTTTCCAGTTTGTTTTTGGATTATGTGATTTGTTAGAGGGTTCTTTATACATGACGCATGTACTAATTGTTGCTATAATTGGGAAATGATCTGATGTTAAATCGAAACTTGCTGAAATATTATGTGGTTTGTCGGTGTCTAATTGATTTGACCAGTACGTTTTCTTGAATAACTTTGTACAACCCTGTGAGTTTATTAGTGACTAATCCAGTCCCGAGATGGTATGGTTGCTGTTGAAATATTCTCCGGCAATGATCTTCGATCACAATGTGTGAAAGAATCGATCGAAGTCTGCTTTTTCAATATTGTGCATAGGAAGACAGTACACAGCCGCAACAGCGAGTTCGTATGGTAATATGGGCACATTAATGGATGTGACCTGAAACATTTCTTCTTTATATTTAAGTAGATCGTAGTGTTTATTTACAACAACTACATTCTTGATGTTGTTGGTAAAGCTGTAGTGAACAATATAAACAAGAAGGAGCAGTAAAGAAGAATTCCCAAGAGACTTCCCTGAGGTACTTCTGATTTGATAGGATATACAGCTGAAATTTCATCGCTGACTCTTCTATATTGTAAGTGAGATTCTAATAATTTGCAATATTGCGATGGTAGAAGTTGTTTGATTTTATAAAAGGAACCGTTTTGTCAGACTTTATCAAAAACCTGGCTAACGTCTAAGAAGCAGTTGTAAAGTAAGTTTTTTTTCTAGAGCAGTATTTACTTTGTATGTAATGCAGTGATACTGGTGGATAGTTTAGTTTGACCTGGTGTACTACTGATAATCTGGTACCTAGTTTGTTGGCATAAATTCAGGGTCAATCTTTGTAGCACTAAATCTTATGTTCATGTTTAATCTCCGTAAACTTCAAAATATGTGTCAATGCATATTCTTACTATTCAATTTGAAAACATTGGGCTGAACTTTGATGCTGTTTTTCTCCAAAAGTATAGAAGTACCACAAAAATTTATATAATAAGAATTTTCTTTCTTTACTAATTATATAATAATTTCAGACGGCGTGTAAGTTTGCGGTTCTGATTAAAATTATTATACTACAGGGTATAACTAATATAACTAGAAACCTCGTCATGGAGGATAGCTGTAATGACTTAGAACATATTTACCTCATCAACATGTGGTCGCTTCCTGCTAGTTTTTGAGCAAATCACATTTTAAATTTTAAGTACGCCCATTACATCACATACATTAAAAATGCAAAACAAGCAAAAATTCTTCTTTAAATTTAAAAAATATACAGTGAAACCTGTAAATCTGACCACCTGTTTAAACTGACCCTCTGGTCATATTGACCACTTTTTCTCAGTCCCTGCCAAAAGGGTCAATTCTTTGTAGCACTAAATCTTATGTTCATGTTTAATCTCCGTAAACTTCAAAATATGTGTCAATGCATATTCTTACTATTCAATTTGAAAACATTGGGCTGAACTTTGATGCTGTTTTTCTCCAAAAGTATAGAAGTACCACAAAAATTTATATAATAAGAATTTTCTTTCTTTACTAATTATATAATAATTTCAGACGGCGTGTAAGTTTGCGGTTCTGATTAAAATTATTATACTACAGGGTATAACTAATATAACTAGAAACCTCGTCATGGAGGATAGCTGTAATGATTTAGAACATATTTACCTCATCAACATGTGGTCGCTTCCTGCTAGTTTTTGAGCAAATCACATTTTAAATTTTAAGTACGCCCATTACATCACATACATTAAAAATGCAAAACAAGCAAAAATTCTTCTTTAAATTTAAAAAATATACAGTGAAACCTGTAAATCTGACCACCTGTTTAAACTGACCCTCTGGTCATATTGACCACTTTTTCTCAGTCCCTGCCAAAATCCCATTACTTTAATGTAATTTATACTGTATAAACTGACCACTTGTCTTTTGTGACCATTGACCACATTCACCTCAAATATTTGTTTAAAAATGTTTGTGTAATGTGACCATTAGCCAAGGGATTACTTTACTTACAGTTATAACTAATGTTCTAAAAGTTTAAATAGGCATGTACATGTAAATTGCATTCAAAGAATTTCTAAGAATGCATCTAATCCCTTAATAATGACCAGTTGGGTTCAGATATTTCCAAATTTTAAGACTTTATTTCTGCTTCTGACAAATTCATTACCTGCAAACTTTCACTTAGTAACCTTTGGATAGTTTTAAAATTGTTTTATAAAATCAGTCTTGTTTCATCTATTGATTGAAACCATTGTTTTAATTAGTGCGATCAAGATGACTTCAAAAAAGTTTACAAAGAACCAAATTTGAAAGAAAAACAATAAAAGGTGTTGTTAGTTCTTAGAAAACCACAGTGAAAGAAAAACAGCGGAACATTTTACTATTCAGAACTGCTCTAGAATCATAACAGAACTGCACCACGCTAAAAATAATATTAATGAACTAATCTGTGCTAAACATATACTACCTATAAGTAGTATGTACATAACACATATCTATCGCATGTAATAAGTAGGGTAAGTGCTCTGTTGAATATATTGTACATATACATTTTTTTAGCATTTACTATAAGCACAAAAACTCAAGATACCTACCTATGTAATGAATATCGCATGAAAATAGAAATGGTTGTGTATAAAAAATTCACACTTTTACAAAGTGACCACCTGCTTAAATTGACCATTTTGGGTCAGTCCCAAAGGTGGTCACTTTAGGCAGTTTCTACTGTATAATAGAAGCAGAAAAAGATAATACTTTTTCAGAATACATAATATTTTGTCAAGTACTTAGTTGCCCCCCTCCTTCAAAGAATTTATTGAATCCTAGGGTAAGTATATTTTAGGTTAGAATAAATCGATATTTAAGAAATGTATAATGAAAGAGCGTTAGTTTTTATACTTTCGTTACTTATTTAAGGATTACAACTGTAGATTTAAGTTAATTGCAGGCAAAAGAAAAAACTGAAATCTGAAAACTGCTCATAGGAGACTTGAAGAAATTAATATTTCATAACACCTGTTTGAATCACTTTTCCTCAATTCAACGCTAAAACAAGTGGAAAAATATTCAAATTACTTGTTCTTGTATTCTTTTGTATTTTTTATATTTAATATGAAAATAATACGCAAAAGACGTGCATTATACAAAATAAGGATTGTCGGCCCTATGGTCTCAAGGGATTTGCAAGCTACCTCCGTTCTTTAGGTCAGTTACGGAGTGTATTAGACAGGTGAAAATATTCAACTTAAGATTCCAAAAGGAACTTTTCTTAGATAGTATCTGTATGTGGGTGAGTACGTCTGTGCGTTTCCAAACATTTGCGAAAGATTGACAGATGCCCGTGATGTGAAAATAAGGCAACAGGAGGCAAGAAAGTTGTTTCTATTAGAATGATAAAGCTTTTCAAAAGGAGCATTTTTATTCTTTGATGTTGAGTTACCTTTTAATGAGTAATTTTGGAAATCTTGACATAGATTGCTTCTTTTCTAAAAGTTTCAAAGAGAAGGGTTGTGATTCTAATACTAACATTTATTTTGTTTCGAGAGTTATTATCTTGTTACAGTTCAGGTAAAAAAAGAATACACTGAGGAAAAATTCAAAGATATTTAGATATGTCGTTTAAAATATTACGCGTCTTGCAAAAAAAAGCAATAATGTATATATATATATATATATATATATATATATATATATATATATATATATATATATATATATATATATATATATATATATATATATATATATATATATATATATATATATATATATATATATATATATATATATATATATATATATATATATATATATATATATATATATATATATATATATATATATATATATATATATATATATATATATATATATATATATATATATATATATATATATATATATATATATATATATATATATATATATATATATATATATATATATATATATATATATATATATATATATATATATATCATTCAGACTAAAAGAATATCTAGAAAGCGCAGGATCCGACTCGACGGTGGCGTCGCAACGTCTAGTCAAACAGGCCAGTTGTTCCGAAACGTGAATTTGAAACGGTCGCGAATTCCACAGATTCAGATTACGCGCTTCGTTACGCTGTTAGCGTGATTTTTAATAACCGTTCAACAATTCAATTATCAGGGTGAGTTTCATGAATTAATTTGCAAATTTTCCTTATCTACATTTATTATTTATTTCCTTCATTTGACGGTTAAATTAGCTTCAAGAACTTTACGAAACGTAGACTTATTTATTAGTATTTTAGCATTTTGAAAAAGTTATATATTTTTATTGTTGTTTCCCTGAAATATTACAAATGACAATTTTATTGTTTTTTAAATAAATGTTAACAAAAAGTTGGATCAAATGTTATTATCGAAAATAAAAAAAAACTTTAACTTCCTGAAGAGAGCAAAATGATACGAAAAATCGCGGTTGGAAATAACTTGACGCTTATGAAAATCTCTTGTAAAATATTCGCTCCTCACATGTGACTGAAATAGGATATTATAGGTTCAGAAACTTTCTACTTTACGCTCTGTCAAATTTCGCGTATCGTATCTCATATTTGTTAATGTTATAAAGCTATCTACAAAGTACGTAGATCCATCCATCACAGCTGTTTGCCTTTCAAGTCTATAGAATGGAATGAGCTATAATTATTTATCTATTTTATCTACTGTTTAGTTACCGTTTGCATTAAAAATAATAAAAAATTAGGAAAATATGAAATATTTTCAAATATACCGAGACGATTTGATCTAAACATTGAACAACAGGAAAACAAAATTGTATTATTATTTACATTTGTTAGTACATGGATTATTTTTTTAATAAGTATATACAAACAAAACTATCGAAACCACTTCATTATCAAAACTGTTCCATATGAAACTGATTTTTATAATTTTAAATGATAAACTTTTTCCTAACTTCTTTTTTTGAAAGGGAGTCCATTAGAAAACTTTTTAAAAATTAATTTTAAATTTGATAAAGTAATATGGAAGTTATGTTATAATTTAAGGTTATAATTTATAAAGTCTAGTCCCTAGTAAAATTTATTGTTTTATTTGTGTTGAAAAGTTTTAAATTAAACTGTAGAAAGATGCTATTAAACTTTGATGGTTATAAAAAACAAATTCCTAAAGTGGTAGATCAAAAAATGATTACTATTTATTATTATAGTAGACTTTGTTTTAGTTCGTAACAACTGCATCAATATTCTGTTAATAGTGATGTTAATGTTAATAACATAACAAACTACATAAATTAAAAATTAAAAAAAGGAACATTCATTCTTCATATTCTCTTTAAGATTAATTCCTATACTTTGTAAGTTGTTCAAAATTATAAACTACAAGCTAAATATATCAGCAACACTATTTTTAGATTTAGCTCGTATATCTATTTGTAAAGTTTCTGCTGTTCTTTACATAAAACAATGAAATTTATAAAATTATTATTTTATGTTTGTAATTATCTACAATACAAAGAGGCCCAACAATAGAATATAATAAGGAACCTCTTAGCTTAAAATAGTCCTATTTTATAAACAAATAGTTTATTAAATTAGGAAAAGATATAAGGAATATTCTTATTAAATGAAATCAACTTATTATGGATTTCTGTAGCTTATACCTGGTTTAAATAACTTGTTAAGCATTCATCAAGAATATCTTGAAAACTTCATTTTAAGAAATTCCCTTTAAAAGAAAAATTAAAAAGAAAGAAATTTAGAAATTTTATTCTGATGAAATAATACGCTGTTGTCATATTTTTAAAAAGTACGATCACTTGTATTCTTTCGTATAGAATTCTTGTGATTTAAAGCAGTTCAACACTTCAAAGACAGTTGAAAAGATTTTTGTATGATTTAATATTTTTAATTCAATCCAAATATCTACTACTAAAAGTGAAAATTTTAAAATAACAAAATCTTAAGGGAGCCTTGGAAAACAGGTTTGTCGTTTTTGTCGTAGAACACCCTACTCGAAAGCTTTACCTATCAAATCATTACACCCTGTATATATTAGACTGCGGCTTATTGTTCGAATTTTTACAGCGCCGCCCTCTAGATGTGTTCGAAATCCAAAAAATAAGATTCCCAAAACTTGAGACTTCTAGGTGTTGACCTAGAAGTCTCAAGTTATTTGGCGGCGGCATGGGTTAATGTTGATTAACCCATGCCGCCGCCAAATCTAACTCCACAGGAAAAAAAAACTAGTGGTGACAAGTCTGGAGATCAGGCAGGCCACTCCATAGGTCCGTAATTGTGGGTATTACATGATTTTGAAGTAACTCAAGGTATCCATTAGTGGTAAGAGTTTCATCAAGAAAAAAAGGTCCTATGATATCTTCTCCTACAATGCATGTCCAGTATGTGTGTCTTCTTGACTAGGACAATTATGACGATTCATCGTACCGTTCAGCTCGTATACTATTACAACCGTGATATATTTTCAAAACAGCTTTAGTTTGTTGTTATTTTATTTTTAGAGTATTTTTTTAATACAACTGTGGACCTGAAAAAAGATATTCTATTATTATCTTCGAAACAATATTCTTCCTTTAAAAAAATACTTTGAATCCAAATTTAAGGAATATTTGATTTTGTTGATATGACGATTGGTTGTAATTTAGTTTAAAGTTAACTTCATGAGGTCAGTCTTTAGTTATTATTAATTAATCCATCAATACATCGACATTTCGACAATCATTCATTGTCTTTATCAAGATCTGAAAATATTCAGTACAATTACACACAAGTTCAATCTTTCATTAAAATTACAAAACTGGCATGTTAACGTTATCACAGGTTAAATTTAAAACAATTATTTATGATAATCATTACTTACTTTTGATGATTTTCCTTTTAAATTTTGCATTAATGAAATTTAATAACATATGTGCTTAAATTAATTAATCTAACAACCTTTTAAAGAAGGTTTTTAAGGAAAGACATTCTTTTTTTCTCCTTATGTGATCGGAAATGTCAAACAACATGTAGTGACATCTCGTACAAATATACAATTTGTTACGTCTTAAATATACAATTTAATTTGCCATAAGTTATATGCTATATCTATTACTTCTAAATTAACTATTAAATACTATATATATATAAACAAACTATTTGATAACATAGTAATAATCTAATAATAAACCATACTTATGGATTAATTCAATTAGAGTATATATGACACTTAGTTTTTGAATATGCGATTGATAACACTGGCCAACAAAAAAATTTTTTTTCTGTTGACTTTGATCTGACACTTGATTTTAACTAAAATTGGTACGCTAATGCCAAATATAATTCCCGTTCTTCCCTATCACGTCACGTTTTTTTTTCTACGGCGTTTCTTGTTTGCCGAATCCAAAATCCTTGAAAATCGTTAACTAAATGCAGCAAATTCTTAATTGTTTACGGAATTCTTAGACATTCCAAATACATTTAGTCATTAGCATAATATACACTTGTACCTCATAATATTCAAGTACTTAATTAGATAATTAAGTAATAAACAATTGTAAAGTAATCAAGTCTACTAAGCTAGTCCTCATCGTCAACATATTAGGGTTTAATGAGATTTTATTAGAAAGTATTGATTACTTAGAACTATTTAAAAGTAAGCAAGGGTGATAAGAAAATGCTAGTTACATGTTAGTTGTTAGTGAAGAAACTACATCATGTCTACTACTCGAAGATGTGTAAATAGTGCCGATTCTTTCTGCTACATTTGTGGCAGCTTCACCGTTCCCAGTCAAAGGACAAATATTAGTGTTTTCGTTAAGAAAATGTATTTGGCTTATTTTGATGTAAAACTTGCTGATCAAGACAATTCATGGGCTCCACATAAAGTGTGTAAATCATGTGTGGAAAATTTGCGGCAGTGGAGCAAAGGAAAACGTCAGAAATTAGCTTTTGGCGTTCCATTGATATGGCGTGAACCGAAAAACCACGTAGATGATTGTTACTTTTGTTTAACTCAGACCTGCGGTTATAATACCAAGAATAAGAATAAAATTGCATATCCGAATATTGACTCCGCGATTCGATCAGTACCTCATTCCGATGAAATACCTGTGCCAGTTTATAAAGAGCTTCCTTCACTTGAGCACTCGGATGCTGAATACATGTCAGATGTTATTGAAGAGCAAGATGATTCAGATGTAGATTCTGCCAATGAAGATATAGTTTCTAATTATGGACCACAACGCTTTACTCAAGCAGAATTAAATGATTTAGTAAGGGATTTGGGCCTATCAAAGTAATCATCGGAACTGCTAGCTTCAAGATTAAATGAAAAAAACTTACTCAAGCAAGGTACGAAGATAACCTTTTATCGTAAAAGGGAAAGTGATCTTGTGCAATATTTTAAACAAGAGTGTGAATTTGTTTATTGTAACAATGTGCCAGATTTGCTAACTCAAATGGGTGTTGTACAATATGATCCAAGTGAGTCGCGTTTGTTTATCGACAGTTCCAGCAGAAGCCTCAAGTGTGTCCTACTACACAACGGGAATGTTCTTGGTTCAATTCCTATTGGATATTCCGTTCAATTAAAGGAAACATATGACGACATTGATAAGGTGATAGATTTACTAAAATATACAGACCATAACTGGGTCATCTGTGTGGATCTCAAAATGGTAAACTTTTTATTTGGTTTTCAAATAGGATATACAAAATTTCCTTGCTTTTTGTTCCTCTGGGATAGTCGAGATAGAAACCAACACTGGATTCAGAAACATTGGCCTCCTACAACTTCCTTAGTTTTTGGAGAGAATAATATTATAAGTCAACCTTTAGTCGACAGAGAAAAAGTAATTTTTCCTCCTCTTCACATCAAACTGAGTCTTATGAAGCAATATGTTAAAGCACTAGATTTGCAAAGTGACTGTTTCCAGTACATATGTGAAAAGTTTCCACGACTAAGTTACGATTTGATGGACCTCAAATTAGAACTTTAATGAGAGATCCAAATTTCATCAACTCTACGAACGAAGCAGAAAAAGAAGCCTGGTCTTCATTCACGATGGTCTCGAACAATTTTCTTGGAAACAAAAAAGCATCCAATTATAAAGAGCTAGTGCAATCAATGCTTGAAAAATTTCACCGCCTAGGTTGTAACATGAGCATAAAGCTTCATTTCCTTCATAGCCATCTTGATAGGTTTTCCGAAAATTTAGGTGCTGTAAGCGATGAGCGAGGCGAGAGATTTCATCAAGATTTAAAAACCATGGAAACTCGGTACCAAGGAAGATGGGATTCTCATATGATGGCCGACTACTGGTGGAGTGTTCAAAGGGACTGCCAAACCAAAATGCACAGCAGAAAGTGCTACAAACGAAAATTTATTCCCTGACTGTTGTTTCTTTATTACTAACACTTTTGTAGTTTTTTGAATGATCATTGTGTAAATATTGTACCTAAATAAATAAATGAATTATTATAATTTTATACTTTGTTTATATCGTATAAGTTCTTAAGTTACTTGGCCGCATTTGCAATTCTTCAAAGAGCATAAAATGATATAGAATTAAATTTTGACGTGATACGCAAAAACCAATATGATTTTCGGATTCAGCACACCCAAATTAGTAAAGAACAAGTCTCATATACAAGTCAGCAAAAAATGTGTTGGCCAGTGTAATTTACACCATTCTTTTTTTTTGTATGTGGAACATTTCAAGTAATAGTCTCCTTGTTAGGTTCCTTTCTTGTTTCAAAATTCTTACATTGTCTAAATCAAAATTATAGTATAGCTATTTGCATGATACACTAACGAGGTTTTTGTATTACTTGCGGTTCTTTTATTACGCTTGATTTATGTTTTTTAATTCTATCCCTGGACCATTCCATGCCAAATCAGACCTTCCTGTCTGGGATTTCTATGATTTTTGGGATTTAAGATGTACCTAAACAACTTATGAAAACTACCAATTTTCAGATTTTTTTAACATGTTGTTTTCCTGTTATTGATTTTTGAATATTTAAAAATTCGTTTACTTTTCTGCGATATTGATTCACATTAATGAAAGTACCTCAACATCTATTGGAGCTAGAAAGCTCAACTTGGTTTTATCTTAAAGCTCCTTTTAAGGGAAGAAGCTTCTCTCTTATGATATAATACATACATGAATGCATCATGCATGATCATGAATACATTGTCTGAAAAATATTATATGTTTTTCAAAATCTATGATTGTGAAAATCTCAAAAACATCATTTTTGAAAATGTTTAAAAAATATGTTAAAGAGAAACCTTTTGCAAGCATTTGTGCGAAATTTCAGAATGGGACAATCATGGGATCATCGTCAAACAATTTTTTTACATTGAAATTAAAAGATTACATTGAAATTTTGAGCTATTTTATCATAATTAAAGCCACCTATTTGAGCTAATTCAATTACCTTTATTGATATTAAAAAGTACAAGTTAAGAATATGTTAATAGCTCCGATTCTACTTTCTTTAAGCATAATAGGATATAAAAGATTTCTATAATTAACAGTTATAGTTAAGTGTAATATTGAAAAAATCTTGAAAGGTTTACAAGTCGACCAATGTACACTGTACAATGGAAACAGTGGTAAAAGATGTTGAGGAATTTGTGAAAAATGTTTGACTGTTACTAGTAAAGCTAAAACATCATAACTTTACGGCCAAGATGCAGACGTCATTCTATATATTGATGAAAGATACTCTGAAGGAAACGAAAGCACTTGTATAATGTGAGTGAGCGGAGAACTACAGCTTTGTTTTGCAAGACGAAGTACAGTCTTACAATTGGACGAATATATAGGCTACAATCCATCCTTGTTTTATACACTTCATGGAATGGAAAAAAATGAAGAAGTCAAGCACATGCATGTAGTCTTCATTTCAGAGCGTTTTTGAGCAACACAATTCTAAAAGCCCAAGATTCCAGCTCTAAGAAAAATCTGTTACTTTTCTGATAGAAGTGCTGCACAATATAAGAATTGCCATAACTTCTTTAATTGGTCCATCCTTTGTGTCCATCTTGAAAAGTGCCATTGATGGGCTTGGCCCATAAAAAGATTGGCTACAAAAGTAAGCCTGCAGCGTCCCTCCCTACAGCAACCAGATCCTGACAGCCAGTAAATTGTTTCACTTCGCAAAACAAAACATTTTGGGAATTCAATTTTGAGTATTCAACAACTGAAGGCTACAAAAATAGTACGTTTGAATTGGCTGCTCGTTTCCAGGATGCTGTACAAATCACAAACAATAGATATCAACTACATACTATACAAATAAGAATCAAGACCTCGATTCTATAATATATGAGGCAGCTAACACGTTGTGCTTAAAAACATGGAAAGAAACATATAATAAATAAACTATTTAACGTATTCGCTAAACGCATCATTCTTTCTAACGGACTGTGATAGCCATAATTAGTTGAATGAAATCTAATTTTAAAAATATCGCAACTTCTAAGATTGTAAATGTTTGCCGCATTATAATTTAAATCATTGGATAGTATATCACAGTCGATTAGACCGTTGGCTATTTTATATAAAACGCTCATATCGGCTACCTTACGTCTAAACTCTAAGGTTTGTAGATTTAGAATATTAAGTATATGTTCATAATTAATTACAGCTACATTAATACCTAATTTAAATGCAATTAAGCGCAAAAATTTATGTTGAACTGTTTCTAAACATTTAATTGAAATTTGATAGTGTGAGGACCACACAGTTGAACCATATTCTAATATAGATCTAATCATACTACAATACAAAATTTTCAAAGCATTTACAGAGAAACCTTTTCCTATACGTGTGATAAATCCAAGTAGTTTAAGGGCTAGATTTCGGCAGTATTGGATGATCTTTAAAGGATAATTTATTGTCAAAATATATACCTAAATCTTTTATTGTTGTAACCGGTTTTAAGTTATTGCTGTCAACGGTATATATGAAGTGGACATTACTTAATTTTTTTGTAAAGCTAATGCTATTACACTTCTTAATGTTTAATGAAAGTCTCTTTACACAACACCATTGATATATACTGTTTAAGTCTGATTGTATTAACAATCATGTATAGTTATAATAGTTCTGTACAGTTTTAGATCGTCCGCATACATTAGGACTAGACAACATTTAATGCAATTAGCTATGTCATTTATGAACAAAATGAAAAGTATAGGACCACAATGTGACCCTTGCGGGACCCCTGACGTTACAACTACTTTTTTATTTGACAAGGTAGCTTTGTATTTGACATATTGTATACGATCTTTCAAAAAGCTGGCTATCCATTTAACAATACTACTGCAAAAACCATACGCTTCAAGCTTTTTTAACAAAATTGCATGATCAACACGATCAAAAACCTTTGAAAAGTCAGTGTAAATCGAATCAATTTGGCACTGACTCTCCATCGCCTCCAATATGTACTTTTGATATACCAACAAATTAGATGTTGTTGATCTACCACTCACAAAGCTGTGTTGTTTTACAATTATATTTTGGCACAAAGTACTCAATTGATCAGCTACAATCTTATCAAAAAGCTTAGGAATAGGAGATTGTATAGAAATACCTCTATAGTTTTCTACGTTTTGTCTATTACCAGATTTATGGATAGGCACAATATGATTAATTTTCCATACTTCTGGAATTTTACATTCTGCCAGAGACCTAGAGAATAACAATAATAATGGTGGCGATATAGAATAGGCACATTTCTTTAGGAAATGATTTGATAATCCATCTGGACCACTCTGAAAGTTATCACTTAGTGAATTAATTTCATCAAAGATTGTTGTTGAATTTACAGAAAGAGTAGAATCGTGGTTAACATGTGAATTATACACGAAGTCTAAATTCACAGTGCCATTTTGTTGCACAGGACTATAGACTTCCTGGAAAAATTCAGTATAGAAATTTGTTATATCTTGAGCATTATTACACTTTCTATTTTTATAAAATAATTGTGCAGGTAAGCTTTTTTCGTTTTTACTTTCATGTACATAGCTCCAAAACTTACCAGCATCCCGACATATTTTATTTTCTATGCTGTTTAAATAATTACTATATAGACTATTACGCAAAGATTTACATCGAGCTCTTAAGTTACAAAAATGCATATAATCTAAGAAATCACCAGTATTTTTGTACAGCTTATGTGATGAATTTTTTTCTTTTAAGAGCTTTATAAGCTCATTGTTAAACCAAAGGGGAAATTTATGACTTTTAATAATTTTAAGAGGAATATTCTGGTTAATTATATGATAAACTATTTTATAAAAATTATCAACGCATTCATTTATTGTATTGGACTCATTAAAAACATTTGTCCAATCAATGTCACAAATCAGATTATTTATTACATTAAAATCTGCCTTAGCATAATCTAAGCAATAATCCTCGAATTTTAAATTATCACAAATATCATCACAATTTACACTAACATAATAAGCTGCATGATGTTGACTAGTAGAGACCAGAGGGTCATCACATATTGATACTGCGGTGCGTGTGTTTGAAAAAATTAAATCAAGGAAAACCCCTCTTGAGTTCGGGATAGTATTGAGTTGGTGAAGATTCCAAAATCCATACGTGTCTGTAATGCAAGTTGCTTTCTGATCGTGGTTTGGACTAGAGCAAATACCAAATTCATCGTTAAACCAGTTGTTATTTGGGAGATTATAATCTCCACATACTAAACACTGAGCTTCAGAATTATCATTTATTATCTTGTCAATAATCTCACAATGATTTTCAAATGATTCCAGTGGCGCAGAAGGTGGTAAGTACACTCCTCCAATTACAAATTTATAAGATTGAACTGTTAATGAGATAAATAATTGTTCAACCATATTATTAGTAATCACTATTTCCTCGGCATGCAAATGTTTTTTTGTCATGATAAGAATACCTCCACCTCGCACTTTACTACTTGTATTCAAAGACCGATCACATCGAAACAGGTCATATTCTTTTAGTTTAAATTCGGCGTTCGTAATGTCCGCACATAACCAAGATTCTACAATGATAATGATGTCATAATCTGCACATACAACATTTAGTGAGAAATCGTTTATTTTGGTTTTTAGACCGCCAGTGTTATGGAAATATATAGTTAGTTGTTTTTTAAGTTTTTTGAAACATCGCTAAGTTGAAGATTCCTTTTCTTTCGTTGAATTGTGGGTAAACCATGCACATAATAAAGCGCCAGATTTTCTTCACTTGCTTCGATTCTTCTTTTAAATTCCTTCTTTGTATTACGAATTAGCTCAAGCTGACGTTGAGTGTAATCAAGAGTAACCGCAATTTTGCCTTCAAATTTGATCTTTCGGGAGCTTTTTAAAATTAGTTCAGCTGATTCAGCCTCTTTAAAAATAGCCTGTAGTGGTCTGATTTTGGTTTTTGTCTTCTTCCCAATTCTAATTAATTTATCGGGGTTGAATTGAATATTAGAAGAACGGAAATATTTATTAATTTCATTAAGATCATCCTTGATTCTATCATTGGCATTATTTGCAGTAGATTCAGGAATATGATAAATCATTAGATTCTTACGTTTATTAAATTCAGTAAATATTTCTTCTTGATCGGGTATTCCCACACCAGACTGTTTCATACTAGCGATTTCTTTCTTTAGGCCTTCATTTTCATCTGCCAAAGCTGATACATTAGTTCTTCCTTGATCTCCTTCCTTTGATCAGTGAATTCCCTTCTAAAGAAGGTAAATTGATTTTCTATCATTTTAATTAAAACCGAGTTTGGATCAGACAACGAATTACTTATAGCATTTTTTATCAATTTCTCGATAGAGCTGAGTTGTGCGTTGACACTTCCAGATATACTGTTAGGATTACAATTGTCACAGAGCCACTTTTCACCATTTTCTTTTTTAGTTTCGGAAAGATAATGATTTAGTCTACCTGCATCTTGCTGTGAGCATGCCGTATGCCACCACGATATACATTGTAAACATTTTAGCGACGGAACTTTTGGGGTAATAAACTTGGAACAGAGATTACAAATTCCACCCATTTTAATGACAACTGAGGATTAAAGATATGTCACCGAACCCAACCACTTTGAATATCCAAATAGAATAAGTAGTATATTGTTATAGTATTATTAAATCAATTAATTTACCTGCAGGCTATATGTTATTTGTTATGAAAATTTAAACATTTAGTTATAATATTTGCCCATTTGTACAATATAGATTCTGTATAAATTCTATTCAGATTTATATTAAAAGATCCAACAGAATTTAAAAATTTATTTATGATCTTATGGTATTTTTATCACTATCACTAACCTTTAAAATTTAAATTTTTATAAATTTCACGTTTCGGCTTTAATTTCACTATTACTCTTTTTTGTAAACATTCACTAGGATTAAGTAAATTAATTTTTTAAATTAATACCAAACTACTTTAGATTACTACTAATTATTCCAACTGCCAATTTATGCATCGATTTACTCTGCAGAAGTAATAGCTATTCTAGAATGTCTGCGATATATCCAAACATTAAATTATGGTAAATTTGTAATTTTTACAGACAGTAAAAGCCTAATAGAAAAGTTAACAAATATTCGACTACAAAGTGATTTAAGCCATCTTATCGTTTCTATTCAATCATTATTACAACGTATAAAATCGTGTAACAAAAATGTGGTTTTTCTGAGGATTAGGGGTCATTGTGGAATTAACCATAACGAAAAAGTTGGCTCATTAGCTAGGGATGCTGCAATTGAAGGAAAATCTTCACAATTTAAATCCCCTTGTCTTGATATTCTGTAATCTGTCGCGAAAAAGTACAGAGTTGTTGGCAACGAAAGTATACCAGTGCCCCGGAAGGAAGATTCTATAAGACATTACAATCGTTTCTACCAGCCAAACCATGATTTTCTAAGGCATCCTTGAAGAAGCATCAGATCAGCCATTTCTAGATTAGGGTCAAATCACCGAATGTTTAAAAATGGTTTATTCAGAATAAAGAAAACGCAATCTCTCTCATGTACTATTTGTGATGAACCCGAAGATGCCCATCATGTTATTATGGAATGTCCCTTGTATGGTGTGGATAGATCGTATATATATATACTCAGTACTTCCTAAGCTTCCATTAAATATTTTGCTACAATCTCGTAATCTTAATACTTATAAGATTTTAATACAATTTTTAAGCAAAATAGAGTACCGAATTTAGTTTTTAGTATATACAGGGCGTTTTTAAATAATGGTTTTTGGCTTAATAGGCAACATATAGCAACGTTCTTTTTAAAAATAATAACAAAATGCTGTTTAAATCATCTATTAATAAAGAGAAAACATTCACTTAACACACACTAATTTAATCATAACTAATTACAAAACACAAATATAAACTAACTATTAACAAACTATTTATATTTAATCGCAATATTTATTTCACACTAGTCACACACATATAGATTCTAACTTAAATATTTATTTATTACCACTGGCGTCTACTAACACGTCTAATTTCTCGCGGTTAACTAATTGATTCCCGTCCGTGTAAGCCGGCGTTTATATACCGTACAATCTTCTAGAAATTACATTAGATTCTTCTAGAAGGTCTATTGATTTTTCGAGCCGTCTATGACTCACACTGATGAATCACACATGCAAGTGCCGGCGAACCACACTGGCAGATGTTGATGAGTCATGCAATTCTCGAACATTCGACGGCGGTGTTTATAGGGTCGATTACGTTCATTACAATATTAATAAAGGAAGAAGGCAAAAATGCATAAAATTCCGCACTATCTCAAAAATTTTCACTAAAAATTTTTGGGCACCCGAAAAACTAAGCAAACAAAGGACGGCCCTGGTGTCTGGTAAAGCTTAATAAATATTATGCTGATAAATAGAAGATCAGAAGATTGGAATAAACTAAATAGTTTATTCCAAGCAAACAGATGTTTACTATTTAAACTGTTATTACAGTAATAAATACATAAATGTGTCAGTAAGATAGGTCAGTAAACAGTGGCCAGGTTTTTAGTGCATAAATTAATTAAAAAAACAATAGTTTTAAGAAAAACTGTTATTTAACAGGTTCTGATTTGAAACTAGAAGCTTACGAGCATCTCTTGAAAAAGGTGTAACAAACCGAAACACGTGTAGAGCATTACACATATTCTTAAAACTATTATATACAATGTTTCACAAAGAGCTTACCACGACTTCAATCTCACTAAAAAAATTAAATTATGCCGCAAAACAATATCGGGATTTGAAGCGGTGATCAGTTGCACAGAAATACGGTGCTTTTACCACTAAAGCAAACTGGCTTTGCATTTAGAATCAGTCGTACTTCTTATTGTGATTACATCGTGTGCGTTTGTGTTTTTAATATTTATAAAGAAAATCAGGATCTTATTTAACAACATGGTTTGTTATAAAATCATCTATAAAGACACAAACTTCAAAAGAAAAATCAAATTCTCCGCTCTTTTGGGCGTTTAATTTAAAAAAATCATCTAAAGGTATAAATATAGATTATTTATTTATATTACTGAGCGTCATAATAGTATTTTTTTACAGTTTCAATATTTATATGACTAATTTATTTTGCTCCTAATTCAAATAAAACCGGCGAATTTGAAGAAATTTCATTAGAAATATTTCCAAATTCGGCCCTGACATATTTAGGCAACCCAACAATCACCTGTAAGCGCAGTTGATTTTCTAACTACCTATACGAATCTTATTTAATTTGTTTGACAGTTTACATACTTAGTCACTAGAGCGAATACTCGAAATTGTTTTGCAGTCCTATCTGAGTCAGATTCGGTTGGGATCGAATACAGGTTGACTCGTGTATATCGATTATACAATTTTTTTTTTAATATTAACCATCAGGTTGTTCAAAACTTAACCAAACATCAGACAGTATTCGAAAGTATACTTGAATTTTGAGTAATATGTGAAATTCAAAAATTCAAATTGAATTTTTGTGCACATGGTATTTCATTTTACATTTTATATTTACTCCCACCCCAAGTAAAATTTTAGACATGAGGCAATGATGCTACTTACCATGAATGGTATTCTTTTTTATTCTAGCCTGAAGTTGTGATGAAATCTATTGTGTCACTTTTGTTACAGCTCATTGTTTGCAGAAGATTCATCAGGTCCATCGGTTCCGGGTGACGATGTACACCAGGTGAACGTGAGTATTAATAAAATTATTAGCAACTGCACGGTTTCTTATTTTTATTTGCAAGTTTTGTATTTTTACTATCAGTATGTATATATTTATTATGTGGTGACGGAGCTAAGACGCTTTCTTAATAATATAACCTCCAGATTTCAAAGTTCAATAATCAGTAGAGTCAATTTTTGCATTAAGTTCTTATTTTTTACTAACTAAAGATAGAAACTTGAAATCCTTTCTAATGCCCTTAGTACTGGACCAATATAAAATGTTATATGTTTAAAATGGGGGCACGCCCCCCCTGGTGTCGAGACCCGCATTTTGTACCCCTAATTTAATAACGCAACCAAACTGAGCGAAATTTATGTTGGGATGGTTCTTGGGGTCGCGGATTATGAATCCAATGAGAAAACTGAAAAATTCAAAATGGCGGTCCTAAAATAACGGCTTTTGAGATTGAGAATGCGATTTACGCCATTTCTATTGATTGTAGAGAGAAACTCAAACAGTCAAAAAGTGTTTAGAATGTGATTGTGCAAAGGAATACACTATTTTGGTTACCTTATTATGTAACCCCTTCGCTCTGCCCTAGTAGTAGAGTCAATTTTTGCATTAAGTTCTTATTTTTTACTATCTAAAGATAGAGACTTGAAATCTTTTGTAATGCCTTCAGTATTGGACCAATAAAAAATGTAATATTTTTAAAATGGGGGCACGCCCCCTCGGGGGGTTGAAACCTCCATTTTAAACTCCCAATTTAATAACTCGGGAAGTTTTCAACCAAGTTGTGCAAAAACTATCTGGGAGGGAGATTCGAGGTCGCTGATTATGAATCAAATGAGAAAATCAAAAGATTCAAAATGGCGGACCCAAGATGGCGGTATTTTAGATTAAAAATGCGATTTCCGCCGTTTCTATTAATTTTAGAGAAAAATGCAAAAAGCCAGAATGTGTTTAGAATGTGATTGTGCATAGAAATACATAATTCCGGTTACCTGATTATGTAACCCCTTCACTCTCCCCTACTGAGAAGCCCACTAGGGGAGAGTGAAGGGGGTTACATAATAAGATAACCAGAATAGTGTATTCCTATGCAAGATGACATTCTAAACACTTTTTGACTGTCTGAATGTTTCTCTAAAATCAATAGAAACGGCGTAAATCGCATTTCCAATCTCAAAGACCGCCATTTTGTATTTCTTAATTTTCTCATTGAATTCATAATCAGGAACCCCAACCCCCCCCCAACATGAATTTCGCTCAAGTTGATGGAAAACTTCTCGAGTTATTAAATTGGGAGTGTAAAATGGGGTTTTCAACCCACCGAGGGGGCGTGCCCCCATTTTAAACATATTACATTTTATATTGGTCCAGTACTGAAGGCATTAAAAAAGATTTCATGTCTCTAACTTTAGATAGTAAAAAATAAGAACTTAATGCAAAAATTGACTCTTTATTATTTATTTAAATCTAAGTTATAAAGTCTATCATCTATTATTTAGTCATAGGTGGAAATTTCTCAGACCATGGAATTTCTTACTAGAGGAGAATGCAAATGATAAAGAATCTTACTCCCTGCTATCTAAATATATTAGTAATTAGGAAGTTTATTGTCTTCACATTATTGTCATGCTAGAGAATTTTAGGAATTTGAAGAGTTTTTTGTAACTCTCGAAAATTCCTATATATATTTCAACATGTAACTATTTAGGAAACGTTCTAAAATCGCGGTATTCATCATCGCTAATACTATTACTGCATATTATGGATTACTTCATTGCAATCACTTTTGGTATAACCTTTGTGTGAAGCCCTTTTACTCTTCATTATTACCATTCATTGTTCTGATCCAAATTATGATATGTTGAAACATTAAAACTGCGATGATGTTACGAAACAGTTTACCTTTAATTAATCTCTGTTTTATTAAACGTAATTAAACACTGGCAATTTGAAATAACCACGCCGTTTAACAGAAATTCTGCAAAGATCAGTACAACCAAATATAAATTCTGAACTTCCATTTAGTACGATATTAAAACAATAATGAAAAATAAAGGTTTTATGTTCATTGTGCGATACATAAATTTACATGAGATCTACACTTTATAAATATTTTTAATCTACCATTAAATAAACATTGCTTCAGATGTTAAAATGGTATCATTTATATTTTTAGAAGTGAAAGAATTATATGCAGGCTTAGGATTTGGGTGCATAATTTGCAATAACGTATTTACGCTGACTGTACTTTTATATAGCCTGCCCACTTTCAATTTTTGTTTCAAAGGTGTCAACGGTACACTCAGGCTGCAAAATTTTCTAATATTTAGCCACTCCCTCGTCCCGAAGTCGCAAGCGTGATTATATGCATTAAATATACAGGGTGCCCATTATGTATGGAATATAGTACATATCTCGGTAAATATCGACTTTATAAAAAAATTTGTTATATAAAAGTTGTTTAACATTTTATTTTCCATAATAAGATGGCATTCAATTGTTTTTATTTAAGAAAACAAATGAGTAATGAACAACACTTTAATTTTTTTAAATAGTAATGTACCCTTTCATTAGGCTCATTTGATAGAGATTTTCTTTCTCTTTTCGATGACCTAAAATCTTAGTACCCTTATATCAGAAAATTTTTGAAAAAATGTAAAAAATGTTTATTAAGTTAATTTTACCAATAACATGAATCTAGATATCCGAGATCGTAAAGTATCTCGAATTATTACCCTAAAATAAACAGATATGCATCTACATAATGTACAAAACAAAACAAATGAACAAAAAACAAAATAAAACAAATGAACAGAAAATTATGTACGTCTCTAATAAAGCTTGAAGACAAAACGAAATTAGCAATAGAAAGTGTTCAAAATGTTCACCATTAACTGCAAGGCAGTGGCCCAACCTATCACGAAAAGCTTGAAAAGAATTTCTGAGCGATCTGGGAGAAATTGCTGCAGTTTCATTTTGTATTCGTTGCTCTAATTCGGCCAGATTCTGGGGTCGGTTTGTATACACATTTGATTTTAAATATCCCCAAAAGAAGAAATCGCAAGGTGTAAGATCTTGGAGATCGGGGAGGCCACTCCACAGACCCTCTTCTGCCTATCCAACGGGCCGGAAATACCACATTTAAATATCGGCGTACATCTAAATGATAGTGGGACGGTGCTCCATCTTGTTGAAACCAAAAATCATCAAGATTTGCTTGGCAAGCTGAAATAATCTGCTGTTGCAATAATTGCAAATAACGGTCACCAGTTAGAGTACCACGATTAAAGAAAGGTCCAATTATGTGATCTGCACAAATTCCCACCCATACATTTAATTTTTGTGGTGTTAGAGACGTACATAATTTTCTGTTCATTTGTTTTATTTTGTTTTTTGTTCATTTGTTTTGTTTTGTACATTATGTAGATGCATATCTGTTTATTTTAGGGTAATAATTCGAGATACTTTACGATCTCGGATATCTAGATTCATGTTATTGGTGAAATTAACTTAATAAACATTTTTTACGTTTTTGTCAAAAATTTTCTGATATAAGGGTACTAAGATTTTAGGTCATCGAAAAGAGAAAGAAAATCTCTATCAAATGAGCCTAATGAAAGGGTACATTGCTATTTAAAAAAATTAAAGTGTTATTCATTACTCATTTGTTTTCTGAAATAAAAACAATTGAATGCTATCTTATTATGGAAAATAAAATGTTAAACAACTTTTATATAACAAATGTTTTTATAAAGTCTATATTTACCTAGATATATACTATATTCCATACATAATGGGCACCCTGTATATATATTCTTGTTTTTACTAACATGCTTCCGACCTCGTCATGTGTTTTAAAGCCTCAACCACTTTTAACACACATATATATATCATAATAGTTAATAGTAACAAAAATACAGAAAAAACGTCAACAATAAAAAGTACGATCCACTATAGGAGTTAATATTGTTGAGCTAAAAGTGGAAATCACGTAGTTAGCAATGATTAACAGCCGCCCATTATCGGAACTAACAAGGTTTTGGGTTTTGACAGGGACGTTTACGTTAGAGCCGTGTAACGTACAATGTTATTAAACTAATAGAAGGGTAGAAAATGGGAAGTTACGACATAGGTACAAACACGACATAAAGAGTAATTAATGTTTTGTCCCTTATTCGTCAGCAAAATTCTAGTTTTTTAATCTCTAGTAGTAGTAAAAACTTGCTGACATTCACAAATATTAAAAAGTTACTTAAATTAAAAGGAAAGAAGAAACGATTTTCACCTGTCATTTTTCGTTATTTAGTTATTTGTTGTTTTATTAGAAAATTTTAACATAGCTAATTAGTTAGTTAGTTATAAGAATAATTAATTTTGCAATTATAAGAGTAAATTAGCGTTTGAATATTCACTCACGCAAACATATCAAATTATGACAAGGTAAAACGGCTTCAACATAGAGTTCCACTTGCTTTGAAGATTTTTAAAAGTTTAAAACTGTGTCTCTACTTGAAACATATATTACGCCGTGGAGAATTCATTCCGCGACCCTTCGTTCCGTAATGATATATAACTAGATTGTATAACGATTTCCCAACTTGACCACGGAGACATCCAAATTTTAAATTTATTACCTAAACTTATTTTTTAGTATAGAAATTTTTTTTTATTATTTTTCGAAATAAAAGCTTAGCCAACTATTATTCCGTTCATATTCTAGTTATTCGTGTTAATGTAATCTAGTATTAAGAAATAACCTAACATTAATGGTAATATTAGACTTAATGGAGAATAGTTAGCGAAAGGATGAAACATTTGAATAGCGTAGCTCAATGTTGCATAATGCAGGCCCAACCTGTACAGGGTGTAACTAATATAACTAGAAACCTCGTAATGAGGGGGTAGCTGTATGATTTAGAGCATATTTTCCTTATCAACATGTTGTTGCTTCATGCAAGTTTCCGAGAAAATGACGTTTAAAATTTCAAGTACACCCTCTTGTACGCATTTTAATTAAACATACTAAAGAAGTAAATAGATTATAAGTAACTTATTTTCATAGTAAGATAATCAAATATGTTGTTTTTTAAGCCAGCATACAACATGTGCATGCAAGGATGAAGTTCGATATTGATTTTATTATTGTTTATAGTTCGGTGATTTTCGGCGGCATCGCATGTTTTACTGTTTTATTGTAGGGCAGTGAATTTTCAAGTGTATTTTTTAAAGGACATTAGCTGGAACTACAAATACAAAATACAAATTTATGCTGATGCAGACGACCGACTTGAGCATTTTTGGGGTGTTTGCTTTGTAATTATTAATCAATTTGTACGGTAAAAAACTATTTGTAAATGTTTGTTTAGTTGCTCGTTAAAGTTAACTAATATAATAATATCACTTTAAAAAATAAAGAAGACCCGCCAATGTAACTTGTGAATTATGTTGTTATGTTTGATTGTACTTAGATTGAATAAATTACTTTTGTTTAAGTTGCTGTTAAGTTGCAATTTTTTTGTACTTGTTGCATAATTGCAATATTACTCCTATACCTAATTACTTAAATTTGATAAGCAATCAATTTACAAAGATAACGAATAGTAATTTATTACTTCTTAAATTCGTTACTACTTCCGATTTATTATTTCAGAATAAATGTGCATAACAAAAATTGAGAAAGAACGAACCAACTAATTTAAAAGAGTATATCAGATGTAATTATTTTCGGTTTATGTCAGCTAGAATAGAGCCAGAAATTGACCTATCTTCATCACTTTAATGTTACCTTATTTTGTATTTGAGCACGTTGCAGCTTTAAATTATATTCCTGAAGCAAAACAGGTTTGTATTTACTTTTATTATTTGGTACAAATTTAAACTAAAATGTTCGTAAACGTGTATAGCGTTTTTTCTTGATTAATTGTCATTTCATACACTAATCTTTCATCACTTAAAAGGTTTTCAACTTCCGTGGTTACACCCTGTATATTGGGATTTAAATTTAAGGTATTAACTACCTGTATTGCCAACATATTGATATTTGTTTCTACAGTGTTTACTCTATAATCAGGTAGTACGTGAATGATAAATATATGGCCCGTACTATGTATCTGATGTTTTGTTTGATTAAAATTGAGACACATTAAAAATAAATAATTAAATAAATAATTATTGCACGACGAGAATAAGATTTAACATTAAAGAAATATAAAATAGTTGGTTCATATTTATTTTTTGAGGGCGCTTTTTCGTTGTAGTTGAAATTTTTAACTGGTCGGTGAGAAAATTTAAATTGTAATAAACAAAACATTTTCATTTTGATTGCTGTATTGTTTAGATTATTTTATGTTGAAAGTCATCATAAATTTGATTATCGAAAAGAAACTAATTTTAATTTCTTGAACAGATGTTAACAGCTACTAAGGAATTTATCATTGATATTTAGACATCTACACAGTCATAGTTATTAACTCTCATTAATTTATATTTTTTAATTAATTTTATTTGATTTATATTTGATATTCATCTTATTGACCTTATCCCAAATCTTCAAGATATTTGACCATGATCGGTTTTGAAACACGAAACACTTGCGTATGAATTAAATGAAATAAATAGTTACTAGAATCAAAACTAAACTGCAAAGTTAGTATAAACATACAATAAATGACACGAGACATACAAGTCTGGACATTCCACTGAAGTAAACCGAAAACTGAAATTATGAACCTTTCGGCCTTTCCGGAACGTAGGGTATCAATTTAGGCAATGCCTAATACAATTTTTCTCAAACTGTTTCTAAGTTACCACTGTAGAAGATTGCCGGTAAATATACCTATAAAGTTGTAAAAATGGGTTCTCCAAGAATAAATAGGTTTGTGAAACGCTGCACATTGAATAAAATGGCGTATGAAAACAAAGTCCTATTACTGAAAACAATTTTTCTCATTGCTCTTGAATCAATCCAACTTTCAATAAAACCTAAGATTCCAAGTTTTATAGAAAAATTCAAACTAATTAAATTATATAGTATCAGCTGTAACGTTCCTGAATTGCAACTAATGGATAGAATCGTATCTTCTTCTAATTTAGCTGAGAAGTTCAAGTGTAATTGCTTTACGTAAAAAGTTTTAGAGTTCAAAGAACTACGTAAACTCATTATTTGCTAGTATCTAATGCAATGATTCAAGAAAAGTAAATTATAAATTTAATGCAACATAAAACGTTTATAAATTTTTTTACCTATTTCTACAGCTAACGAAGAGTGCTTTGCATCTAAAGCAATCTTAGCCAATCAATTTTATCTGAAATACAAAACTAACAATAATAAAAACTTATTTTGCAATTTATAGTTTTGAGAAAAAGAGCAGTTGCACTACAAAAGCAGTCTTGTTACATGCATAAAATTATATACTACCTGCACCATATTCGAAAATATCATTTAGAATTTTTCATAGCACACCTATCAATTTTTGCAGAAATAAAGTGTTTGTTATCTTTTTGTATAGAATTTTTCACAGCTTTTCTGTACAATATATTACCATATAAATAACTAAGAAAGGGTTATTCGAACTTAATAAAATGCAAACATTCACATAATCGTGTTCTATTATGAAAAATATTTTATTTAGATCAATTTTAGTGGTTTTGCGTTATTCGTCACTGGATGTGATCTTATGATGTATTTAATATCACTATTTTTGAATTATTATTTTATTAAGTAAAATAAAATGTTAAACAATGGACGAAAGTTAGTACAAACGCACCCTGGATTCTATCTTTCAGCTTTATTTAGATCAAAATTTTAAATAGTTCGAAGTCTTAGCATTGTATTTTATGTCTTTACACAAGCCGGAACGTTATACCCTGAAACTCAAAAGAACTGTTCTTCCTTTGCAAAATACTTATTTCTCAGAGACATTAATCATCAAAAAACAAATACCCTCAAAAAGGCCTCACGATTGGGCTAGTCAATTGTAACAACCCGTAATTCTCACTAAACAACGCTTTAATCTCAATAAACAAATAAGCACAATATATCGCTTATACTTACGTTAGCATATCTCCCTACAGAGACGTTTTATTAATTCAAATTATGCTAATTTACTTTAAATTCAATTTTAATAATCTCACCCACCATTTCTCGTGCTAAGCTATAGCATTAATTACTAATTTAGAAATCTGTATATTAATATAAGTTGAAGTAGGTACAAAATGTTTACAGAACAATTAAAGATCATAAAATCGTACTCGCATTATTGCTTTCTATTTATACCTCAATTTTGGGATCCCATTCAAAATACATTCTTCCTTTAAATTTCTTATCTAAGAACCAATTCAGATTTCCCCAATCAACAAATAAAGTTTCGAAAGAATAGTAATAAAAAAACTTACATAAAACAGCATAAGCAGCTGCACGATTTACTTTAAAATCGGAATCTTCTAACTTGCGATAATTTCCATTATTAACTTTCATTTTTTGTTATTAATGTTTTTTAAACTTTAACGGCGGCATAAATGTTGTTTAAACTTTTGATTGGCATTATACTTGTTGAGCGTTAAAAGGCGATACTTTCGGCGTATTCGCAATATCTAACTAAGCGTTTAAATAAGTTCACTAGAAGAATTTAATCAATATTAATCGGTAGGACTCAGCCAGGGCAGGTTCTCCATATACTCGAAGTGCACTAGGTGGTACGATTCAATCCCTTCGTTAATCCAACTCATGTTAACAAAAGAAATAAGCTGGTCTCTACTTACATCAACAATAAGATACGGAACTACAAATATACATTTGTCACAAAGTGGGGTTGCTAACTGAACCCCGGAATTACCAGACATTCCCTTCACAAATTATCAAACTGATTCTGCAATAATTGCATTTAAACTTGTTAAACTCTGGTGCCGGAACACAGCAAATTCCCCGCAAGCGCAGGGTAGTCCCTGAAACTGTGCCCTGAACTCGAAGCATCCGCCTTTATAGGCAAAGCCTCTTCAAGTTCTTCCGAGAAGGTTTATATGAATTTAATCACTAAAACTTGATATGACAGCAGGCCTAGCCAATAATATAATTGAAGAAACTTCTCTCTTCTACTATTTCAAAAGGTGCATAGAGCTAATAAGCTCAATACTTCTAGCGATAAAAACTGTCGGCCAAAAGAAATTGTTACTTGAGAGTATTTAGTTCTTTTATTCTAAGTTCTATGAAAATTAATGCAGTATAAGAGATTATTTATACAAAATAATGTAGATTTTAAAGGAAATTTCGAAGAATACGTGCTTAAAACAAGATTTCAACCGTGAGAATTATATTTCAGTCCTGCAAGTTTTGTTTGAGTGCAGCTATCTTTGACAGTCCAAAATAAAACCTTTTATATTTTATACACCAACTTAAATTTTAGACATAGCAGAATAATTCTTTTTTATACCGGTGATTGAAAATTTTAACGAACTGAACCAACTAACTTGAGAATTGAGCTCGTTACACCTTGTGCGCAATTCTCTGGACGAAAATTTGTTTCAGAATTGTTGGAATTGGCTTATATAATAGAGAAGGTTTATTGTTTTACATTAAACTACATTTTGAATGCAAATCTATATAGAAAAATTATCACCCCGACTGGGACGCGAACCCAGGACTTTCCGCTTTTCGGGTGGAAACTCTACCGTTGAGATACCAGGTGACCCTAATCAGATCAGATTTTTTCTATATGAACTAGATGTTTGCAAATAGCTAATAATAAAAAATGTTAATTAACCTTTACCTTCAAATTGATAAAGGTTATAGTTCAGCTAATATTAATTTAACAGAGCTGAACAATAAAATTCTAGAAATATTACATGAGATCGTTTATGTGTTATGAAAGCGATTACTATTAAGATTTACTACATTTACAGTATATTAACAGCTTCACAGAATTAAAAAATATAGTAAAGCAGAGGGAGAACAACAAAATAGTAATGATGAAAGTATATTTGAAACAAAACGTAATATTAGCTAAACTATTAATCTTAGAAAAGTATAGTACAAAACAATTTGTTAATTTCCTTAAAAAATATATAGTAACTTATTTCCATGAAAAGTACTATCGGTATTAAATATTATAAATTTTCGTTTCGAAGGACTCGGATTTCTACACGTGACGATATACGGCTGAACTGAACCAAAAGCTAGTTGCACGGAATCTTCTTATTAAAAAAATAAGAAAAGGGGTTTCAAAAATCTATGTACGTAGCTTCGTTATATTTGTAACCTACATCTCCAAATATTATCTAGAACAGTTAATGCTGTCAATGTTTTTTACAAACATACTGTAACTACTACGAAGTAGTAAAATGGTTATCGATAAAATAAAATGAAAATGACTGTATTGAGTTTGACACAGGCCTTTTACTAGAATGGTTCGAGTGTTGATGGCATTCATTAGGGATAACTATCCCATTAATTTATTTATATTCAATATCCTTAATCAAATTCAAATAAAAAGGTAATTACTTGGAAGTCAATTTCGATTTTGTTACTTTTATGAAATTGATTTCTAGTCATAATTATATAAATTAGCTTTAAGTAAATAAATGTATTTGGGAAGTCTTTTAAAGTAAAATCGAAACATTTCTATTTCTTGCATAACGTCTACGTTTCAATAAGTTTCTTTGTTAAAGGATAATGCTTTGTGTATTTATTTATGAAGTTTTGTACACATCAACCTACATTTTATTGATTAAATTTCGTAGTATACGCTCACTAAAATGGTCTAACTTTTATAGTAGTCTACTTTAATATACAACCGATTTAAATCTTATTTCTGTAGGTAATTTTTTACTAAATAGTAATATTTTATATAGAATAAACTGGAGTAAATACGATAAAGGTTTTAAATAGTTGTACTTTAGACTTTAGGATATCTTTAAGAAAATTCGGAAAATAACTCCTGAATATTTTAATCCTAACTTCAATCAAAATACCGGTTCTCAAGAAAGTGTTATTTAATGTCATAAGTACTAACTTTAATAACATACTAATGTAGTACTAATGAGTGGAAGAAAGGTTTAAGTTCAAAATTTATAATTTTCATTAAACAAATATAACTGATTAATTTGCAAACTAATCTATCCACTTTACTATCCACAGATAAGTTTATATGTACCTATGGGTCTAAGTAATGATGTGAGCATAGACAAATGTTACAAAAAACAAAGTTACAATTAAAAACAATTTCAATTTAATTCATTTTTGGACTTGCATCGTTCTTCCACTCACCGATTCAATTATTGTACAAAGTATTTTGTATTTCATTAGTAATACATACGAGTCATTGTGAATATAAAAAAAGGGGATATAATGGAAGTTCAAAATATACAGTGTCTGTCATAAAATTTGATCCATATAGGAATCTTCTTTAATATTCTGCTTGGAAACTTTGTGGGGCAATCAGTTCTGCTTGTAAATATGCTTGGAATATTGCCATGTCAAAGTTGGCAGGTGACATTAAGTACCTGTCAAATTCGCCGTTGTTTTTAAATCGGCGAAAAATTGACAATTGTTCAAATATTGAAAGATTTTACTAAAAATATGTTTCTAATGATATTTTACGTTCATATACAGAGTTTGAACGAGATATTCCGACATAAGGAAAATTTTGTTTTTTAACATATTTTGATACATTTTTTGGTAACTGATTATCTAGAAATCATTAAAAACGCTTTAAAGGAGTGGAAAGGCAACAATCTCATAGCATATCTTGCTAATAATATTTTTGACGAATATTAAAAATATCAAAAAACAAAATGGAACTTTCTGGACTATTTTCCTTTCCAAGAAAACAACGCATATTTCTATTGATATCTTTTTATTAAGCTTTTAAGTAGTAGTTTCGTGTTAAGTTGTTTAAATTATGATTACAATTCTTTTATTATTGAAACGTGGCATGTATAATCATTTAGTTTTATTTAACATAACATAACTATACATAAATATACATAGTTTAAACAATAAAATATTAATAGACTATAAA
Organism: Agrypnus murinus; assembly: GCA_929113105.1. NCBI lineage: Eukaryota > Metazoa > Arthropoda > Insecta > Coleoptera > Elateridae > Agrypnus > Agrypnus murinus. The sequence goes on along the minus strand of OV816023.1, from coordinate 116,369,549 downwards.
ATTAAGGGATAATTTTATGTAACAATTCTTTTTTATAAATATTATATTTATAACAAATTATTTATAAAATAAAATAAAAATAAAAATAAAAATAAAAATAAAAATAAAAATAAAAATAAAATAAAAATAAAATTAAAATTAAAAATAAAAATAAAATAAGCAATTCATTAAAGAAACAAACAAAAAAGGATGATAAATGATATTTATTAAAGAAGTAATTGTCATTAACATGGGCGAGTGGAAGGTGCGCTGGATTCCCGACTACAAAACCACGATTCTATTTTCGGTTCAAGTACTTTTTTTAAATAAAATATTTCATATATTCCATAGATAAAAAGTTTTTATAATTATAATGTACATCGTAGCGGGAATACGACGCGTTAGCTTTAAGGGGCAACAGAAGACATCAAAAGGAACAAAAAGACTCTTAGTAAATTTTAATTAGCTTTCGAGTAATTTAAAAAAATATATCTGGCAGCCTTGCTTAAAAAGAATTGCATTCTACAGTTGAATGCCTTGACCGTGTTTTAGAATTTAAATCGTTTAGTCTAAACAAACCGATTATCTTTGTTGATTTTGTGGTACACTTGTTGAATGACGCATCCTTGCTTTGCTGTAAAACAAAATTAAGCAGATATTATTGCTTTATATTACAAAAGGTTTTTAAAAACATTAAACGAAGAATCTAGGAACAGGGCGTGATCAACATCTGTGTAAATATAAGCTAAGGTCAAGCAGCACTATTGTTATCTCTGCTGTTAAAAACTGTCAGCGGCGGGGTACGGTAGGATTTTTACTTTTGTAACATTTTGTTTGCCAGTTATGAATACATACACCCTAATAACGGGTTTCAATTAAAAACTTCATTAAGTTTTAAGGGTCATAGTGTAAGAATTAAAGAAAAGTATTTGCACAAATTTTTAGTGATAATCTATTAAAGTACGAAATAGGGGGTATGCAGAAATCTATCTAGCAAAAACGATACCGCATCTGATTATGTAATTTGTTAATTAACATGTATTCATGGAATGCGTGAAATTTAATAAATCAAATGTAACACTTACTAGAAGCTTGCAGGAAAATTTTGATACAAAATTACAGAAAAATAATTAAGCCATTCTGCGCTTTTACCTGCATAAATAGGTTGATTGAAATGTTTTAAGAAAACCGTAAAATCGAACTGTTCATTGAATACAAAAAATATTTTTGCTATAAGAGAAATTGGATGTTAAATACGATAACTGGGGACCGACTGTCATTGAAAAGAATCGACTACGATACTGCAATTTGTTAACTCTTCTCCTTTAAAAACATCAATTAATTTAACACAATATTAAGTTAGTTCTATAAAATTATTATTTTTTTAATTAATTTAATCAGTTAAAATATACCGGACGTTAAGGTTTAAAGATTTTTTTGACAAATTGAGGGGTTTTTGGGAAAAACAATACTTATCACCTTTTCTTGAAATTGCCTTGGCAACTCGCGTTTTTTTGGAAGAACACAAGTCTCTTCTAAAAGTGGATAACACATATATAGTTCGATAAAAACACATTATTCAGGCTACAATTCACATAAAAACTATAAAAAATATACTTTTAACATTTTTGACAAGTGTTGTTTTTCCCAGATACCCTTCAATTGTGTATCAAATTGTCAGGTATAATAAATTCAGGTATAGGTATAGCAGCATAGACAAAAGTGTCCTTTATTGATAAATTATTTCAAGTTCAACAAACTACTATCCTCACCATTATGCAACATATGGAGAATGTCGAACAGATTGTATTACAAACTTTGCAGAGTAGCTACGTTTTTAATCGAGTAAAATGAATTTTTAAATATAAAAATAATCCTATTTTACACGTAAACAGTTGATCATACGAAAAAATGTTATTAAGGTTTTTTGTTGTGTTAGATGAAATCTGCCGACAAGTCCCTTAATTAAACTACTATTTTATATTAAACGCGACAAAATGATGTTTCTTTTCTGACAAAATGGTACGTTCTAGAACAAAGTTGTCTAAGGCTTTTTTCACGCCTCCCACTCGGTCCGTCTATTGATATCGTTTGCTTTTTTTGTCATTTATCATTCTTTTTTGTTTTAGTTTCTTTTTATCATTAATTACTTTTTGATGCTTTTTACAATTATTAATTACAGTACATTCACTTATTAAATTGATTAATATTAATTAATCAACAATTCATATTCATTCAATAACATGATTTAACCACGAGAGAAATATGTCCGTTTGAAAAAAGCTTATTTGGTAAATATCGACAATTACCAACGTATCTTGATAAATGTGAGGGAAAGTCGTCATTTGAAAAAGACCGATTTTAACTCTTACTCTTATTAATGATGAAAAAAATTAAATTAAATCTAAATGACACTAACTAAGCTAGCATGAAGGATCCATATAGGCAGTAAATTAAATTTTGTTTATTGTTTCCAGCCTTATTTTGTGGAACTCCATAATCATGAAATAAATAAAGATTATTAAAAGTTTCACAGTTTTATTAAAATATACCTGACAATATTGTTTCGACAGCTATGCTGTCATTATCAAAGGTAATATAATTATAAACAAACACGTCGCTAAGGTAGATACAAAATAGGTAACTAGATAAAATAATAATAATAAAAATTAATAATAAAAATCATAATTAAACATCTAATACTTCCAGTAACGGAGAATTACTGAGCTCAAGTTGTTCATTCATTAAAGGTACCCTGAGTTTGTGTTTGTATATCTCAAAGGCTTCTAAAATGTCTAATTTGCGTTTGTTATTACAAAAATGTAGGAATTTAATATTATTTTGAGGAGTCATTGTGTGATTTTGTTCTAAAAGATTTCGAATTACGCCAAACACCTTTTAGAACAAAATCACACAATGACTCCTCAAAATAATATTAAATTCCTACATTTTTGTAATAACAAACGCAAATTAGACATTTTAGAAGCCTTTGAGATATACAAACACAAACTCAGGGTACCTTTAATGAATGAACAACTTGAGCTCAGTAATTCTCCGTTACTGGAAGTATTAGATGTTTAATTATGATTTTTATTATTAATTTTTATTATTATTATTTTATCTAGTTACCTATTTTGTATCTACCTTAGCGACGTGTTTGTTTATAATTATATTACCTTTGATAATGACAGCATAGCTGTCGAAACAATATTGTCAGGTATATTTTAATAAAACTGTGAAACTTTTAATAATCTTTATTTATTTCATGAAAAAGTAAATTAAATGTTACGTGAGACTTCGTTTGTTATATTCATTAATGAACCGTCAATCAATCCATCAGCTACAGTGTTCTACTTAATTGGCAATCCTTGCTACGACCTGTCTTAACATATGCTCGCGAAGTATAGTGCAACATGAGACTATATGAAAAAGGATGAAGCAGTTCATAACAAAGACTTTCGATCTGCAAGAAATAGGATAATTTAGAACGACAAAATTTATAGTCAACTGTTAATTTTTTTACATCTACACGCTTACCTCGATTAACTTTAAAATAACGTATTACGAACAAAAATCTAACAGAAAAAAATAAAAATATCAAAACATATAAAATCTAAGAAGAATTTAATATTTTTAATTCCTCAAAACCGACAAACACTTTTTGTTACCCCCGTACAGGAAGTCCATTAAATATTGTCCCCACTGATCGGTTTACTGGACGGAAGTAAAAGAAAAAAAATTCTGTACACAGAAAGCTGAATTTAAACCCGCGATTTATGAAAAGTAATTTGTGTACAATTCATGGATTATCCTGCTACATGCGAGAGAGGAAAAAAACGCATTGCCTTAAAAGAGTAAGTCTCCAGCCATTATATTAATTCCTCTTTCTTATGTACTTTCATTCTCATTAAAGACAATATATTTAAAATAATGGCTTTTTGTATCCTTTCTCTTCCAGTAATAAAGTCTTAATTCAATTAGTTCGTAATCACACAAGAAAATGTGAATTTATTTATAGCACATACATTTTTCTTTTTCTATAGCTAATATTGTTTGATAATAAGTATAATAAAATTGATATAAAATTATGTGAAACCTAACCGGTGAACTAATAAAATGATATTTTTTATATGCGCCTTTCTGCATATAGTAACTATGCTACTAAAGAACTCTCCTTAACGTACCCTAGAAGTCTATGTTTCTTATGGAAAATTACGTGCAGTGCAGTACGGGCCGCTGTAACCACAACTTTAAAAACCTACGTCGCATAAGTCTAACGTCGCACAAACCTTGGCAAGTAAACAGTTGTTACCGTTAAAGTGTATAATCCACGTATTTTATGAAATATTTAGTTATTTTACAATAACTACCTGCTTTAGTTAGATTGTGAGATATGTAAAAAATTTGATACTTCATTTGGTACTTTCAAATTTGGTACAAAGTTTTTTCATAACATAACCGTACATTACCGATAACCAACCCGCTAAATTGTAAAAAATCGTAATATCAAAAGTTTTTTATTAAAAGAACTTGAAACATTAAACGCTGAACTGGGTGGGAATTGAGATTTAGATCAACTTGATAACCCTAAACATTCATTTACCTATAACTCCATTCTGTGGACTTAAGGTATTATTTTAAGACATACATACATACATAATCCATTCTGATTTTACCTCATTTTCGGGTTGGGGTTCCACATAAACTTTTATGAGAGTGCAACAGAGGTAATGGAGTTATTGTAGCTAGTACATTTACGCTCCCCCCATACATCACTCAGACAACTTTCATACATTACCCTAATGATCTCAAATTGTACTAAGTTTTTAAAATTTAGTCATTTGAACCCATGTCCCTTTGATTGAGAAGCAGGATCTCTATCACCCGACTACCGAGAGCACAGATAATAAACAGATACGCAGCCTCTTGAAAATAAATACGCTTACTTTTTTGGTTAGTTCGTGCAACTGAACTAGGCGGCGTGACTGAGCTCTGGGCAACTACATTTGTCCATACAAATAATGAAGTAATATTCATTAATTGTTTGGTCAAATGCATCGTTATTATATAGCATGCGTAAGCTTACAGCCGGCAGTATTTCCTGAGATATTAGAATTTCAATAGAATCGGCGTTATCATTTTCGTCGCTGTCAGAATTTTCTTCATGAAGTTTCACACTAAAGGTTTACTGTAGCTGAGGAATATAGCGTCGACTATACCACCGTACATCGCCGAAATCTGTGAGAACGCATTCCAGAGAGACTAACCGTCATTGTGAATTGAAGGAGTGAGTCGTCAAGGACCACAGGTATATTCGCCATCGTGTAACTCGAATACTATCCATCTAAAAAGTATGGTTAATGGCCTATTCGAAAGGTAATAATCATGTAGAATGAGCTCTGAAACGTCCGTAAAAATTGTGGAAGTATATATTTAGTGGAAAATATAATTAACCATGAAAATGAGTGCATAAGTGTCATAGAAACGCACTTTTCTTCGAACATACATTATCGGTCGACATTTATTGCACACCAAAGAATAATATAATACATTTTGTAGGCTTCAACTTTGTTTTGAGGTATTTTATAAGTATACCTCATAAAACCTGAGAAAATTGCAAAAGTGTCCCGCTAAAGGCCTTTTTCATATCAAATTTCAAAAAATACCCATTATTTGTAGGGACTGTTTTCCGAAAAGTACGAGGTAAGTGCCATAAATTCTTAGCCTGATATAGAAAAAATTAACTTGGTAAAATATAATTTATTTTTCAATATAAAATATCCCCTAATGTCAATACACTTATTACAACGTGAAATTAATAATTCAATTCCCTTGTAAAAATAATCTGAAGTTTTTCCTTCAAAATGTTCAATTACAACTGCTTGCAACTCGTTCTCGTCCTTAAAACGACATCCCCTAACGTCTTTCTTTAAATTGGAAAATAAATAATAGTCACTAGGAACCATATCCGGACTGTACAGTGGATGATCCAATGCTTCAAAGCCGCATTCACGAATGGCAGCTTGTGAAATTGCGGTAGTATGAACGGGTGCATTGTCGTGTAATAATCGAACACCTCTTGTCAATTTTCCTCCACATCTTTCACGAATATTGTTTCTCAATTTATGCAATAAAGACGCATAATATGTACTGTTAACAGTTGTATTGCGTCCTTTAAAATCAATCTGTAAAATGCCGTCACAATCCCAGAATATTGTTGCCATAGCTTCTTTGTCGATAGAACGACTTTCGCCTCTTTGGGACGAGGTTCGTCGGGTCGCCGCCATTTCATCGATTCCCTTTTGGATAGAGGATCATAATACAGAACCATTGTTTCATCTCCAGTGACAATGGACTCTAAAATCGGCTTTGGATCGTCTCCACACAAGTTTAAAAACGAGCGTGCACATTCGACGCGACGTTGACGTTGAACAGCAGAAAGAAGACGCGGTACCCATCTTGCACTAATTTTATTCATACCCAAATGGTCATGAAGAATTCGAAGAATACTTGTTTCCGAAATGTCAGACATCACTGCTAACTCCTTCACTTTCAAACGGCGATCTTCTAATACCATTTTTTTAAATGATTGCAACTTTTTGAAGCGTTACCGCTTCAAGTGGACGACTGGTGCGCTCATCATCTTCAAGAGATTCTTGTCCCAAACGGAAACATTTTGACTACTTTTTACAGTGGAATATAAAGGAGATAAATCACCATAAACGTCGTCTAAACGTTGTTTGATTTGATTAGGCGTGTGCCCTTCTTTTGTTAAAAATCTAATCTACCGCGCGGTACTCAAGTAAACTTGAATGAAATTTCTGATTAGAATAATTGTTTTTTCGTCATAATTTCACGTTCTTAAGCTTGGACTAGACAGTCAAAAGTTAATATCTGAGTTTAGAAAGACTAATAAATAATTAATTAAAAACATATATAAATAATAACTAAACTGCTTTCAGATGCATTCTAATAAAACTAGTATCGTTTGATCCATTATTTGAAGCAAATCTATGTAATTATTTCTATTTGTCAAAATAGCAAAGCTCCATAACTTTTGGCTCAGACTATCCCACCACAACTCCCTTAAATATCTATTTTCTTGCATCATTGTACGAGTTTGCTTAACAAAAACTCCGATATCACCGCATATTCTGAAGATTAAGAAATTTCGGAAAACCTATTTCGGAAACTAATCATGGTAAGAAGTTCAATAAAAAATAATTTTTATAAGCTTTCAAATGCATATGGGTTTTTTGCCCCAGGTTAACCCGAAGTCAGCCATTGTAAAAACTATGCTTCATAACTCGTATATTTATGGTTTTTTGATGTAACTATTAGCCTATTAATTATTAGTTTCAAGATCACGCCAAAACCAACATAATGGAAATCTCATAAACTCTTAGAATATAAAACTGTAGGAAGGAGCGTAACTACACGGCGCAATGAGATTTAAAAGCGACGCATATGACGTCACACTGACCGCCATTAGACACCACCTAAAACTGCTTTTCTCTCAAACTCCGACAAATAAGAAGAAGGGAATTACATTTCATAATTAAGTATTCGTTTGTTTAGAATATTAAACATAATATTTATATTCTAAGATTAATTTCAAATCTCTCTCTGTCTCCATGGGTCAGTAGGTAGAAATGACCTGTAGAGGCCGAAGTGCGTGTGGTTGACACAACCGAAAAAAGGTGGGTCGACCGAAGCTAGAGACGGTGGCGCTTTCTTATGTTGTAGCTCTCCGTCTTATTTTCCTGCGCCACCATCTCTAGCTTCGGTCGACCCACCTTTTTTCGGTTGGGTTAAGCACACTGACTTCGGTCTCTACAGGTGGACTTAAACTACGGTGGAAATCGCCGCCGATGAGGTCGGAATGATGACTGTCCCTGAAAGAGCAAAACTTTTAATGTCTCCTTCCGTCTCCTCCTCCCACTCATGAATTTAAAAAAAACGACAAAAATGACGCCGGTAGCTTTGTCTTCATGAATTAGTATACAAGATATTAGGTTTTAAAATTGAGGTTATGTAGTTTATGTGCACATTTCGAGACAGTGAGAACCGCCAATGGAAATATCTCATTACAAAACCGGAAACACCTACTTCGCCATATTGAGACCCCATCTTGGTCGTATGTGGTAGATGATTATGTTCCTTCCTATAGTTTTATATTCTAAGCATAAACTACTTTCTCAATCTATATGTTTTTTCATTCGGCTAATTTCATGCCAATTCAAGTAGAGCCATGTGCTTCAATGTCTCAGAATTTTTTTGAAAATTCTGCTATCCGACATTCTACATCATCTAATTAAATTTGTTATATCCTTGTCATATCTCGTATTTTTTGTGTTATCTGGCTCATCCAGGTGTCAGATTAAAGCTAGTTCTTGGATCTTTCAGATTATATCAAGAAACATGCAACGATTTTGCAGAGTAAAAAAGTATCAGCCTCTCTGAAAGATCCAGAAACTAGCTTGAATCTGACACCTGGATGAGCCAGATAACTCAAGAAATAAAACAAGAGTTATGACAATTTTGGTAAGATGATATGAAATTTTTCAAAAAATTTCTACTTCGGCCATTTTCATCCAAAAAATCTGAAAAAATTAATTTAATATAATTTCGTATGTATCAATGCAAGGAAAAAAATTAAACAAAATCTGAGATATGTTTTTAAATTATGTGATTTGGCATGGAATTAGCCATGTCGGACTAACCGTTTTTATTTACTAGTGGTCAAAATATGTAATTCTCATAACATTCGTGATAACAATTTTCTTTTTGTACGACCATGCTATTTCGGATTGTTGACCATACTTGGTTTTAGAACAGTAGGTTATATTTACTGGTTGCTAAGTAATTACTTACCGTTCAGTTCTGTCAAAAACAGAATGGTAAGTAAATTATATGTAATTTATAAAATAAATGCATGATCTTTAGATGTCTCTTTCGCGAGAAATAATTTATTTTCTAAATAATTGAACTATTTAAAAACATGTATGTTGTTTATTTAAATTTGCTCAGGCCTCTTCAATATCCCAATTATATTCGTTTTCAGATTCACTCATTCTCACGAGTTTGACAAATATCGTGACATTCAAAAATAATAGTAATTACAAACGTATCCATGGTAACGACAAAACCTACTTAATGTTTGGTGGATATACAGGGCAAAAATAAATTATCTTAAATCTATTTTTTCGGGGATATTTCCTTAGTTAATACCTTTGTATTATTCATAATGGTCGTACAAAAAATAGTATAAGTATCTCAAACAGTAAGGAGTTTATCGATCTCCTCCAATATTGGCGTCGATCGGTAAACTGTCCTTACTGTTCTTGATACTTAATATACTATTACAAAATCATATATCCGAAAATAGCTGCGCGACATTGAATAACCAACTTTCTTGTAGGAAATTGAATTCTCGTTAACGTTTATAAAATCCATTTTGTACGTAGGAGTAGCCAAATTTGAAATATTTACGAAAAACGCGCAAAAACGGCACTTTTCGGAATGTCAAAAAATGACAGTTGCTGAAAAAAATTCTATCTCAGAAACTATTGAAGGTACGAGGTTCGATAAAAAATTAAATTGTGGAGAATCTTGTCAGCTACATTTTCATTCGGATCATTAATGCCCATAAAATTAATACTTTCTGAAATATTAGCGAAAAAGCAATTTTGTCAGCCATTTTTCCAAGATGGCGCAGCCGGTTCATCACCCACCAAGGTCCATTCATGTGTATGTATACCTAGTACTTTAGATAGAATTATGCATGCATCAAAGGACCTTGATCACCCACGCATGAGGAGTTGTGATACGTTTCGCAGCACCACATTTTAAGCGTATATATCAATTTTCAGCTTTTCCCAAATTTCTTTCTTTTCAAAAGGTTATTTACCTGAACTATGGTACTAATTGTAAGTTACTTGGAAATTGGACTTCGCGGCCTGTATTGTGTTTACTTCGCGTACGGTTTCACAAAAATTATATATTTTTAATAAAACACAACTCAAACATATCTTATTGGTTTTATTTTGTTGTATCAAGAATTATGAGCATAACTTTATAGTTTTTATTCAGTTTTAAAATCACCTCCACACTGAAAAATATCATCACAATATGACAATGGTAAATTTGAATAATTTTATGTTTTATGTTAATAGCAACAATATTTTTGCATTTATTAACAATAATAAATACTTTGTAGTTAACTTGATGAAAACAACTTTGAAAATTATACACCGTGTCTGCTTAAGTTCGCACCATATGGAAAACTTTTTTATTATTAATTTTACGAAAAAAAGTTATTCTTCATAAAAAGTTCTGCATGTTCTAAAATCTAAAATACAATCATCAGATATCAAATTTTTTCAGTCGTATACGAGGTTTCTCAAAAAATATTAATTTAGTTCAAGAGTAAATTACCTTTATTTTTGACAATATCGAAAATTGCTATTAAGAAAAGTTTATCATAACTAAAAACTACGTTCAAATATGCAATTACATCCAATTACATGGAAAAAATCTTTTTTTCTTTTTTTGTCTACAATAACAATGCAAATGTAACTGTAACTGTAGTTACGTGAAATCTAGGATGCACTGATAAACAAATGATTTCTTGATAGCAAGAAATTGTTTGACAGTGAACGTAAAATAAAATTGGTGATATTTAGTGTGGAAGAAAAAGTAGAAATTGTGTTAATCGTTGGTGATAATTATAAATCTTATCGTGAAGCAGCTGAAATATTTAACAACAGACATCCAGAGAAAAATATACACCATACATCAGTAATGAGAATTATGGAAAAATTCAAATCATGTGGAGATGTTAATAATAAATTCACAAACAAACGTCGAAAACTTGTTGCAAGTGAGGAGATGAAGTTAAATGTAATGTTATCTGCAGTGGAAAACCCTAAATTGTCTCTGCGAAAAAGGGCATCTTCGCTTCCAGATAAAATTGGTAAAGATACAATAGCAAAAATCTTTGAAGAGAACAAGTTTCATCCATATAAACCACAATATATCCATACTTTAAATCCTGGAGACTACGACAGGCGACTAGAATTTTGTTTTCTTATCCAAGGAAAGCTAGAAGACGATCCTTTTTTGGCTAGGAAAATAATTTTTTCTGACGAAGCTACATTTACGTCTAATGGAACAGTGTCGTCGCAAAATTGTTGATGGTGGACTGACTCCAATCCTCACTTTACGATTAAAACTCGCGATCAATATTATTTTAAAACTAACGTTTGGTGCGGCATTTACAAGGATAAAATAATTGGCCCTTTTTTTCGACAATCTATGACTTCTCAACGAAATCTAAATTTTTTACAAAATCAGTTGCATGATTTTCTTCGTGATCTTCCAAGACATGAACGGCAACAGGTATGGTACCAGCAGGACGGCGCAACATGTCATAGTACGCTGGAAGTAACGCAATACCTTGAAAATATCTTTAATGGAAGATTAATTCATAGATATTCCGATATTTTTGGCCAGCTAGGTCGCCACATTTAACCCCATTAGATTTTTTCTTATGGGGTTACTTAAAAGAAAGGGTATATCAACACAGGCCATTCACAAACGTAGAACATTTGGAAACAATTATTACGGAAACAATTCAGGGTGTAACTCCGAATATAATTAGAAATGTATTGAGGAAATTTTCTTCTAGAACGGAAACCTGTATTGTAAGAGAAGGCGGAAACGTTGAAGCAATAGTGAATTGATGATAAGCTAGGTATTACACGTTTGTTACGCAATTAACATTATTAGCACTGTATTTATAATTAAGTATCGTCTACATACATATGAATTGAACATAATTTACAAAATTATGAAAGTTGTAAACGTAAATTGTTTAGAATAAGGTACCCAATATTGAACCCTGCAGGACTTCAGATCTGACAGATCACTTTTACACATGGTAATAGCATCAGGACCAAGCCCTATAGAATTTAATAGGTATAGCCAAACAAACGGAACGGTTAATTGTATCAAACGCCCTACTAAAATCCAACAATATTAACGCGGAAATTTTCTTCTCATCAGCAGCACGAATCAAATTTTATCAGTAATTCTTAGCAAGGCGGTCGCACAACTATAGCTAGGACGAAATTCAGATTGGATATCAGAAGTTATTTTGTAATTTTAATGAAAGTTCTTAGTTGATCGTTCATTATTTTTTCGAGTGCTTAAGTATTGGGAGTATACCGATGAGTTGAAGATGGTTATACTCAGTTGGATCTGAAATCTTAGGAATAGGTATTATGACAATTTTCTTCCCAGCTGCAAGAAAAATTTTAGACGTGAGGCAGTTTATGATATATAGAACAACATAATTTTATTAATTTAATATTGAAATTATTTCATCCCGTAGCGTTGCTTTTTATATCATTAATTAGTTCAGCAATATTTGAAACTGTAACTGTTAAAAAGTTATAGAGTTCCATATTATTTAGATGTTTATTTCCGTAAAAAGCGATAGTATTAGTGGGAGAAAAATTTACGTTAGACATGGTTTCTAAATAAAAATTATTATTATTTTCATTAGGATCTTTCTTGAATTAGCATTAGCAAGTAGAAGGTAAGAGCCAAAATTCGCCGGTGTGAAATTCTTGACCATGAAAGAAACGGCGTAGATTGACAATTAAATCGTTACATTACATCGTTTCAGCAACAATTCAATACCCATAAAAAATATTCTTTTGGTTTGTCTTCAAAATGTGCCCTGCACTGTGTGTGCACTGCAAAATGTGTCTCTTCGTCGTCACTAAAATGGCGTCCGTGAAGGTCCTTTTTCAAACTTCTAAATAGATAATAGTCACTGAAGGGGGGGGGGTTCATTTGTTCAAAACCGTAGTCACGAATTGCGGCTTGCGCAATACGTCGGCAGGGTTTTCTCCACAGAGTTCCAACAAGGATCGAGCACATTCAACACGACGCTGGCGCTGAACTGCTAAAAGATGTTTAGGAACCCACCTTGCACTAACTTTACTCACGCTTAAATTATCCTGGAGGATTATGGGCGAACGCTTGTATCGAAAATGGTATTTGAAAATGAAATTAATATTTCTGTCACCTTCAAGCGTCGATCGCTTAATACAACAAGATCAACAAGAGCAATCTTATGGTCCGTCACCATTTCCACCGTCCTTGCATCTTCCAAGGATTCCTGCACCTTTTGAAACCGTTTTCACCAATCTTTTACCACAAAATAAGATTTTCTCCGTACACCCCATTCGGTCGATCGTTGATGTTTTGAGGTCAAAGAACTTCTCGGGTAAGGAATTTGATAACAGCTCGATCGATTCTAACATCGTGATGAACGAATGTCAGTTATAAAATACAAATTGACATACAATCAATTTTTGTTTTTTTCAAGGCTATAATAAGACTTTTTGACCCGTTACGATACCTGGATCTACGTCAGGCCGGGAAATTTTGGCGCTTACCTCGTATGTATTCAAATTAGGCGGTTTTTCTCTTACATACTCTTCCTTAATTTTCTGAATTCAGAATTCATCAAGTACGTTCCTTACAATTGTCTAGGACTTCCTAGAAGTTTACATAATTATATAAACAAAATAGAAGCTGCAAATCATTTTTACTTTTCGATCTCAAACTTTACAATAGTAGATGTAACTTACTTTAAACACAGAGCGAAAAAGTCCATTAAACAAAGAAAGAAACTTCCAAGTCCTTCTAACAAACAATAAAAGTTAAATGAAAGACGTTTTCAGTATTTTACCTTGTAATAAAGCTTTACTTTAAATTTTTTTATGTTTCTCGTACCTAATAATCTTTATGATAGCGGCCATTCCACTTCACTTAATATTCCCGTAGGGAGACGATTTTATTAAAATGTTAACCTGTTTCATGCATTCTTTTCTTGCAACATTATAATCTCAATTTCTATGGATTTTAACTATTATTTCTGTGATTTTTATGAGCTTTTATTTCCCAACATGACAAAAATACTATGACCACTTCAAACACGCGATGTCGTGATAACAAAATATTTGAATGCCTTAATTTAATAAATTGGATCATTGGCTTCTTTTTATTTGTACAAAAAATATCTAAACTATGTTTACTTTCTCTACAAAAAAGGAAGTTTACACATAGTCCAGTGGTTTTTTACTAATTTGTAAAATCAATTTCAATTTATTTTCGATGTAAATTGATATACAGGCTGTCCCACTTAGAACTTTATAACAAGTTTTCAGGAATATATGCATTTTATGTAAAAGGAGCATTTGTACTGAAAGAAAAAAGTGTGATTATTCATGTTTTGGAAGTTATATATATGTATATATTTTTTTCTGATATTTCCAGGATAAATTTCACTGTTCGTACCAAGAACCGAGTTAACTATTTTTTATTAAAAGCATAAGACGTGATCACACTTTAAATTAATTTATCTTAACGTATTCCTTATTCTATTTCTCAGAAAAACATCTATAGTAAAGAACAGATTTCTCTTTGTTTATCCTACCGTGTAACGCACGGTCGAATCGTGTAACGTGTAACGCACGCTCTGTCTAATCGAACAGAGAAGGGCACCCGACTGCAATCGGCAACGGCGGCAACCGAAATTCGCACGCCGCACAGTGTTTCAGAAACGTATAATCTTGATGGAATTTAAGAAAAATATAGGGATAACAAATACAACTTTTATAGAAAACTTTTTTCTTTATCTCCAAGCATAACAATGATAATGGGGTGGTCAATATATAATGAATGACTCTTTACATTTTTTTGTGAATTTCAAAACACTTCATTTGTGTGCCTAAAATCATAAATTGAAAGAATAGTTTATAACTTCCTTTAAATTTAAAGATAAAAATTAAGTATAATTAAGTAAAAAAGAAACGTCATGCTGAAACATCTGCAAGAAAGCTATAATCATTCAATATGCGGACTTGACTTTAAATAGCTCTGAGAAACTTATAGGCAAATCTTGGCAGTTCATATTTTGTTATGTCATAAACAAAATACTACAAAATAGTATTAAACAAAAAACTGTGCGGGTAAGTTCCGATGAAAATATATAAAAGAAAACAGGCTTCATTGCTTCAGTTTTATGTCATTTTTGCAGATCAACTGTTTACAGCCGTGTAGTTTCCCTAAACTACGCCCTAACATGTATTCTTGCTAGTATAGTTTGTAACAACTAAAAACGAAGTCCCGCGATTGGTCACCAATTGTAACGTTTATGTTAATTACACTGAAAATTACTATAACAACATACTTTCAGAATACTGAATACTTACTGTAATGCTCCGACGTTTGAGATCTCTTATATCAAATTGTAATTCAGGCGTAAGTCTGATTCTCATAACATACTAACTGTAGAGAAAAATAACAGGAAGTAGACATAATAAGAAATATTTGGGCGCCATGCCAGTCTCGGTAGATTAGTGGTTTGCATGTTTGCTTCATAATCCTAAGATCGCAGGTTCGATCCCCGGCCGAGCTGGTAATTTTTCATAACGGAGAAAAACTAAAAACATTCGTCTCGGATAGGAAGTAAAACTGTAGGTCCCGTGTCAATGCGATGTTGGGCACGTTAAAAATCCCTACTGGGGGTGGAATTCCCCCAGATTCGGCTAAATTCTAGTAGGGTCGGCCAAATGATCATAGCAATCGGTGCCATGAGGTACGAAGGATGCTTCGACCAAAATAAAAAAATAAATAAAATAAATAAATATGGGCGCCATCTGCTTTGATAGTCTTGAACGTCAGCATTCGAAAGCAGAAACGAATACTGGCAATGTTGATTAAATTCAATTAATAGTCATGATTTGTTACGTTAATGTTAAACTAGTTGGGATACATTAAAGACTTTCACAAGGGAATGGTCCAATATTATCATAGTAATAATTGATTTAAATTCTTATTTATTCGTAGGAAAAATAATTAATTGTTTTCACATAGAAAAATCACAAGAACAAAAATAATACTGTTCTCTTAAAGGATCCTTAGTAAGAAAAGAATAATTAGGTAATTAGCAAACAAATTACATATCATGATAGACACAAATCATAACATCAACTTATTGCTAGCGAACAAAATATCCAATACTCCTTGATACATTGGGAGAATATAATAATTCTCGAAGCTTCCCACAAAGCAACACTTGAACGATGATAACCTCGTTACGTTTATCACTATAAACAAAACACTCTACAATTCGTAGATGCAGGAAGAAATTGGAAAGTTTTATTTGCAAATACCATTTTCTTTTACTTAAAGTCAACGAACTGAAATTCACCATAATTATCTCGTAGTTATAATTTCACTATCAGTCCCTTAATAAAAGACCAAAAGAAAAAACCATATAGTTCAACAATAACTTTTGTTAGTTATTTAAAATTATTAAAAATAACACTTGAAAGTGTATCAGGCTATGATAGTATTAAATTTATTATTAGGTTTAAGTACGACACCCTTTTGTACCGTGTCTCAAATTATTATTGCAAACTGGATCGCGGCAATTAGAATTTTAGTTTCAACTTGATTAACCCTTGTATTTTCTTGAGGGGTTTTAAATCATAATTCATCCAAAACTATTCTGTTTATTGTTAGTACACATTAACATTTTTTCTAACTTATTAATTTGAAAATGAACTTCACTTGGACTTCGCAAATTTATTTATAGAAATCTTTTAAAATTCCCTTGGCCACATTACTAATCGATTGATTAGAAAACTGTACTGTACTAAATTAACGGTAAAGGAAAACTGTATACATGTAATTTGATATACTTAATTTAACACAAAAACTGTAATAAGTTGCCCGTCTTTGACGGCGAATCATACTGTATTTTACGCCAAATGACAGGCCGCGTGCCGTCTGTCTTGAAGTGTCAGGCCAGACTCTTTGGAGAGTTGTGTGAAGAATATGGTCGCGCCATAATCTTTAAAGAAAATAATTTTAAACTGGCCTATCCAAGAAAAGTTGATATTTCGTCGACCAATGGGAGAGCCTTCGGGAACATTTCAGGGACTTCACCACTAATTTACATGTGGTTTCAATACTTTTTATACGTCTGCACTTAGAAGAATCTATTCAAATAGTACGTACAGGAACTGATAAACTTAAGGTTTAATGCGTCCCTTGTAAAAAAGCCAATATGATTTCTAAATATTTATAATTGTCTATATCTTCGCTACGACAAACAATTTGTAGCAGTGGGAAGGTTCTGCAATGAACTTTGATATTTACAAAGACGTCAAATGCAATAAAATAATGCCAACATGATTATTCTAGGAACAATGTTATCTGTAATTTTATTCTAGAAGGACTGTCGTTTAAACGAAAACATTTTAGGGTAACTCTTGACATTAAAGAACACCAATTAATTCAGAATATCGTCTGTATTTCTAATCCAACTGAAATATATTGAAAGCCTTGCTGAGGTTTGTTTACCATTAATACATATAAAATTACATTTCTATAAAATTGAGAATTTGAATACGTTACACGTTATAGAAGAACGATCGTAAAAGAGTTTAAAAGAAAAAACTTAAAAGATGCAAATATTATTATAAAAAAATAGCATTTCAAATATAGACGATTTTGTTAAATGCAAGTAGCCTCATAATATACTCACTCGAAATGTAAATGAAGTACAGTAGCGCAAAGAGCGGGAAAATATCGCAATTTACACCTATTTTAGAATGTTATGAACAATATCCCGAATAAAAGTTTGTCGATATCAATTCATGAAAAACATAATCAGTTGCCCAACTGTGTTATTATATGAAATGAGCGACGTTATTATTTTGATGTTGAATGGACGACTGTAAATTTTAACCACACGACAAATGCACATCTAGAATTCGACACTATATGACAAAGGTAGTCCATTAGCCTAGTAACTGAGGGGAGCTGAGATGGGCAATGCAGCTTTTTTTCTTTAATTTTGTTATTGTTATTTAATTAAACAAGATTTTGCATAAAATAGAAATTTTGGGCAGTTAGGTATATGTTTATAGATTAGGGGAAAATACTTGAAGCGGTTCGATTAATTATAGTTAGTCTAGAAATTTTATTTACACAACTATTACAAATTTGTTCAGTTTAATATCTTTTACACATTCTATAGCTATTTAACAATTCATTTAATTTTTTTTTCTAATAGATATTTTCTTTTTGCTACATTTGTATTTTTATAAAAATACAAATAACTCAGACTATTTCCTTCTAATGTTTCGTATATGGACGTTAGTAGAAGCAGTCGCGATGCAGTACGCGCCTTGTAATGATCTTTTAATGTGGGATAAGCGTGTCCTATCGCCTTAATGAATCGGCCGAGTAAGGTTTCCTGCTTCTGTCGTATTTCTCTTTTCCCTCTGCTTTTAAAAGTTTTATCTAGTTATAAGAGGATATAATATTACACTCTGAGAAATTAAACGTGTACTTCTGCAAGCTATCTAATACTATGATTAGTATAGTTTTGTTAAACTTTAGGTTTCTGACATATTGTTCTCTGACATTTGCTTCCGTTTTTGTATTTAAAAATTCATATTTGGTATTTACGTTTTGATACGATGTTTTATTGTAAAAAGCCCTCATTGAGATGTTTGGTCTGTTATCTCAAGGCGGTAAATTCCAATTTAGAGTTGTGTGTCTTGATGTGTGTCTAATTGCCTACGTCAGGTCATAATGGCTTTTATATAGTCATATCCAATACAATATTGAATTATTGATGTGACTGTGTATGTTTTATCATGACCCTAGGTGTCACCACCAGCTTTTCAGCTTCTACCTTCAATCTGACAAGTATTTGTGAAGTGTAAAAGTCAACCATAATTTTTTAACCATAACTTTTATTGGCTCTATTAGGTTTTTTGATATATTTTTTAATGCTTGTGATGATGATTATTATTATTCATAGGTTGCTATGAATCTATGTTTAATATTAGAAATATTATTTATAAAAGCATGTATTCTGGTTTCTGCTATATTGAAACTATAATAATTAAATAGTAGGTATATTCTGTAACGAAGTGGTGGTTCCTCTCGCTCGCTTTTAGCTCGCGTTCGGAACCTACTCGCATCGAATTTTCATTCAAACCAAGTAACCTTCTCCAAGACCACAAGAAAACTTAAACTTAGCAGTATTTTCAATTTGAAAACACAATAACTTTAAAAAGTATGACATTTAATGTAAACAATGAAATCAAGGCTAACGTTTTTTTTATTATACTGTTACAGAATATTCATTCCATATCTAATAATGGAATGAAATATATGCAAAATACATAAGTAGGGTAGTGTTTTAGAATATTTATTCTACAACAAAAGTTAGAATATTAAGTTTTTATTATTAAAATTAATTTCAGAATTTACATATTGCATAGTGGTTGCGGAGAAACTAACATTCTGACATCTGGATAATCAAATTATTTTAACCTTTTTCTTTTACTTATACTTTAATACGTACTTACACTAATTAGTTTTTTATGGTTTGTCTCTATTATACAAAACTTATCATAATTTACGATTACTTAATTATTTATTATGTTTTGTGTTTTTGTTACCATATACAGTGCGAATGTAAAGTCTGGAATTATTAAAGTAAAACTTTTATAAATGTTTTTTAAAGAAATCCTGGAACACGGCAATTTTTTCAAGAAAGAAATCTTTTACTGTAATTATTACCTTTAAACTGCCTTTTGTTTTTGAGTTATTACGCCAGCGATACTTTTTCTAAATGGGAACATTAATGTTGTAAAAACCATAACATTTTAGAAAAATTTATAAAAAGATGCTTTGGTAGAGTTCACATTTTATAGGTCACTTTTCAACTATCGACTTGATTAGTTTCTATTTTTGGTTCTAATTGGCTGTTATGGCATAAGACATGATACGCCATATGCTATATTTGGGTTTTTTTTTGATACACAAACAATCTTTTTATGAACGTCAGTATTTACGTTGAAGAACGTAGTAGTTATATAAAAGTAGGAAGTACTTTTTGCATTTCTCTCTATAATAATCTATATATTTAAAACACAAGACTTATTTTTGTTCCAGTTCGTTTGAAAGTTCCACCAGGCCGATTTACGTCATTCTTTTTTTACATTAGTCATTAATTTAAATAAATATATAATGTTTAATTTGAGACGCGTAAATAGACATTAACTTGGGGTGCCCTCTCACTTTCTACGGTGGTAAGTTTTAGAACTATTCACGATTACTAATCTAGGTATTAATCAACACTACTTACTTTTCATTTAACTTTTATATTTTTGAAACCGTCCTTTTTTTAGTCTGTGAAGTTTTAGTTTTGTGATTTTTTAATTATTTAAATTTTTAAGCAATATTTGTAATTGATGCATTTCAATATTCCCAAGGCACATTGCTTCGTCACGTTTTAGTACTAAACATCCTCCCTATACCTGCTTACTATGTCACCAGCAGTTCTTAGTCGAGTTTCACAGTATTTGCTGTGGAGCATTCTCACAAAATTTGATATTTCTGCCTGGCTCTGTGCGTTCGTTCTTTCGAAATTTTTAAGTTCTGCAGAATGGGATATTTGATAAAAAAGTAGAATAGTAATGTCTAAGAACTAATGTTTTATCTCTTAAGGAGCATGGACCGGAGGAAAAGAACCAACAAAGTTTCGAAAGCTGGTATATTAAGTATACATATATGATATATGAATTCACTGCAGAATTTTACCTAAATTTCACTACAGCCGATTTTACATTGTTTTCCGTTATGTAAATCATGCGACAGGGGTTGGTTTCCATATACAAACTCGTAAGTCAAGTATCTTAGAGGAAAACGTTTTTAGAATGCGCGGCAAATTTGAAATATTTAACGTGATAAAACATATAAATGCTACTTAAAAATAAATGCTTCAGTTGTTTTGTAACTTTTTTAATTTATGTAACATGTATATTTAGATAAGTATTGCAACAAAGATCAGTATATGAAAAAATGAAATTTTTAAATTTAAAAGTTCAGTATAAAAATTTTCTTTTGCGGTATCGTTCCTTTATACAGTTACACTGAGTACTTATGTTCAGACAGTTATTTCGAAGAAGTAAAGAACTGAAAATAAACATATTTTGCTGAAACTTTAAATATCTATATTTTGGTTTATAAACCTTTCAACAATGAAGTCATCCATGCCATTTCAGCACTTTTTGTTGAACTTAGGTAGAATAATAATATTGTTCGCATTTTTGCAGGATTATGTTCAATATCTGTTACATATAATGCTTTAATTGCTGTTACGGTAGGTATTTCAACGATGTGTTGTGTTTACAAACTTTGTGTGTATCTAGATCAAGATTTAAAACTTACTAAACCGTTAACACTGAAAATATGACTGCAACTTTGTGTTCTATTTCGAGCATCTTTATAATTTCACAAAAATAAACCGAGAGAATGTCAGCAATGTGTATATTAAAAAAAATAACGTGTGTGTTTACCTGTTTTAATTTTTCTCGTCATGAAAATGTTTTAAATATTTTTAAAAAGCAAAAAAGCATAATAAAAGCAAAATTGTAAAAGGTATACATTTTTTAAGATTCAGCTAAAAGACTAGATTTTTAAGTTGTAAATATTAAATTCAGTTATGAAATACGTGCTTCCACTACAAAAGTAATACGTTCTTTGTACTATATTTTCATCATATTCTCATATTTAATAAGGGCACGGTTCTAAAATGAATATGAAAATAACTTGCGAGCACTGCAATCAATGACGTAAAACGTTTTCGGTATCTGCCTTTCAATAATTTAACGTTGCCTACCTATACGAATACTCGATGGTTCAGGAAAGTTTCGATCATTCACTCAGATAGAATTACTTTTATCTTACTTTAATTAACCGAATCGATATGTCATTTCCATATCTATCCATAGTTTTCGGTTGATTGAGAAATAACAAAGAATTTAATACTAATCGAAAAAAAACATCAAACACTTTTGAAGCTTTTCAAAAGATAACCTTTTGGTAACAAAATTGTATGATATTTCAAATCCTATTTGCTTTATGTAGTAGACACAGGTTCATAAATTCAGGAACACCTTAACATTTTTTTAAGAAAGATATAACCGATCCTACAATGGCACTATTATAAGTACTATTGTAACTAAAATGCAACGTAATACATAAACACAATTTTTCTGCTTTTCAATTAAAATGTAACACAGGACGCTCTTGTCTTTTTCACAAAAATATAATTTTTACTTAAGAGTTTTTTTTTAAGTTTTTACTTACTTAAGAGTTTACTTTTAAGAATTTTCTTGGCACCCACAGATTAAAAACTATAACAGCAAATAACGATACCGGTAACTACTTTCGTTGTCGGTACTTGCTTCTCATTGGTTTATTTTAATGGGACGGAACTACCGACAACCGAATTTATAGCCTGGAAAATGATTACAGAAATTTAAAGTCTGCCCACAATGAATTTGTTTATTGTTTACTAGTTTACTAGTGGTGGTTAAGTGAAGTGAGTTTAATAGTGAATAGTTTGTGGGAAAATATGAAACGACAGTGAATAGTGAAAATGGAATTAAATATTCCAGAATGTAGATATTGGAATAAGGACCGGGAACCTTTTGGTGTCACTCAACTTATTTTATCATCATTCCCTTTTGACTTTTTGCACATGCATTTTTGTACAAATATGTGTGCTTCGTTTCAAAAGAGACGATTGACATTGAAGTGACGAGATTGAAAATTTGAATAGATAAAAGCAAATAATAATAATAATTGCTACAACCCATAGCCTGGAAACCAGGCCCCAGAAGCAATAAGCTTGTGCGGGAGGGAGGGGGCGATTATTATTATTACGTAGGCCCTAAATGCGGCTGCAGCCGACTTACAGATGGAACAGCGCAAATCCCACATTTGTGTCACAGCTAAGGAAAACTGCAGAAAACCTTAACCAGATCTGCCGGCACCGGAAATCGACCGCGGGTCGCTTGGGTGAAAGTCCAGCACTCTAGACAGTACACTACCAAGGCTGTTATATAAATACTATATTAAGTAATGGAAAAAGTATTTCTGTAGTAGATCGCAGATTTATTTTAGGAATTCTTCCAAGTCCACAAATATTTAGTTCAAATACGTGCAGAGTAAAAATGTTTTTTTTGCTTTTCTATTACCGCCAATAGAAAGTAACTACGGGCAACGAAAGTATAATTACGGGTAGCGGTTACTTTACGGTTATATTGCCTATTTCTGAAATTATCTCCTACCTTCTATTGATCTGAGTTTTACGTAAATCTGTATAATTAGCACATATTTTATAACTGATATCTACGTACATCTTTCATTTTAATTTAAATAAATGCATCGATTTTAAATAAAATAATTAGATAGAAAAAGCATAAAGAAGCGAAATCAGCTTGAACTTTTTCTGAAGAAAAAATACAACAAATCACTTATCTTGCAAAGCACACAAGTCTTATTTGTACAACATTAAATCTAGATTTTATACATGTGTTAGTTAATCATAGAAATAAATAAACCTTGAGAAAATAACATGTATGATACCAAAATAGACTGCATGCCTCTGGTATTTGTACCTGGGGGCTTTTACTATACTTAAGAGTTGTAGCTGGTATTAAAGAGGTTGCTTGGTGTTGCCGAGGGGCCGTTGATGGGCTGGAGATGCTAAATTGGCGAAGATTCGGTATTGGATATTTTGACATATATATGGATGTTTGCAGTGAATGGATATTGTGGATATATTGTTCTTGGTACATATAATTTCAAGGATGTAGTAGAGGACTAGTTTGAAAGTAGATAATAAATTTGAGTGGAGAGTATTTTATAATAGAAAAACTGGTAGAAGTTTCACAAGTTCCTAATCCTTCTTCTTGACTCCTAAGACTTCTTGACATATTTTTTTCCCTAAAAATGTTTGTCCCGGCTGTAAAACCCAGAAAGTTTAAATAACTTTTTTAAGATTAATTTAATGCGGAAAAAATTGTTATGCTGAAGCAAAATACCCAGTACTATAGTCTAACAAACAAATGAAGGATCTAGGTCGCCGAAATTACGAGGGCTAACTTGCATACCGTATCGCGAATCACGCGGGCAACGTACGTCACTGACAGTTTTAACAGCTTATATAATGTCAGTGTTGCTTAAAATCTGATCTTAGATTTTATGTGTTTACCAGGTGGTGATCACGCGGCGACCTAGATCCTTCATTTGTTTGTTAGAGTATAATCAAACTAAAACATACCGCCGTCGTCTTTGATTTTAGTATGTCATTGTATAACTGTGGCACTCATCGTGAAGCATTCGTTGCTCAATATGGGAAGAAAGGAAAAAATAAAACGGTTCCTCGATTATAATATAACCACCAATTCATATACACACACTCACACCCGAAGGTTCTTGGCTATAAATAGTGCAGGATTGTGTGATAAATAAAATTATTCCTATCGATATCTTCTCAGTATTTCAAGGAAGCGGGCGAGTACGCCACTGTTTTTCGATAAATACTTTCTTGCGTAATGTCATTTAAAAGAAATATTTATTAGTGTATTAAGTGTATTTTATATGAAGTAACATATGAAACGAATTAAAGAAGGCTGTGCCGAAGTTTTCAAGTTGACACTGGGCAGTATTATACAATTCAAATAACACAGTCTTAACGAAAAAATAATTATCGTATGTAGAACCCTCAACATAAATGTTAAGACTATAGATTTCGTTAGGCTCAGAGTGAGGTATCGCAACTATAGGTATAGGCAAATATAAAAAAAAATGGGTAAAACTAAAAATGCGGAATGTTTTAATATACTCATTTTATGTGAAAGTCTATCAATTATTACTCTTTTCTGAATTTAGTTGCAAACAAGTCGCAAACCGTATTTCGCTACTTTTTTATATTCTTAAAAAACATTAAAAATAGCTTTTTTGATTCACAACAAGTTCGTCGCACCAGCCATTTCAAATTTGATTCAAAATAAAAATAAATTTATTTTTAGAACAATTTTATTATTAGATATTTATGATCTTTGATCCATTTAATTGTTCTGCACCAGCTCAGTCCAACTTTCAAACGATGTTATCTCAATTTACCCAAGGGAGTGATATCAAGACAACGTATATAGAGCAGAACAAAGGACCAGGTCAAAAACCTTCAATAAACGAGTGTAAATTAGATTTTATAATATTTTGATTAACAACTATCTTATTCTGAAAAGAAGGAGATGAATACAATAGAAATATCTTATATTCAGCAAATTATATAAGGCTCCTCTTCCTATGTTTGTTAATACGTCATTTACTTGAGAGCAAACGCAAACAAATACTCCATTTCTAGGAGAATTATGTTTTTCTTTCAGCAGAACACTTCGAATGAAGACACGCTACACCACGATACTTGAGTTTTGGCGCTATCATCGAACTAATTAGGGAAAATAGGACCGTAGATGATGTGAAACTGAATACCAACTTAGTACCTGCTGAGGGTTTAGGGGCGGCGTAAATAATTTTTTTTAATTACGAAGAGAAAAATTATAATAATATGATAATAACGTCTATAAACTTAAAAAAGGATATACAATACAAGGTAGATTTTCTATGTAATACAGCGTCATATAAATATATAATCTGTATTGAATAAGTTAATAGATAGAAAAGTATCGGTACTTTAGTAATGTTGCGGTAACACTTTACCTCTTTTACACTAACATTGCTTTACAAATAATTACATTTCTGAACTGCGCGATAACCAATAACGCGAACCTTGCACTCTAAAAAATTCCCCTTCAATTTACCCTAAAAAATGGAGGTAACTATGTTACCTCCATTTTTTGGGGTAAATTTACTTCAAAGTGTAATTTTCATAGGAAGTAGGAAATTTCAATATTAGGTTAAATTTGCATTGTCATGTTTCCTTTTTAAATAAATTTACAGATTAAAATTACGATTTCAATGCAATCTTACATTTTAACATTAAAACACCTGCGTAAAGTTATAACTTTACCTAATATTGACCTAATATTGAAATTTCCCACTTCCTATGAAAATTACACGTGGAAGTAAATTTACCCCAAAAAATGGAGGCAACATACTTGCCTCCATTTTTTAGGGTATAATTCACCGGTAATTTTTTAGAGTGTGTAACCTTTAACCTTACGTTGAAGTTCTTCCGCTTCTATAATCACTTATTGACGTATTCAGAATTAATGGTAGGATCATAGATTCGAAATAAAACATGAGATAACTTAACACTAGATTTATTATTATTAACAAGAAAATTAAAAATGGTTTGAATTATACATTAATTGCATTGATCAATTTCAATCTTAATTAACACGTCGCGTGTGATTTCCAAAAGATCCCACCTGGCAAAAAGTCGTTTTTGTATGATTTTAGATCCAAAACTGACGTGGCTCCGAAATACAAGAAAATTAAGTCTAGACAAAGAGAAACATTTTTAAATAATTAATTAGTCATTTTGGTTAAGTTAACAAGATGTTGAGAAAGATGTTTTTTTGCACATAGAGAGGCGGTGATAATGACGACAGCTTGTTACGCTAGTAGAAAACGATTTTTAGTGACAAGCGGTTTGGACAAAAAATCGTTTTTTGTTATTGCATTCTTATTGTTAAAATTAGGAATATTTCCCTGAGGAAAATAATATGAAAGGTGTTGATTTAGCGAAAACCTCTTGACGGTACCTCTATTAATAAACAAGAAAACATAGTTAAAGCTATTTCATCATATCAGTCTAAAATAAAACGCTTTTTGTCTGAAAATTAATGATATATGAAACGCAAGGTTTCTTTGTAACTTCTACAAAACTTTCATACATATATGGCACATTGTTTCCGAGAAGCAAATTACTTAATTTACTCTTATTGAAATTGTTCCTAAAAATGGGTACCTTTTATTACATATCGTCGATAAAAACAAAAGTATAGCACTTGAAAATATATTATATGTAAAAATAAATTTACTATTTGTTCGTTTTTTAAATATTTAATTTGGTTTCGTAGTTTATGAGCAATACGATTTTAAAGTCAGAGATCTTTAAAAAACGGAATGAAATAAATTTTCAAAAGACTGCTTTCCGCGAAACAGCACATATTTATTATTGTGAAAAATGTTTATTTCACGTTGTTTGTAGTACATGTGAGATACAGGCGCAGTCGAATCAATAAAATTGACATTTACACAATAAGAACAGGTTATCGTTTCCCATTTTTGAAAATCAAAAAATACAAATCATGTACTGTCTTTCCAAATTTTGTTTTGTTTTAAAAAAATCTTTTTTGCTTGTTTTGTATTTTTAATGTAATGTGATTACAATGGGCGTACTTAAAATTTAAAATGCGACTTTTTTCGAAAACTAGCAGGATGTTGATAAGGAAAATATGTTCTAAATCATTATAGCTACCCTCCCTCCCATTACGAGGTTTCTAGTTATATTAGTTTCACTCTGTCTAGTCTAGTCTAGTTTTTCTCGCCACTCATACACACGACGGCCTCCCTGGATTCTTCAATATAAACGGCGTTTCACTACAGTATAATTGGAAATTTTCAAGATGTTTCAAGTGCGATCATGACTTTTTAGGTATTTAGTAAAAATAATATTTTTTATGCATTTCGTAAGTTTGTAACGTGTAGAATTATACGTTACAAATACATCAATTCTTTGTCATGGATTATCTCATTAAAAAGTTTAATAGCTAAAATGCTCCATATATTCAAATTCTGATTATTCAAGTTAACTAGAAATATTTCGTTTTTATTTGCTGTGCTGTAAACAAGGAAAACTTTTTTGATAAAAGACTTATTTTAGACATTTTTCTAGACAATACTTTTTGTATTTTGTTCTACAGTGCATGAAATCATGTCTGTCCACTTGTATTCACTAAGCTTGTATTCAGATTGGAGAAGTGTCTTGGGAACAGCGGTGTGCATCATTGTCATAAGTATCATCTAATGGAAATCGTGGATTTTAACTACATGCAAGCTGGAAAAGTTGACTTTGTTTGAGTTAAAAGAAGTTAGTTATTGTTCTGAAATAAATAATACATTATTGTTAATAATCTACCTGACAATTGTTCCGATAGCTAAGCCGTCATTATCAAAGGTAATATAAATATAAAGTAGATACAAAATATAGATAACTAGATAAAAAGATAAAAATAATAAAAATTAAATAAATATAATATAAAGTAACGGTGAATTACTAAGCTCAATCGGTTCATTCATTAAAGGTACCCTGAATTTGTGTTTTTAAATCTCAAAAGCTTCTAAAATGTCGAATTAGCGTTTGTTATTACAAAAATGTGTGAATTTAAGATTATTTTTGGGAGTCATTGTGCGATTCTGTTCTGAAAGGTGTTTGGCGTTAATAGATTTTACAGACTGTTTATTTCTGTAGCAAGGCACATGCTCTTTATATTTTATGTCAAAATCTCGAAGTGTTTGTCCAATATATACCGAACTAAAAAAGTACAATTCAAACGGTAAATGTTCAATTTCATTTTTCATCAACTTTGTCTGATATTTTGCTAAAATAAGGTATTGCGGTGATGTAAAGTTACCTTATTGAAAATTCAACGATTATAATAATAATAATAGAACTTTTAAAGTCTCCGATAGTCTCGGAAAGCAAAGGGATAATGAATATTATGTTTATTTACAGTACACATGCAATAAAAATAACTATAGACAGGCTAGGATACTAGTTTCATTAATTTAAATGGTTACATGCTAGATTATGTATAGAATTATTGATATCGTACAAGGCAGAATAAAAGTAATACGATCTTTTTGGCCATACATAACCTTACTTTAGTAAAAGTTGATAAATATTAAAGTAGGAATCTGAGTCAATTTAGTAGTTATATTACAAAACATGCTTTAGGTAGCTTAGGATATAAGATTAGGATATCATTTCAACTTTTCTTAAATGTTTTAGCTTCATGTTAGATTCTTGTATTACCGTTGGGTATCGCAGATAATAAGTTTCCACTTCCCAGAAAGCTAACATAGCTTCGAGTGGATGTTTCACTGAAGATAGTTAAACTAAGTCATTATCTTGAAATCTATTATGCCACAATTAACTTACCTATCTTTATATCTAGACAATCTTCTATTGTATTTGAGAAGGAATCGGGATTAGGGTTCATTTTACAGTTTAGCATATTATTGATGTTTATTTAATGTTTTTCACCATTTCTTTATTCAGTCACCTGAAGTAGTGTATCCTGGACGATAATAGCTGGAATGTTGTTCAGTTTAAGATTTTATTAAGGCAGGACTACTTCCATTAGCATCATGTTTTTCACAAAACCGTGGCGGTCAATTTCATGTTTTCAGTTTCTCATTAGTATTTAGTTGTAGTTATTGTATATTTATGTAGAAGTTGCCATGCCTTATGAGGTAACTATCCCATGTACTAAATTAACTGGAATTTTTATAGTTTAGGTGTAATTAAGTTTTAATTAATTTTGTTACAGCTTACGGTTTTTTGTTAATTTTCTCTGTTAATAATTATTTTGGACCGTAAGTGTTCTAAATTGCTTTATTCGTCTTTTTACCAGCTATCTTTTCATGTAAATAGATTTAAGAAATTCGTTAATTGCGATCACATATTTAAATTTTGTGACGTCATAAACAATCGCGTTCAAGAAGTTTTGCAAGTTTTTCGATTGTTTTCAGTCAAAGGTATATAGTGACCTGCAAAAGAAAACAAAGTCAGTCAGTTAAAAATCAAAGTGCGAAAATTACATCTCCTGGCTCAAGAAATATAACTAAAAAGTTGGGTGATGTTTCCATATGTTGCTTGTAAACAAACAAACGTCAGTTTTTGAAACAAATTATGCATACCTGTATGAGTTTCATCGAACTTAAGAAGAATCAACCTCACTTTTATATATGCAATTGTATGGAATTACAATGGAATTTATTTTATTTGAACAAGTTTTTCTCGATAAATAAATTGTTCGTTTTTTATAGTGAATGTAACAGCTGTTTTCAACAATTTTGTGTAGTGTGTGTGATCTCGTCATATTTCTCAGCGAGAATTTGAAGGTAGTGTTTCATATAGGATTATTAAGTCAAAAGTAAATAGAAATATTTTTCTTGAAATAAATAAAGATTATTAAAAGTTTCACAGTTTTATTAAAATACAACCTGACAATATTGTTTCAACAGCTATGCTGTCATTATAAATTAAACATAATTATAAACAAACACGTCGCTAAGGTAGATACAAAATAGGTAACTAGATAAAATAATAATAATAATCATAATTAAATATCTAATACTTCCAGTAACGGAGAATTACTGAGCTCAAGTTGTTCATTCATTAAAGGTACTCTGAGTTTGTGTTTGTATATCTCAAAGGCTTCTAAAATGTCTAATTTGCGTTTGTTATTACAAAAATGTAGGAATTTAATATTATTTTGAGGAGTCATTGTGTGATTTTGTTCTAAAAGGTGTTTGGCGTAATTCGATTTTTCAGGATGTTTATTTTTGTAATGACGTACGTGTTCTTTATATCTTATGTCAAAATTTCGAAGTGTTTGTCCAATATATACCGAACTACAAACACAACAATTTAAACGGTAAATGCCCGATTTCATGATATCATGTGTTCTGTCTTTAGCATTAAATAAAAATGAAAAAGTGTTAGTGTTGGTTTTAAATGTTATTTTATAATTGTTGGTTTTTCTTAGTATGTGTGCAATTTTTTCTGATATTTTGCCAAAATATGGTATAGATATGTAATTTGTGTCTTCTGTTTGATTGTCAATGGGATATATTCTTTTGATAGCTAACCTATAATCTTTTTGTTTAATTAAAGTGTCAATCATGTTCGGATTATAATGATTTGCATGTGCTAGTTGTTTAATGGTTGATATCTCTTTGATAAAATCTGATTTTGTTAGTGGAATAGTTAAAGTTCTGTGTACTAATGATCTGTAGGCTGCTATTTTATGTGTATTATGGTGACAAGATTCATTTGGTATTGTTATGTTTGTTTGTGTTGGTTTTCTGTATATGGAAAATTCAAATAGATTGTCTGCGTTAATCTTGATATTTAAGTCTAGAAAGTTTATAGCCCTGTTTTGTTCTGTTTCTAGTGTAAATTTTATATTAGGGTGGATACTGTTTATAAGAATTAAAAATTCATTGATAACCTCAAAAGAACTGTCAAAACAAGCTAAAATGTCATCAACATAACGAAATCAGAACATAATGTGTTTAGAGAGGTTTAATTCAAATATTCGATCTTCAAACTTGTCCATAAATATGTTAGCTAATAGAGGACTTAGAGAATTACCCATAGATAAACCATCCTTTTGTAAATAAATTATGTTATTAAAAGTGAAATAATTTTGACTTATACAAAGGTCAAATAATTGAATTAACTCTAACCTTTTAACTAATTCTATATTACTATTGATCAAGAAACTATCTAATAAAGGAATACATTCTTGTGGGGTATTCTGGAGAACATGTTGCAAATATCAAAACTAACAAGTTTTGAATGTGGTGGAAGATAAATGTTTTGCAGCTTATCTACTAATTCTAATGAATTTCTAACAGAGTATTTCGATTTGTAACCTATCGTGTTAATAATCTGGTTCAGTTTTTTGGATAAAATGTGATTAGGTGCATTGATGTATGATACAACTGATCTTATTGGCATATTCTGTTTGTGGGTTTTTACTAATCCATATAGTTTAGGTATTTGTGGGTTTTTATTAATGATTTGTTGCTTTTCTAATTCTGAAAAGCAGATATTGTAGTTTTCTAAACCTTGTTTTATTTATTTTTTTTTTGGAATTTTGTGGTTGGGTTTTTGTTTAAAGTTTCTAAATTTTCTTTATTAATAAATTCATTAACTTTTTGTATGTAAATATCTTTTGAAAGAATTACCAAAGTGTTACCCTTATCTGCTTTAACAGAAATTAGATTGTTCTCTGTGATTTTCTGTTTTATAGATTGAAGAAGTGATATGTTAGATGTGTTGTATATTTTGCCCTGTTTCAAAGACATCTCTTTTAACAAATTCGAAATTTGGAATTTTGCATAGTTATTATGATCTTTCTTAAGTATAGTTTCGCATTCAACGGCCAAAAATTTCTTTAATTTTGTTGGTAAATTTTGGAAAAGGACAAAATTTGAAACCTTTGTTAAGAAATTGTGTTTCTCTGTCATTGAATGTTATATTCGACAAGTTTATGAAACGAGGATAAAAGTTTGCAGTGTTCTGACAATTAAGGTTATTTTGTAGTGTACGTTTTTGTTGTATAAGTCGATAAAGTTTATTTTTCTGTGTGGTGTATTTTTTTTTGAATTTAATGTGACTGACGGTTTCTCTAATGTCAAAATCTAATATGTCAAATTGGATATTGTGTAATTTATGAGTAAGTTCTGTATGGAGTACCTTTATATAAACGTGCATATTGTCTCTTATACTAAACCATTTATTCGATTCTTCTTTGAGCCATCTTCTTTTGGCATTCCTAATCACTTTTTCAGTAATCGAATTCTTGGTTCTGGTAGTGATGTTTATGTTGTTAGGAATAACCTGACGTTTCAGACATTCTTGGTTAAACCAAACATTCTGACTTGCGATTCCGTGTTTGATCATAAGTTTCTTGTATAACTTGGCTTGTTCTTCTAACAAAGACGAAATAATCTTGTTTATTGTTTCCAGCCTTATTTTGTGGAACTCCATAATCATGAAATAAATAAAGATTATTAAAAGTTTCACAGTTTTTTTAAAATACAACCCGACAATATTGTTTCGACAGCTATGCTGTCATTATCAAAGGTAATATAATTATAAACAAACACGTCGCTAAGGTAGATACAAAATAGGTAACTAGATAAAAGAATAATAATAATCATAATTAAATATCTAATACTTCCAGTAACGGAGAATTACTGAGCTCAAGTTGTTCATTCATTAAAGGTACCCTGAGTTTGTGTTTGTATATCTCAAAGGCTTCTAAAATGTCTAATTTGCGTTTGTTATTACAAAAATGTAGGAATTTAATATTATTTTGAGGAGTCATTGTGTGATTTTGTTCTAAAAGGTGTTTGGCGTAATTCGATTTTTCAGGATGTTTATTTTTGTAATGACGTACGTGTTCTTTATATCTCATGTCAAAATTTCGAAGTGTTTGTCCAATATATACCGAACTACAAAAAGAACAATTTAAACGGTAAATACGTTAGCGACGTGTTTGTTTATAATTATATTACCTTTGATAATGACAGCATAGTTGTCGAAACAATATTGTCAGGTTGTATTTTAATAAAACTGAAACTTTTAATAATCTTTATTTATTTCATGATTCCACAAAATAAGGCTGGAAACCATAAACAAGATTATTTCGTCTTCGTTAGAAGAACAAGCCAAGTTATACAAGAAACTTATGATCAAACACGGAATCGCAAGTCAGAATGTTTGGTTTAACCAAGAATGTCTGAAACGTCAGGTTATTCCTAACTACATAAACATCACTACCAGAACCAAGAATTCGATTACTGAAAAAGTGATTAGGAATGCCAAAAGAAGATGGCTCAAAGAAGAATCGAAGAAATGGTTTAGTATAAGAGACAATATGCACGTTTATATAAAGGTACTCCATACAGAACTTACTCATAAATTACACAATATCCAATTTGACATATTAGATTTTGACATTAGAGAAACCGTCAGTCACATTAAATTAAAAAAAAATACACCACACAGAAAAATAAACTTTATCGACTTATACAACAAAAACGTACACTACAAAATAACCTTAATTGTCAAAACACTGCAAACTTTTATCCTCGTTTCATAAACTTGTCGAATATAACATTCAATGACAGAGAAACACAATTTCTTAACAAAGGTTTCAAATTTTGTCCTTTTCCAAAAATTACCAACAAAATTAAAGAAATTTTGGCCGTAGAATGCGAAGCTATACTTAGCGACGTGTTTGTTTATAATTATATTACCTTTGATAATGACAGCATAGCTGTAGAAACAATATTTTCAGGTTGTATTTTAATAAAACTGTGAAACTTTTAATAATCTTTATTTATTTCATGATTATGGAGTTCCACAAAATAAGGCTGGAAACAATAAACAAAAATATCTTTCTGATCAGAAATTTTAATAAACAATTTTAGTAATTTTTAACGATAAATAAATTTATGAAATTTCAAAATAAAAGTAAACTTACAAATAAAGATAAAGCTCTTGTAAAATATTTATAGTTAATTAAATTTTACTATTGGTTTGTTGAAATCAACTTTTTTGTAGCACCTCTGTCATATTATCAACAAAACAATAATTCATTTCAGCAAATTTAAATGAATTTCTTTGAATTTTATTTTATGCGGTTCATTTTATTTCTATCGTTCTTCTATGCTTAATAAAGAAAACTTCTGTTTTGTAATTTAAATTATTTGTTTATTATTTCAGTGTGATGCAAGTATTCAACCATTCTTTAGCATAGAGTCTGAATTTATTTTTCGTCCAGCAGCAGAACTCCAGGTGTGGTTTGATATAAGTTTCTTTTCCGGTATTGAGATTGGTAAGATTCATTTTGGTGTTTATGTTAGTCTAACGTTCAAACAATTTAAGATTGAATTAAACTTCTGGGTAAATGAAAAATTATTGGGGCGTTATATTTTTATTTTATTAAATCACCTCAGTATAGATATGTAATTTGTGTCTTTATAATAATTGGCAATGGGATATATTCTTTTGATAGCTAACCTATAATTTGTTGTTTAACTAAAGTGTCAAGCATGTTCGGATTATAATGCTTTACATGTGGTAGTTGTTTAATGGTTGAAATTTCTTTGCAAAAATCTGGCTGTGTGAGTGAATAGTTGAAGCTCTGTGTACTAAGGATCTGTTAAGCTGCTAGTTTATTTGCTCTGTGGCGACAGGATTTATTTGGTATTGTTATGTCCCGATGTCCGTATGTGTTGATTTTCTGTAGTATATGGAAAATTCAAATAGATTGTGTGCGTTAATCTTAATAGTTAAGTCGAAAAAGTTAATAGCCCTGTTTTGTTCTGTTTCTAAGGTAAAATTTGTGTTTTGGTGGGGATTATTAGTAAGAACTAAACATTCATGGATAACCTCAAAAGAACTGTCAAAACCAGCTAAAATGTCATTAACATAACAAAACCAAAAGATAATGCGTTTAGAGAGGTGTAATTCAAATGCTTGATCTTCTAAATTATCTATAAACATGTTAGCTAACAGATGACTAAGTGAATTTCCCAAAGGTAAACCATCTTTTTTGTAGGTATGATAATTATTGACGGTAAAATAATTTTGACTAGTACAAAGGTCAAATAATTGAATTAACTCTAAGCTTTTAACCTTAATTGTATATTACTATTTTTATCTGGTTATCTATTTTCTGTATTTACTTTAGCGACGTATTTGTTTATATTTATATTACGTTTGATAATGACAGTTCAGCTGTCGAAAGAGTTGTCAGGTATTTTTTTAGCTACAATAATGTATTTTATTTTAGCTTTTCTTGTATGGTGCTGTTGATTGATAGTTCATAATTTTCCTTATTATATGGTTATTTCCCATTATGGGATTTGTCGAAAGTTATGAGTGATTACAAACCGTAGCATCTAATATAAGAATTATTTGGCAGGAGAAAGTAATCAGGTATGGTATTGTTCCATATATTCGTTTTGTATCAAATAAATTAATCATAAGGTTACGCTGGACTACGTTTGTCGTATGCAGTAGAGGATCTGGACTGCTTGATTGCTAGTGTTGTTGGCATAAATTGCAGAGTAAAGTATAAATAATCTGCAATTAGCTAGACGTAAACAGTAGTCACCATGTTAGTGTTATTAGGAAAAAAAAAACATTCCGGTTAAAATAATTAACGCCTTTTAATTGTTCAGAGCGATCAAGCTGGATGTTCTAGTTTTATTTGAATTTAGATGCTTTGTTAATGCAGTACAGGCAGGAAGATATTCTTGATATTTAGAATGTAATAACACAATAAAACCAATCAACCCTATAGAATCTGAATAACTGAATTTATATTTGTTCTGTTGAAGTCTAAAATTCTAACTTTAGTCTAAAATTGTAGCACGCAGATTTGTTTCTTAGTTAGCTATTGAAGTGTATTATATGTTGACAATTAAAAACACAGTATCTAACCGAAGATCTTGGTGCAGAACTTAATAAATATTATCAATAGCTACTTGCCTAACGACAGATAGCAAACCCTGTTACTGTTCATACTAATATAAATGATGGAATATTGGAATAATTCACTTTGAGTATACATCCATGAATAATTATTCATAATTTGTTTTGTATATTAGTATTTGAGGCATCACTAACTACTTAGCCTTGGCCCGTCCTAAACCTATCGACAAAGCCCTTTGAGCTATTGATTTGCGATTTTTGATTCGAATTGCGTAAATTTTAATAATAATTAGTATTAACCATCCAAAATTGTAACAAGATTATAAGACCCTTCCCTGAAAGGTAGTATTTCAGTTATTATTCGAAGTAACAGTTAAAATTACGAATTGATCTAGGGCGAATAGGAAAGATTTACGATATTCATTCTACGTATGAATGCCAAACATATCAAACTACACATTACACGTTTGTGCTTTTTGTAATTTAGAGCTTTCTCTTTGTGAAACTAATCCATTTTTACGTAAATAAAATAAAATTTTATTTACACTCAAATTAAACAAAAGGCAGCTCGTTAACCTAACTAAGGGGAGATTTTACAAGAGCCCTTTGCCGCAATAATTATACATTTTTAAGGTTAACAGCTTTCTGAGTATTACGGTTGACAATGTAGATCGTGCTAAAACGTAATGTATAGAGCTAAATTGTTAAAAGGGAAGATTACCTACTTCCTTTTAATTCTGAACGAGACGTTGTAGAATGAGGTTGGTAATTACTAATTATAAGACCTCGCTAAATAATGTTTGAGTACAACATCTTTACTAGTGTTAGTTATATTGTTTTAAATAACAAGTACTTGACCTGCTTGTATAGTCGTCGCGATTCTAATCCCAGACAGTTTATTTAGGATCGTACGGTTATAAGGTGCTTTATTGAAAGGTATGCCGACAAGAGGTGTTTATCTAATAAAATAGTAATGGGTGAATGTTCCCATAAAATATTCATGGGTGCTAATAGGATAACAACCTAGCACCTAAATATACAACTTGTTAAATGGAATTAACTTAATTAAATGAAACGTTTAAGAGAACACTCGTCATTTATGCTATTAAAGGTTCTCTGTTTTCTAATCTGAGGTTGCACCCACTCGGTTGTTTATAATCGCGTAATCTGGGGATTGTAGGGTTTTAGCTTGTTACGATACCCTTACAAAATTTTAATTTCAAATCAACAGATTAACGTTGTTCCAACACATCTTTTTACAAAGTAACGAATTTTAAGAATAAAAACCCTGGCACCACATTTTTCTTTTCTAAAAACTCTAAAAACGTCCCTAAATGGGCCATAACACGATGTTCTATTTCTTCCTGTGTTAAATTCTTCCACTTCGATAGATTTAGGCAATTTTTATGAAGATAAAGTAAAAAACATTTTTGAATTATTTTTCTTATAAATTGAGGTCTAGCATCATCAAAATTTATATGTCGGCGCCAGTTGGACGACCTTATTTGGAATGTTCTATATCGATTTTTGGCGATTTGTGTGATGTTGGTAAGTATATGGACAGTCCGGTATTATGACAATTTTGGGTTTTAGAGAGGATATTGAACATTTTAACACATTTACGCTTTGGCGAATAACTTCTTTTGTTTTTAAGTTATGAAACCTGACCTGTACGTATTTTAAACATATACCGGGTATAATAATATTGAAATTACAAACATAATTTAATAAACTATTTGTCGATTTTTTGCAATAGGTATAACTATTCAATTTTTGAATATTGTGTTTTAACTATAAACTAGGGAAACCTCGTCAAGACATGACGCTCAAAAGCATTGAAGGATTTCCCTATATACGACATTCGATGTGTGATTACAATCCTTCCAATTTTCGTGAGTAATTATTTAAATAAACGCAACCAAACATAACCAGTTCAAAATTCTAAGCCTAGCACTCCTCTTTCCCAGTTTACCCTCCTCTCTTCCTACATATATTCCTCACTGGTTTACCCCTCCCCGCCGATGTGTTTATTCTACATACATACATACGGAAATTCTACCTCACGAAATGATAAGAATAAAATCAAAAATCGATCTTGTTTAAAATATTCTTGAAAACGTCTATTAGTACATATTTCAAAAACATGACATAAACATACTTTTGGCAAATTTCCTGCGTTTTATACAAACAATATGAAACCGCTCTCGATATAAGCAATTGCCATTAGCTATTATTTTAATTTGTCTGTTGTCCATAATTTTCAACTATGCAGTATTTGTCTATGCAACCTAACAATTTTTTAAACATTAACCGCTTATTGATGATTGAAGTGGACGGCTGCATCACCCTTTTATATTTATAAGCGATAGTACTTATGAAACTCACCACCGTGGAAAGTGAGAAGGCGCCCCAAGTGAATGTCTGATTTGCTCGTCTTAAATTAAACATTTTATTGTTTATTGTTTCCAGCCTTACTTTGTGGAACTCCATAATCATGAAATAAATAAAGATTAGTAAAATGTTTCACAGTACTTATTAAAATATAACCTGACAATATTGTTTCGACAGCTAAGCTATCATTATCAAAGGTAATATAAATATAAACAAACACGTCGCTAAGGTAGATAAAAAAATAGGTAACTAGATAAAAAGATAAAAATACTAATAATCAGAATTAAATATCTAACACTTCCAGTAACGGAGAATTACCGAGCTCAAGTTGTTCATTCATTAAAGGTACCCTGAGTTTGTGTTTGTATATCTCAAAGGCTTCTAAAATGTCTAATCTGCGTTTGTTATTACAAAAATATAGGAATTTAATATTATTTTGAGGAGTCATTGTGTGATTTTGTTCTAAAAGGTGTTTTGCATAATTAGATTTTTCAGGATGTTTATTTTTGTAATGACGTATGTGTTCTTTATATCTTATGTCAAAATTTCGAAGTGTTTGCCCAATATATACCGAACTATAAAAAGAACAATTTAAACGGTAAATTCCCGATTTCATGATATCATGATATGTGTTAGTGTTGGTTTTAAATGTTATTTTATAATTGTTGGTTTTTCTTAGTATATGTGCAAATTTTTTCTGATATTATACCAAAATATGGTATAGATATGTAATTTGTGTCTTCTGTTTGTCAATGGGATATATTCTTTTGATAGCTACAACTAGCACATGCAAATCATTACAATCCGAACATGATTGACAATTTAATTAAACAAACAGATTATAGGTTAGCTATCAAAAGAATATATCCCATTGACAATCAAACAAACAAAAGACACAATTTTATTTATTTATTTCATAAACATTTTATATTTGTTTAAATAAAAAATATAAACATTAAAAATATATAAAAATTAAATAGCGTTGACTGATCTACACAGCAAAAGCTCCAATTTAAAAAAAAATGCTTAGATCGGCCCGGTGGGACTCTCAAACGAACCGGAACAAAAATAAGCCTTGTGTTTTAAATATATAGATAATACTAGGGAAACCCCGTCAAGACATGTCGATCAAAAGGGTAATTGATTGAAGGATTTCTTTATATACAACATTCATTCATTCATTGTATTACAATTACAATCCATCGGATTTTCATGAGTGATTATTTAAATAAACGCAACTAAACGTAACCAGTTGAAAATTCTAAGTCTAGCATTGCTTAGCACTACCCTCTCCCAGCTTACCCTCCTATCTCCCGACATATCACCCTTTCTGGCTTACCCTTCCCCTCCCGTTTGTTCTATATGCATACATACGGAAATTCTACATTGAATCCATATATCATATGCTTAATGTTATCAACTTTCTAGCTGATTCGTCTCTGACATTCCTATTCTACTTTGCTATCAAAGATCAGATGAACTGAAATAAAAATTAAAAAATTTCGGAAAAATTGATAGACAGAAACAGACACTCATAATGAAGTTCCTGAAAATGCTCCAAATTAAATACTATGACACCCGGTTGAGAATTGTTTGTGCCATGAATTGTAAGCAAGTGATCAGATACGTAGTAAACAAGTAGAGGGAGGATATTTAGTTCCAAAACGTGACGGATCGAGTTATGTAAATAAACATTTGGTATCGAGTGTATAGAAATGCTTCAATTATAAATAACGCTTTGAAAAATATAAATACACTAGCATAGCTCCCGTTGATGAATTAACGGTTCGTCTCTGGTCGCGTCAGCTATCAATGCAGTACGAAAAGAGCTCTATTTACAAAAGTTTAGCTGGTAACGCAGCCAGCAAACTGCGTGCATATCACCATACCACCCCGCAGCATTGCTAGGTGCACGCGCACTCAAATAATTAATGAACTTATCCATAAAATTTGATAAATTTCGAGAAGCACTGCATAGATTTTATGCCGTTTTCATCACTCAATAGCTAGTTTCTAGGAGAATGTTTATAAAAAGATTGTTCAAAGGGTCTTTTTGAGAATCGGATAATAAGTAAAGTGTAAAAGAAATAATCAAAGAAATTGTCAAAACAAACACATAATATCTTACGCTGCAAAAAGGGTAACAGATAAAGGCAAACTGTAAGCGAAAGAATTGCAGGTCTCAAAAAGGTCTACAATAAAGTTCCTGGTGGCATATATGCATCACTTATAGATTACTCCAATCAACATTTTTCTAATCATTATGTTTCGGAAAACTAGTCTCCCCGTGGAATGTTTTACTTCGCCCCTGGATGAAACGTCGGTAATCTTTGCCTTTAGAATTGCTTCGAGTATAATTTGTGAAAATTTCATGCTTGTTGCTTACGCCATTCAAGAGATATTTAGACATAATGATTTTCTAAAAAATGCCTTTCCCTGCGACCCCCTGAGTTTTTAGAATTAAACATATACTCATGCACCTCTTTGGCCGACCTGCCTGTAAAATTTCAGTCAGCTAACTAAGTCTTCTAGTTTTCGAGATATTTGTCAGTGCATATCGGACATCGGAACTGGTTATTATTACATATATGTTTAATAATTAAGAAATCGCAAAACTAAAGAGAGCTGGTAAATCTACAGCGTAAAACCTTTAACGTGGAATTGCATAGATCGGCCCAGTAGAACTCTAAAACGAAGCGTAACAAAGATAAGTCTTTTTTTTAAATAGGTATAAAGTATTTTAAATATATAGTTTTAAAAATTTAAAGACTAAAGGAAAATATAATATCAAAGCTTATAAAAAAGAATTAGCAAATTGTTCTTATAGAACTCGTAAAGGAGAACTATGGTAGCATGTTTTGTCTATACATCAGAACAATTCAGATATTATACACTTAATGATGGATGATGGAAGACTAGACTGTAGGGGCTGC
The DNA here is from genome assembly GCA_929113105.1 of Agrypnus murinus. Lineage (NCBI taxonomy): Eukaryota > Metazoa > Arthropoda > Insecta > Coleoptera > Elateridae > Agrypnus > Agrypnus murinus. The sequence goes on along the minus strand of OV816023.1, from coordinate 116,328,068 downwards.
AGCCTCCGACACCACATGCGCTATTTCTAGCACATGGCATTAATTTATTGTGGTACTTTTAAATACTGTACACGTATAAATTAACAGATGCTGAAAATAAAATCTGAAATCGATCTTGTTTAAAAAATTCTTGAACACGTCTATTAGTAGGGGAGAGTCTGGAACAGTGGCCATGCAGGAACAGTGGCCACCTTCCCGCCATTTTCTTATTTATAAAGATTAGGTGCTGTCATCTATCACAGAATGTACCAATAGGACACTGAGTATATTAACAAAGTTTTTCCATTTAAATCTCAAGATTTTTATTTAAAAACAAACCTACTTTTTTAAAAAGCATGTAGTTGATGGTCCAGTGGCCATGTTAAATGTAGGTACAGTGGCCACTACTTTGTTATATAGGTTACTGTGCTATTATTTTGTACAATATTTTGTTTCCTTCAGATATTATTTCCTAGATGTTCCTGATGATTTGTACATTATTTATCTCAATCTGTAAAAATAGGCGGCACTACTAGAACAGCAAATCTGTTTTTTTTTCATTAATTTATCTATGTATAATGTTTGTTAGCTTTTGGCTGGTTTTTTAAATTTAAGTTGCCTTTTTTTTAATACAAATTATTTTTTACAAAATAATTCATTATTCTGTAAATGTCTATGTACTTGTTTTTACTATTCCTATCTCCTACACAGTAGTGGCCACAGTACCATACTCTAATGGCCACTGCACCATCACTGTAGGTACAGTGGCCACTTTTACCTTAAATTCTTCCAACTCCAAAATCTTTACTATAATTTTATTTTTTCGGTTCTAGAATGTAATGGCGTAGAAGTAAAAACAGTGTTTGTTATCTAATGGTAACAGATTCTATAAAAAAGGGTTAATTTTGGTTGTTATTGATGTTATTATAAAAAGGTGGGCACTGTTCCAGACTCTCCCCTACATACGAGGGTAGATTGAAAAGTTTCCGGAATGGGCAAGAGATGGCGCGCGTATCGTGAAATTGTTATGATGGTTGTCAAGGCTAACCTATTTTAGGAAAGCTGTCAAATTTTCAGACACGTGCGTCGTTCCGTTTATGTTTACTAGGATATCTTGTGAAGCAATTCAGGCACTTTTGCAAAAATGGATAAAAACGAATTTCGTGCAGTCATCAAACATTTCTGGATGGACGGGAAAACGGCGACGGAGATACGAGATATTTTGCAGAAAGTTCATGGCACATCCACACCTTCATTTTCGACTATTAGTTTCTGGGTGAGCGAGTTCAAACGTGGCCGTACGAGCACCAAGGATGAACCACGCAGTGGACGTCCAAAAACGGCCACAAATGAAGAAATGGTCGATAAAGTCCATGATCTCGTGTTAGCCGATCGACGAGTGAAGTTGCGCGAAATAGTAGAGACCACGGGCATCTCATATGAACGTGTGCAAAATATCGTGCACGAACATTTGGGCATGAGGAAGCTCTCGGCGCGATGGGTGCCGCGTTTGCTGACTATGGACAACAAGCGAAATCGTGTGACCACTTCGAAAGAGTGTTTGGCCTTGTTAAATCGTAATCCAACGGATTTTTTTCGCCGATTCGTGACCGTGGACGAAACATGGATCCACCACTACACACCAGAAACCAAGCAGCAGTCGAAACAGTGGATTTCTCCAGGCGAATCTGCTCCGAAGAAGGCAAAGACTGTCCCATCTGCTGGAAAGGTCATGGCCACCGTTTTTTGGGATTCGCAAGGTGTGATACACATCGACTTTTTGCAGAAGGGAAGAACTATCACGGGACAATACTACAGCGATTTATTGGATCAATTCAACGGCATTTTGAAGGAGAAACGGCCTCATTTGCAGCGAAAAAAAGTGCTCTTCCACCACGACAACGCGCCGGCCCATTCATCCCGAATCGCCAATGCTAAATTGGTTGAATTGGGCTACGAGGTGGTGCCGCATCCCCCGTACTCTCCAGACCTGGCCCCGTGCGACTTCTTTTTGTTCACAAACATGAAGACTTGGCTCGGAGGCAAGCGCTTTACGTCAAATGAGGAGGTCATCGCCGCCACTAAAGCTTATTTTGCAGAGTTCCCGAAATCATATTTTTCTGAAGGCTTAAAAAAGTTGGAGCACCGCTGGGAAAAGTGTATCGCCCTGCAAGGATATTATGTTGAAAAATAAAAACAAAAACCTGTTCAATTACTGCGTTTTCTTGCCCATTCCGGAAACTTTTCAATCTACCCTCGTATTTAAAAACATGACATGAAAACGATAAAAATTCAAATTTTGGTGCCTTAATACAGAAATAACTACACATATTTCCTATTTTGAATCGTCTACTGGTTTAAGATGTTTATTTTTTTCAATATTCTAAAATATAGCCACTGAATGACTGAAATATAAAAATGAGAGATAAAGAGATAACAGTCATATATCGATGGTTTCGATTCTAGACGCTACTAATGATAGAAATGGTCTGTTTATAAACTATAAACGTAGTTCAAAAAGTGTACACGCTGGGATTTAAGATGGCGCTCCAGGGGATGCCCGATTAAGGTCCGTAGATGCAAAGCAAGCTTTGAAATATATAGCATTTCCGCGCTCAGTAAGAGTTGCAATACGGATGCTATAGAAGCAGACACGATCGTCATATGAGGCGCATGACGTTCTAAAACGTTGAATTAACGCTTAGTACCCAACTGGAAACAAGTCGAGTTGTCGATTATTCCTGTTTTCATGTTAATTAACATGTTCCGCCATTTTCGAGCTACTGCATATTGGAAGTGCATGAGATGACCTATATTTCAAAGCTTGCTTTGCATCTACGGACCTTGATGCCCGATCTCGTGCGTCCTGAATTAAAACATTTTAGATTTATTTAATTTAAAAATATAAAAATTAGTAGTCTTGACAAAGTGAAAGCTTCAATATAAAAAAAGAATCACGTGAATCGAGAGGAGCTCTTAAATGAACTTTAACAAAAATAAGCCTTGTGTTTTTAATTATAGATTATTACTTACCACCCCTAGCTTCTGTTTCTACAGAAATATTTGCACATCGTTCATATTTCTATTCATATTTTAGATAGTGCTTACAGAAGGTGCAGGTCTAGTATTAATCTCTAGCTCTCCGCAAACTAACGCCCCTATAAAAGGTTTTTACTATAAATTTGTTTCTTCATTGGTATAATTAATTATTTTTCCGTAAATAAGTTTAACAGTAATGTTGTGAGAATCGCTGACTTAAGCCAACTAATTATAACACTATTTGATAGCTACTTTCAAGTTTGAAAATAATGGATTATCATACTTAACAAAAGTCAATTTTTAAATTAGTATTTTAAAATAAAAATTACACTCTTAATAGTGTTATTAGTATCACTTGATGTGCGATAATTTTCTCTTTCTATTGATACCATTATCTTTCTTGAAATTGAATTTGGCGAGCAAGAATCACAAAAAGTGTTCAATGCAATCTTAAATCCATATATGTTCGAGTTTGTGAACGAACAGACTGTATGTTATATTGGTTGCCGCTTGAAAAATGAAATAAAGTAAATTGTGTTCAAGGCACGCTTTTACCGTTCACTTTAAAAACCATATCAATTAAAATTACTTCCACTGCTTTATACACATGGCTTCTATTAATTCTATTTTATTATATTTTACCATTTAATAAGTCAAGTTCAAAAGGTCACATAAAAGCTGTTTCGGGAAAGATTTATACTCTGTCGTTTGTGCTCTTACCGAATTAGCAATTTTTTCTTTGAAAATGTATGTACTCTGATGGGTTTTAAGAGTACCGCAATGGTTATTCGTAAGAAAGAACTCATAAACCAGAAACAGAATATAACACAGTTCTTATAGAATTCACATACTTAATTATTCATGAATATTCTCGACAGATAAACTACACATTTGATACAACTTGACATGATTTTCCATACATTTTACATGACATACACTTGACGACGACTTCAGCGTTCCAATTTTCTGGATTTTCGTGATTGCAGTACATATATTGCTTTGAAAATCCCTTTACTTATTGATTGCAAAAATTATGCTGTATTAGGTAAAAAATATTTTACGCAATGTAGAAAGGTTCAGTTTTTGTTAGGAAAAACAATATGAGTTTTCCACAGGGTTGTGCTATATTGTTCGCCTCTTATGTACAAAATTGCCCATCCTTTATTTCGCAGAAGATAAAATCCTAACAGAAAGTTTACTAGGGCTGAGTCAGTATTGGTACAGAACGAAGGGGTCATTCCATGCCATCATCACAGCTCATAACCCAACCATCTCAGATTTTTGTAAAATTTGGAAGGGTGGTAGAGATCATAAAATAACTTACGTATGTAAAGTTATAGCTCTCAGTGATACACCGTATTCACGTAGCAGGATTGCAAACATGATAAAAAATGTACAATTTACGCTTACAAGGTGAACAAGAACAATTCATAACTGTACGTCGAATTATTATAGAATTTGTATCTTAGGCTTGTTTTAAAGCTAACAGAGTATAGTTTTAATAAAAAATTGTTTTATAATAAAATATTGAGTTTTCCATTCTAAGGTCACATGATATGACTTTGACGTTGAGTATCTAAGAAGTGTACCTTCGATTTTTTTTAGGAATAGAGTATGTCATACAGCTATTTGCAGTCTCTCTCTGTGTGGTGTAAGTTTCGTTTTGGAAAGCCTTTGGAAACAGGAATAAAAAAATTGTTAAACATAGTAGTTACATGCTTTTTACACAAAACATGCATTTGGCAGTTCAGACAAGAGTATTGTATCAGTCATTTACTATATATCTGTGTAGATACCTGTAAATCTTATCTACTAAGACAAGTATAGGCATGATGTTATACCTGTACCTGCAGATACAGGAAGGTATACAACGTGTCCCAGCCAAAAATAACGCATTCTAACATCGATAACTGACTTAAAAAAATGAATTAGTTAGATTAGACGTAAGGTATGTCGTACATACATAAGTAGGTATGTATATAAGTATATAAGCACATTAGCAATAAGCACATAAGTACACAAGTATATAGGTACTATTGGTTTCATAATGATCTAGGACAGCAAGGCTAATATGAGGCTATTTTTTTATTATTTTTTCCTATGCATTTACATTAAAAAAAAGAATAAAATAGCATCATCACATCATCACATTAGCCTAGCTGTCTTAGATCATTATGAAATCAATAGTACGTAAACTGAAAACAACTAACGCAAAGTAAAACTTAATAGTGAAAATCACATAATTCCATCATATTTTGTGTAATCAGTAGTACTGTGTTAAAATGCGTCACTTTTGACTGGGACACTCTGTATACCTACCTGTATCTGCAGGTACATGTATAACTTGATATTGAGATGAAACTAAATATTACATGGAAACGTCAATGTAATAATAATCTAGATAAGTACCAATATAAAAAAGCTGATTTTCATCTATTATATACATTACTTAAAAATCAAAATTGGGATAGCATTGCAGATAGCGAATTGGTTGACGAAGCAGTCGAAAGATTCTATAATATTTTATACAGTTTACTAAACCAATGTGTACCAAAATATAAAACTAAACATATTAAATCATACCCAACTTGGTTTAGCCCAGAAATAATAAATAGCTTAAAGGAAAAAAAATAAATTCTATAAATTAAAGTCGCGTTCACCCTTTCACGCTGAGAAATACAAAGAACTACGTGCTGCTGTAAAATTAGAGATAAAACGTGCTTATAGGGCGCATCTTTCAGATATTCAAGAATCTATATGTAATAATCCACAGCAATTTTGGCAATTTGTAAATAATAAAAAAAGAAATTACCACACAGCGGACATTTATAAATAATAGCGGGGTTGAAATAACGGATAGTGCAGAAATAGCGCAAGAATTAGCAGACTATTTTTCTAGTGTTTATCTAGACGAAAGCAACTACACGATCGTCGATGATAAAAATGTTAACAATGCCTCAGACTTGTTTCAATTAAAAGAAATAAGCCCAGACGATATTTTACAGTCTCTAAAAAGATTAAAACCAAAAAAGGCTGCTGGCCCGGACGATATACCACCGTATAAAGCCTGTGCTGATTTTTTTATTGAACCATTAAGTATAATATTTAATTTATCATTACGTACAAGTACCTTTCCGAAGCAATTTAAAATCTCTAAAGTGTGTCCCATTTTCAAAAGTGGAGATCGTCGTTTGTTTGCAAATTACAGACCAATATCAATTCTAAATACTATAGCTAAAATCTATGAACAAATATTATACACTAAACTATATTCTTTTTTAAAAAATACAATTATTTGTGAACAACATGGCTTCGTGAACAATCGATCAACAGAAACAAATCTCTGCATAATTACGGAATACATATCAAATGCTTTACATAATCATAGTCAGGTGGATGTGGTGTATACTGACTTTGCTAAGGCTTTCGACAGAGTTAATCACGATATTTTATTAAGCAAATTACAAACAATCGGATTATCTAATGAACTAGTAAACCTAATGATGTCATATTTAAAAGATAGACACCAAATTGTAACATATAAAGGTATCCACTTTAAAAAGTTCTTGGCAAGGTCAGGTATACCGCAAGGTAGCAATCTGGGTCCGCTCCTTTTTGTGTTATTTATAAATGATCTCCCTGTGTCAATACGACACTCGAATTATCTACTATTTGCAGATAATTTCAATAATCGGATAGTTGATAATGAATATGACTCATTGCAGTTACAGAATGACCTAGATAGTACCCATATAGCACAAGATATCCTGGGGATATCCAGTATATGGTCTGTTAACGGATGGATCGCCCGTTCATGAACTGGACATCCGTGAGATATGCAGCACGCTACATCCTCAGGATATAAAATGCAGGATATTCTGTGGATATCCCAGGTATCGTCGATTCAAGGAATGATCGTATATCCCCAAACTGAACATCCATGAGATATTCTGAGTGTTATATCCTAAAGATATACTGTACAAGATATCCTTAAGATATTCACCTTACGACTCGAATCTCCTACTCTCCTTTCTATCTCCTTTTTATCATAAATTTTATATAAATTATAATAATAAAATTTTAACGATAAAGTTTTTTTCACGTAACACATAGGGTGTACGATATAAAAACAGTACAGATTACACGTTATTGCTATAATCTTAATATAGTGTTTATGTGTTATGACAAATTGTCACCCTACATTTTTTTAAATTTCTTTGTATCGGTACCGTACACTTTTAAACATTAGTTTTTAGTTACTTTTTCTTATTTATTTATTATTTATAATGCCTTATAAGATTCTCTAAAAAAGATATATAATTACATAATTAGATATTAATAGATAGAGTATAAAATATTGATTTAAAAGAATTATCCAAAATTACTTTTGTAAATTAACTTCAAGGTATTTTAGTTAAGAAAACTGGTATTCTTTAAATTAACATTGACTGATATTTTGCTGACGGCAAGATTCTCGTGGTTTTAGTTATTATTTACACGTCAAAAAAGAATTGAGAGATGATATGACGTGTATGTTACTATGTATATTTCTTAAATCGTGCGGCATTTAGTGGATTCTTCCTGGAATGCTAGAATGCTTCACATCTGTAATCGACCCTCTTTGGGTAAGTTTTATGACATTGCCTAGTGTTAAAAAATGTCCAAACCTCGAAAAGATTTACAACTTTGTTAGACTCGAGCGTCATCCAAACAACTTATTTTTCGGTCACTTCAGTTTGAGCATTCAGCATTCACAACTATTACTCCGAGCGCCCCGATTAAATATATTTGATTTGATTTGTTGGTGATTGATTTTAAAGTGCTTTTAATTTTCACTAACCGACCTGCAGAAGAGCATTTGGTAAGTAGAATTACCGAATTTGATTCATTCGTTTTAATAATTATGTAGGTACTTTAATAAAAAGGTAACAAATCTATAGTTTATTTACTTTTGACGAATACTATAATACTACAATAATTACCATTTAAAGCAACATTTATTTACAGCCTCATCTCTATTAAACTTGGACATAACAGGCAAGACGTTTTAAATTCTACTGTTTTTCAGATAGCACAAAAAAATATCAAATCAAATCAATCAAGTTGCAAGATTTGGTGGCAGCACTCCTCATGAAGTGATCAAAAGGGCTCTACCACGATTTGTTGGAGACGACACCTTTAAATTTAATTGGTCGGGGAAAACAAACTCCACACTGAAAACTGCAGCATTTTTGTTAAGTAAAATAACTAGAATTGCATTTACGCTAAGAGTATTAACATTTATATATTATTACAGAAGTTCTAAACAGAGATCTAGATTAGACAGAAAAGGATGCCGAAAAACCAATTCAGCAATTTCTGAAAGGGGCGGCAGATGAGAGGTCCAACAGAAAAAGTCTTTATGTTAATAATATGTTAAATATAATTTTTATGTTTGTAGTTACGTCAATTATAATAAATTTTTATATTTTATCAGCATAATCCTCCATCATTTCTTTTATTATATTCATATACTATTTATTTGATACCGATATGTAATTAGCAAATCCTCTAATAGTAATTCTATAATCAATTAATGAATTGATTCGGCATTTACTTGATAAACATTTATATCCATCTTAAATAATATAAAAAGATATTGTTTTTTAAATATCGGAGGAATATCCTTCATCGGATATCCTGAAGATGTCTATTTTAGTCTCATTTTACCATCCCACGGATGTCCGTAGGATATCTAACTGCTTTTCGTAGGACATCCTTCGGATATTCGTAAAGCTGCTCCAGGATATCCGTAGGACATCCAGCAGATATTATGGTGCTGTGTGGGTATAGCCCAATGGAGCCACACTAATAAATTATATTTCAATTATTCAAAATGTCATATACTGTCATATAGTAGGAAAAAGAACATACAAAAATTCAAATATAAAATGAATCAGCATGTACTGACACACATCAACGAAATTAAAGACTTGGGTGTAACTTTTCAGTATGATTTAAAATTTAATAGACATATAGACAGAATTACAAATTCTGCATATAAAACTCTTGGCTTCATTAAGAGAAACACTGCAGATATGCCAAATTATAGAGTAGCTCATACACTATTTAATACATATGTACGTACAAAACTGGAATATGCTAGTACAATTTGGTATCCAAATCAGAAAAAATATATTAATCAAATTGAAACAGTACAAAACAAATTTTTAAAATTTCTATATTACAAAAAATACAAATGCAATCCCAATTTTGGTCGTACGAGCGCATACGTAAAGATTTTTCAGTCGTTCGCTTGAATAAGAGACGTCATTTTAAACAAGGTTCATTTCTTTATAAAATATATAACAACATTATAGATAACAGTTATTTGCTATCGTTGTTTAGATTACATATACCATATTACAGTCTTAGACCTGGACCCCCAATGTTTTTAAGTTACAACCAACAGTCCCCTATATATAAAATATGCAGTCTATATAACAATCACTATAACCAACTTGAGATATTTGGTGTTTCCTATAAATTGTTTGTAAAATACACAAAAACGTACTTCTACCGATAAGATCAAAACCCTCTTCCTTTATTCATACATAGTATCATTTTTATTTATTTTCGTTTATTTTTCGTTTTCGTTTATTTCGTACTATTTATATTTGCTATATGCATCAAAAAAAAACTTAAAATTTCAAATTGTTAATGTATATACGTGTTAGTTAAGTGTGCGTCTAATATTAAATTTGAAGAATTGATATTTAATTGTGAAACATGTAATAAGGAAATGTATCCTGTTTGTTTCAAATAAATAAATAATTAAATAAACTTCATACCTACACTTGTCTTAGTAGATAAGATTTGTAGGTATCTGCACAGATATAACATATACTAAATACCTGATACAATTCTCTGGTCTGAACTGCCAGATGCATGTTTTGTGCAAGAATTGTGTAACTACCATATTTGACATTTTTTTACACCTGTTCCCAAAGGCTTCCCAAAATTAAACTACCCTACTAAAGTAGGCACAGCCTTTATGGCACACCTGGTCCTAACTAGTTGCATAATTTAATGCTAATTTGATGCTAATTTAATGCCATGAAAAAAAATTTATTGCTCCTTTTTTTAAAAAAATACCAACGTGTGTGCTAGCTATAGATATAGTTGGCACACACGTTAGCGTAAAAGTCAAGACAAGGGGTATATAAAGATAAAGAAGATGATATAATTTAATGCTAATTTAATGCTTCTCATATATCATGCATTCAAGTTTGTAACTCTAATAGGAACAAAGTTATTGAAACTTAAAGAAAACTATGATACGGCTGTGCTGGCTATAGATATAGTTAGCACACCGTTAGTGTAGAACGATTACAAATAATCAATTCATAAACTATAATTTAATGCTAATTTAATGCTTCTCATCCATCATACTTTCAATAATATAGCTTTAATTGGAAAAATATTATTGACAATTAATTAAATAAACAAGCAACCATTAAGAAAATCGCGGTACGCTAGCTGCCTAATCAACTTATTGGTGTAAAGATTCGGTCACAGAATCAATATACTTATTACTCGAACTCCCGAATTTAATACCAGTCATTGGAGCACTAATTAATTTGTTACGACTCAAAAAACCTACGATATGGTAATAGATCTTCAGAAATGCCCGGTACGCTAGCTGCTTAATTTACATATAGGTGTGAAAATTTAGTCAGAGCACCAATATGCTTCCTGTTCAACGTTCTGAATTTAATTCCAGTGATTGGAGCACTGATTAATTTGTTACGACTCAAAAAACCTACGATATGGTAATAGATCTTCAGAAATGCCCGGTACGCTAGCTGCTTAATTTACATATAGGACTGAAAATTTAGCCAGAGCATCAATATGCTTCCTGTTCAACGTTCTGAATTTAATGCCAGTCATTGGAGCACTAATTAATTTGTTACGACTCAAAAAGCCTACGATATGGTAATAGATCTTCAGAAATGCCCGGTACGCTAGCTGCTTAATTTACATATAGGTGTGAAAATTTAGCCAGAGCATCAATATGCTTCCTGTTCAACGTTCTGAATTTAATGCCAGTCATTGGAGCACTAATTAATTTGTTACGACTCAAAAAACCTACGGTATGGTAATAGATCTTCAGAAATGCCCGGTACGCTAGCTGCTTAATTTACATATAGGTGTGAAAATTTAGCCAGAGCATCAATATGCTTCCTGTTCAACGTTCTGAATTTAATGCCAGTCATTGGAGCACTAATTAATTTGTTACGACTCAAAAAACCTACGATATGGTAATAGATCTTCACAAATGCCCGGTACGCTAGCTGCTTAATTTACATATAGATGTGAAGATTTAGTCAGAGCATCAATATGCTTCTTGTTTAACGTTCTGGATTTAATGCCAGTCATTGCAGCACTAATTAATTTGTTACGACTCAAAAAGCCTACGATATGGTAATAGATCTTCAGAAATGCCCGGTACGCTAGCTGCTTAATTTACATATAGGAGTGAAAATTTAGTCAGAGCATCAATATGCTTCCTGTTCAACGTTCTGAATTTAATGCCAGTCATTGGAGCACTAATTAATTTGTTACGATTCAAAACAATTATTTTTCCAAAAATTCCCCCCCCCAAATAATTCTGTGGATCTGGCCATGGTTATAATCCATATTCAATTAGTTTCTAATTTCTACGTAAGCTATTTAAATATTGTATCTCTTTAAAAAGAGCTGGATCGAAAGTTCGCTTTAAAACTCAGGGTTCTTATTTTCGCGTAGGAATACATTACCAGATGCAAATCGCAACCAATAGCGGGATCTCACTTCAAGAACAAGTATTGATTTTTTCTTAAAAGCTGAAGGTTGCACGAGTCGCGTGTTTTGGCGTAACCAATCAGCGCACAGCAACTCAAAAGCAAGTATTGATTATTCCTCTAAAACTGCAAACGCTTATATGAGTAACCAAAGAGATTTTTTTTATAATTCTAAAATTTGAAACCAACCTTTTTTAAAATAATTTTATAGGGTTGTTTATATCGAATGCTAACGCAAGTTTACATTATGAAAAGAACGTAAATTTGCAGAACCGAACTTAAGATTTTTGTAAATATAGGGACGAAACCACAATTATTCAGAGCTGATAAAAACATACCGTTACAATACAAACAGAGATAGTTTTCACTTACCACCCTAACGTCACATGACTTTACTACCCCCTTCCTCGAGTTTCAGAACTTTTCCTATTTGTGGACGGCAGTATAGTTTAGTTAGTTGGTATATTTTTGTGTTGATTGTTTCGTGATAGTTGGTTGACTATTACTCAATGATGGCGGGTAGACCACCAAATGTATCATTTGAAGAGTTAAAAGATGTGTTAAGTGACTTTAAAACGGAAATAGTGCTGCAGAACTACGAAATTGCAAAGAAAAACAGTTTAGTGTAGGGTTGCCAACTGACCTTTTTTCGGAAGGACAGTCCTTCTTTCTAAGAGTGTGTCCTTCGTCCTTTCTTATCATAGGAAAGGACGGGTTTTGTCCTTATTTAAAACAATTAACGAAAATAAGTCAATACGTAATTAAAATTTAAAATTTTATTTTATTCACTGAAATTAAATTTCAAATTAACCGCCAACATCGTTCATGCAAAATGAATCAAATTTGCTATGAGCAGTAGTAGGTGAGGTAATTTAGTGCATTATTGTTGTTAAAAGCCATTAAAATGAGTGGTATTATTATAATTTACCGGACGAGGAAATGTGGTTAAAACTTCAGAAAAAAAAAGAAAAACGTATATGTAGAAAATTCAAGCCGCAGTTGAAGTTTTACATTATGAGACTGATTGACCATTCATTTAAGACGATATTCAAACAGTACTAAACCATCTGCTGGGGGACAGCGGTAAGGAGAACCTCTTGAACTAGGCCTCCACCACACATTATTTTTGGAGAGGGGTAGATTCTTAGAAACTAAGATCTTTCAGGCAATGGTACCAGAAATAGCAGGCGTAAATGAATTAATATTAATTGTTGATTAATTAATATTAATCAAATAAATAGGAAATGTACTGTAATTAGTAATTGTAAAAAATCATGAAAAAGTAATTAATAATAAAAAGCAAACAAACAAAAAAGGACGAGAAATGGCATTTATTAAATAAGCAAAATACATGAACATAGAACATACAGTATGGACGACTAGAAGGCGCGCTGGACTTATAGGTAACTTACAATTAAATACTAATATGGTATGCATAATCTTTTAGTTTTATTTGTATTGTTTAAACGACTATAAAATTAAGGAATAATGATATGTAATTATTCTTTTTTATAAATATTATAATTATAAAAAAGTGTTTATTTATGACATATATTAAATATTTTATTAAAAAAAGCATTAGCCGAACCTGGAATAGACCCGAGGTTTTGTAGTCGAAATCCAGCGCGCCTTCCAGTCGGCCATGCTACAGTCTATTCATGTCTTTTTCTTCTTTAATGAATATCATTTATCATCTTTTTTCTTTTGCTTCTTTAATGAATTGTTTATTTTATAAATAAACATTTTTTAAAATATAATATTTATAAAAAAGAATAATTACATAAAATTATCCCTTAATTTTATAGTCGTTGTTAAACTACTAATCCATTTTTTTTTCTAGAGTCCTCTGACTTTGAAAGCATATTGCTCGGGAACTATTAAACCAAATTAAATATTTTAAAAACAAGCAAATAGTAAATTCATTTCTACATACAACAGTAAAATATTATATTTCTAACTGGTATACTTTTGTTTCTATCGGATGATACGCAATAAAAGGTACCCATTTTTAGGGACAATTTCATTGAAAGCAAGTTCACTAATCTTTTCTCAGAAAGTATATGCCATATATAGATGAGATTTTTGTAGGGGTTAGAAAGGAACCTTGCGGTTCTTATGCTACTAATTTTCAGACAAAAAGCGTTTTATTTAAGATTTATGTGAAAAAATAGCGAACTATGCGTTCTTGTTTATTAATAGAGATAGCCTTAAAAAATTTTCGCTAAATCAACACTTTTGATGTGTAGACATTATTGTTTATTTTTTAAGAAAATGTTCCTAATTTTAATAATAAAAATGCGGAAACAAAAAAACAATTTTTAATGACAAGCGGTTTCGACAAAAAACGGTTTTTTTGTTATTCGGAGCATTTTCTTATAGAAAATAATGCCTACATATGAAAAGTGTTAATTTAGCGAAAAAAATTAATAACGCTATCTCCATTAATAAACAAGAACACATAAATAAAACACTTTTTTGTCCAAAAATTAATAGGATAACAACAGCAAGGTTTCTTTCTAACCACTACAAAAATCTCATAGATATATGAGATATACTTTCTGAGAAAAAAATATTTAACTCGCTCTCAATGAAATAGTCCCTAAAAATGGGTACCTTATATTATGTATCGTCCGATAAAAATAAAAATAAGTATATCAGTTAGAAATATGATATTTTACTGCTACATGTAGAAATAAATCTACTATTTGCTCGTTTTTAAAATATTTAATTTGGTTCAGTAGTTTTCGAGTAATGCGGTATCAAAGTCAGAGGACTCTAGAAAAAAGATGGATAGTAGGTATATTTACGTTAAATAAAAATAAAACTAAATGATTATGCATACAATATTAGTATTTTATTGTATGTTATTTCTTTTTATAAACGTTATAATTATAGAAAATGGTTTATTTATGAAATATATTAAATAATTATAGTTTATTATTAATATAATAAACAAACGTTTCTGGAAATTCTTGATTGTCCTTACTTACTACTTTCAAAAGTTGGCAACCCTAGTTTAGTGTGGGTTAAAATTAGTGCAAGTATAAATAACAAAATAAATCCTCGATCTCTCCATGCGAAAGTGGTCAGCAATATTAGAGGTTTAAGAGAATTCCTCACAGACAATTACTTTAAACCACCAGAGCCGCTAGTATATACTAAAAAGCAGAAAGAGGAAACAGAAGAAGAATTAATTCTAGATAGATCTATCGATGTATCATGTACTCCAATTGATGATATTTGCTTAACATTAACTTTGTATGAAAACTATTTCGATGATATCACTGAGTATCGATACTATAGAAGAAGTGACATCCAGAAGGTCAGAAAATGGTTGTGCTTCAAGAGAGGAAGTTTTGAAAAATTATTTTCTCACCAATTGTATCTAGAAACTAAGTTGGCATGTGGGTTCCGTTTAAAAACTCACTATCTTCCTATTTCTGGTTGTATGGGTTATTTGGACGGTAAGTAAGCTGTTATTTTCATTTTCAACAGCATTTTGCGAAAAATGTCTATGGAATTTATTTGTTATTGGAATGTTTTTCAAAATAAATTTTTTCCCTAAAATCGATTATTTGGTAATAATAATTAAAGACTGCAGTGGCGTCGCTAAGGGAAGCGTCCCAAAATTTAAGCTCTCCCCTCCCGCAGTAAAAGTTTTTCTTATTCTTGCCCTTTGAATTTGGCCCTGGATTTGAAAGCATTTTTGTTTGTTGTTATTACAGTTACCGGGTTTTTTTAACTTTTTTTTATTATATGCGCCAAAATCAGTGAAATAAATCACTTTAGTAGTCAGACCAGCTGCATAAGCGACTAAAATTTTGTTAGAACAGAATTTTTCCACAGATATATTTCCTGTTAGTGATTCGTAGATAATCGAACTTTGTCTAATTAGGGGAAATCTACTAGCTATATAATAATATAAGATTTTTATATTACATATCGGGTTTCAATATGGAATATATTCATTTATGATATCTAGTTAACAGTTTAATATGTTGTGTTAAAGAGATAATGAGATAAGGATGTAATCCGCATTCATTCCGAAGAAATATGTAATACTAACCAAGTGACTATATTGAAAGTAATTATATTTGCATTGTTTTGAACATAATGGTATGTTATGATAAGAAATATTTGACGGGCGTCGGATGAAACAATACATTTTACTCAAGGTTTCTTGTTGGCGTGGAGATAATCCTTATAGATCCGGTTCTGAGAACTGAGGTGAAATCAATAATGAGAAATGACAAGTTTCTACATGTTAATTATGTTACACATTTTAAATGTTATGACTAATAGATTTATATTTTAGGAATGTCTGTAGTTGAAAGATATTACAAAAGTTAGAGTGTAGGACATGTAGTTAAACCTAAAAAGAGAAAAAATAGCGGTTAAATGCGGGCCTTGTTAGTCGTATTCTATTTAGAGTGTTTTCAGGAATTTATTCGAGTTCATTATCAATATAAATGTTAATTAATTATTATTGGGATGAGATATGCAAATGATACCGTGAATTAATTTAATTAGCAAAAATGATATGTACAAATGAGAGATGAGTCATGTAAACAATCATAATGTAATATGTAGAGTTGATCCGTATATGTGGTAATATCGCATGCTGATCCGCGCTAATCCGACAGGTGATTGATAGTAACCTTTCGATGAAATCACGTTTAACGATGTCTGGGGCATCCTTGGAAGCATACATCATTTAAGAAGGATCTTAGTATGAGAGATGAGATATGCAAATGATACCGTGAATTAAATTAATTTAATTAATTAGATCAATATAAAATCATTATGATCCCCCGAATGACTGCATCAATCATAATGTGATATGTAGAGTTGACATGTATTCGTGGTATCCGCGTATACCGCGAGCGCGGTGAGGTCACGCGCTAGACCGCGAATGACCTTGAAATTGACCAAAAATTACTACGTTGGACCTTCATAAGAAATAACATGGGATTTTGTCGCCGAACTGTTATAGCATATCTACTATACTACCCTTTATCCTAGAAAACTCTGCTTCGCAGTAAGCGGAGGTACTTCTTTTTTTAATCTTGTACTTCTGCGAATATATATGGCTCCATAGAGGCAATGTATTTAGATCAGTGAGCAATTTATTTGCAAATTTGGGGAAGTAATAGGCATTTGCTTTCACCGACTTTTTTGTGCAAATACAGTTTTTAGCTTGCTCATTTAGGGTTTGTGCCCATAAGTGCCAATAATTCTTCCCCTCTTCTTCCTGATTTTCCATAACATTCGTCGACATTATCTTCATCTATTATGTCGTCCTTAAAATATTCTTCTGTAATCTGTTCTTATTCCACGCTCTCATCTAAGTCTAAGAAAAAATGAAGTACTGAAAAATCGTGATTTCCTGATTGCTTTTGGTACAACTTTACTTGATCGGAAATAAACGGAAACGAGCAACTCTAGCTGTTTATATTGTGAAAATGCATTCCGAGTAAAGTAAAGCTTAAACCAGCCAATATATATACGAGGGTAGATTCACTCATTTTTCTATGAGAACTGTCATTACTAATTATTTGTTGTGTCAAGTTTTGCGTAGGTGCGTGTTGTTCTTTGAAAGTTATTAATAATTAAGCTGGTCGATAACAGACAATTTTTAAAAATGGAAAAAAGTGAAGTCAGAGCGGTGATAAAGTATTTGCAAAAAAAAAGGATTAACACCTACTGAAATTCACAAGGATATGACAGACGTTTTAGGGGACTCTGCCCCTTCTTACCAAGTGGTGAAAAATATGTCTCGTGAGTTTAGATTAGGCAGAACAACTTGCGAACATGCGAAAGGTGCGGGACGTCCAGTCTGTGTCACCGTTGACAAAAACATCAATTTGATCCATGATATGGTAATGGCAGATAGAAGACTGACTATTCGCCATATCGCGGAAATAACGAACATCTCTTATGGGTCAGTTGAAAATATTTTAAGAAATGTTCTTGATCTCAGAAAAATTTCGGCGCGTTGGGTTCCAAAGATGCTGACCGTCGATCAGAAACGCTCTAGAGTGCTGCTTTCGGAAGCCAATTTGGAGTACCTGAAGGCCAATCGGAAGCAATTTCTCACTCGCTTTGTGACTGTGGATGAAACATGGGTGCACCAATTTGATCCTGAGACGAAAAGACAAAGTATGGAGTGGCACCACAGAGGTTCTCCACCTCCACGCAAATTTCGAGTTCAACGCGCGGCTGGAAAGATTATGGCCACAGTGTTCTGGGATGCAGAAGGAATTTTGATGATCGATTATTTGCAGCGTGGACACACAATAACGGGTTCTTATTATGCAGGGTTAATTCCAAAATTGCGCGAAAGCATCGACCGAAAAAGACCAGGAAAGTTGGCACACAAAATTTTGTTCCATCAGGACAACGCTCCAGTCCACAAGAGCTGCATTGTCATGGCTGCCATACAGAACGCTGGCTTTGAAATCCTAGAACACCCTCCATATTCACCAGACCTGGCACCCAGTGATTACCATCTATTTCCAAAATTAAAGGAAAACCTGCGTGGAAAAAAATATGGAGACGATAATGAAGTTATAACCGCAGTAAATGGCTGGTTTGAGGAGCAACCGGAAAACTTCTTCCTGAAAGGCATTGAAGCATTGGAACATCGGTGGACCAAGTGCATTGAAGTCCATGGAGATTATGTTGAGAAATAAATAAATAATGTTTTAAAAATTCTTTCTCTTTCTATATCAGGGACCGTAAATATTGATCTTCCCTCGTATATACAAGGTTATACATCCGTTTCAGGATAGTAACCGCCTGTTCTTTGAGGCTCTCAGACGCATTTTCTTTGTGGTGCGTCACTCCACTTTTATTCTTCGCTTGTGCTTCTACAATTGTCTGTGTTTCTTTGCTTCCTCTACTATTTTCTTCCACTCATTCCTGTCCTGTATTTTTCTTCCCCAATTTGTAAATCCCATTATCTCTATGTCTTTCTCGATTTGGTCGCTCCATCTGTTCTTCGGTCTTCCTTTCGGTCTGCTTGTATCTGGTTTCTATTCTGTAATCTTCTTAACCTCACTGCTATCCTTCATCCTTTTTACGTGACCATACCACTTCAGTCTTGCCGCTTTTATTGTTCTTACAATATTTTCATTCTGAAGTATCTCTTCTATTTCAAAATTCATTAGTCGTTGGTATTCCCCTTCTCTTATCTTCTTTGGTCCGTATATTTTTCTTAGGATGTTTCTTTCGAAAATCTTTAATTTCTCCTCTTCTCCGCTTGTCAGTGTTGTTGTTTCGGCCGCGTATGTAACTACCGTCCTGATTGCTGTTTTGTATATTTTCATTTTTGTTTCCCTTTTTATAGTTTTGTTCTGTTTTATTTGTTTATATTTATGGTAGGCTCGATGTCCCGCCTGTAATCGCTGTGTTATTTCATCTTTTTTGTCATTTTTGTAATTGATATTTTTTCCAAGGTATCTGAAATTCATCACTGCTTTGAATTTGTATTTATCGATTGTTATCTGTTTATTTTCCTTGTCTTCAATTCTCCGTATTTCCATAAATTTTTGTCTTTTCTTCATTTATTTCCAATCCTCTCTTCTTGGCATTTCCTATAAGTTGTAGTAGTGTCTCACTCAAGCTTTCCTTGTCTCTTGCTATAATTGCCGCGTCATCCGAATATGCCACTATCTGTACTTTTTTATTCCTTATTGTTCCTGCTATGTTGCATTCCTTTATAATTCCATCCATTACAATATTGAAAATCGTTGCCGATAGTCCGTCTCCTTGTCTCACTCCTGAATTGGTCTTGATCTCCTTTGATATACCTTCGTCCGTTAGTATCGCTGCTTTCGTGTTCTTCATTGTCATCTCCACTAGATTTATAATTTTCTGTGGTATTTTCATTCTTTGCATGTCGATTTTAATTTGTTTTCTATTGAGAATGTCGAACGCTTGTTTAAAGTCGACGAATAGTATTTGTGGTCGGATATCGTACTCGTAGCAATTTTCAACTATTTGGCTCAGGATCTGGATGGCGTCTATTGTTGACCTTCCCTGTCGAAAACCATACTGGTATTCGCCCATCCTGTCTTCTATTACTTTCCTCATTCTTTTTTGTATTGCATTCGTTAGTATCTTGTATACAGTGTTCAGCAAGGTGATCCCTCTATAATTGGCACATTTCAATGGGTTACCTTTCTTAAGTATTGGTACTATTAACCCTTCATTCCATTCTAGACGCATGTTTTCCGTTTCCCATATTTGTTCTATTATTTTATGCATCGCCCTTATTAATTCTTCTCCGGCGTACTGTATCATTTCGTTCAGGATGCAAATTAATTAGTGCTCCAATGACTGGCATTAAATTCAGAACGTTGAACAGGAAGCATATTGATGCTCTGACTAAATCTTCACACCTATATGTAAATTAAGCAGCTAGCGTACCGGGAATTTGTGAAGATCTATTACCATATCGTAGGTTTTTTGAGTCGTAACAAATTAATTAGTGCTCCAATGACTGGCATTAAATTCAGAACGTTGAACAGGAAGCATATTGGTGCTCTGACTAAATTTTCACACCTATATGTAAATTAAGCAGCTAGCGTACCGGGCATTTGTGAAGATCTATTACCATATCGTAGGTTTCTTGAGTCGTAACAAATTAATTAGTGCTCCAATGACTGGCATTAAATTCAGAACGTTGAATAGGAAGCATATTGATGCTCTGACTAAATTCTCACACATATATGTAAATTAAGCAGCTAGCGTACCGGGTATCTCTGAATATCTATTACCATATCGTAGGCTTTTTGAGTCGTAACAAATTAATTAGTGCTCCAATGACTGGCATTAAATTCAGAACGTTTAACAAGAAGCATATTGATGCTCTGACTAAATTTTCACACCTATATGTAAATTAAGCAGCTAGCGTACCGGGCATTTCTGAAGATCTATTACCATATCGTAGGCTTTTTGAGTCGTAACAAATTAATTAGTGATCCAATGACTGGCATTAAATTCAGAACGTTGAACAGGAAGCATATTGATGCTCTGACTAAATTTTCACACCTATATGTAAATTAAGCAGCTAGCGTACCGGGCATTTCTGAATATCTATTACCATATCGTAGGCTTTTTGAGTCGTAACAAATTAATTAGTGCTCCAATGACTGGCATTAAATTCAGAACGTTGAACAGGAAGCATATTGATGCTCTGACTAAATTTTGACACCTATATGTAAATTAAGCAGCTAGCGTACCGGGCATATCTGAAGATCTATTACCATCTCGTAGGTTTTTTGAGTCGTAACAAATTAATTAGTGCTCCAATGACTGGCATAAAATTCAGAACGTTGAACAGGAAGCATATTGATGCTCTTACTAAATTTCCAAACCTATATGTAAATTAAGCAGCTAGCGTACCGGGCATTTCTGACGATCTATTACCATATCGTAGGTTTTTTGAGTCGTAACAAATTAATTAGTGCTCCAGTGACTGGCATTAAATCCAGAACGTTTAACAAGAAGCATATTGATGCTCTGACTAAATTTTCACACCTATATGTAAATTAAGCAGCTAGCGTACCGGGCATTTCTGAAGATCTATTACCATATCGTAGGCTTTTTGAGTCGTAACAAATTAATTAGTGCTCCAATGACTGGCATTAAATTCAGAACGTTGAACAGGAAGCATATTGATGCTCTGGCTAAATTTTCACACCTATATGTAAATTAAGCAGCTAGCGTACCGGGCATTTCTGAAGATCTATTACCATATAATAGGTTTTTTGAATCGTAACAAATTAATTAGTGCTCCAATGACTGGCATTAAATTCAGAACGTTGAACAGGAAGCATATTGATGCTCTGGCTAAATTTTCACACCTATATGTAAATTAAGCAGCTAGCGTACCGGGCATTTCTGAAGATCTATTACCATATCGTAGGATTTTTGAGTCGTAACAGATTAATTAGTGCTCCAATGACTGGCATTAAATTCAGAACGTTGAACAGAAAGCATATTGATGCTCTGACTAAATTTTCACACCTATATGTAAATTAAGCAGCTAGCGTACCGGGCATTTCTGAAGATCTATTACCATATCGTAGGTTTTTTGAGTCGTAACAAATTAATTAGTGCTCCAATGACTGGCATTAAATTCAGAACGTTGAATAGGAAGCATATTGATGCTCTGACTAAATTTTCACACCTATATGTAAATTAAGCAGCTAGCGTACCGGTCATTTCTGAAGATTTATTACCATATCGTAGGCTTTTTGAGTCGTAACAAATTAATTAGTGCTCCAATGACTGGCATTAAATTCAGAACGTTGAACAGGAAGCATATTGATGCTCTGGCTAAATTTTCAGTCCTATATGTAAATTAAGCAGCTAGCGTACCGGGCATTTCTGAAGATCTATTACCATATCGTAGGTTTTTTGAGTCGTAACAAATTAATCAGTGCTCCAATCACTGGCATTAAATTCAGAACGTTGAACAGGAAGCATATTGGTGCTCTGACTAAATTTTCACACCTATATGTAAATTAAGCAGCTAGCGTACCGAGCATTTCTGAAGATCTATTACCATATCGTAGGTTTTTTGAGTCGTAACAAATTAATTAGTGCTCCAATGACTGGTATTAAATTCGGGAGTTCGAGTAATAAGTATATTGATTCTGTGACCGAATCTTTACACCAATAAGTTGATTAGGCAGCTAGCGTACCGCGATTTTCTTAATGGTTGCTTGTTTATTTAATTAATTGTCAATAATATTTTTACAATTAAAGCTATATTATTGAAAGTATGATGGATGAGAAGCATTAAATTAGCATTAAATTATAGTTTATGAATTGATTATTTGTAATCGTTCTACACTAACGGGTGTGCTAACTATATCTATAGCCAGCACAGCCGTATCATAGTTTTCTTTAAGTTTCAATAACTTTGTTCCTATTAGAGTTACAAACTTGAATGCATGATATATGAGAAGCATTAAATTAGCATTAAATTATATTATCTTCTTTACCTTGATATACCCCTTGTCTTGACTTTTACGCAACGTGTGTGCCAACTATATCTATAGCTAGCACACACGTTGGTATTTTTTTAAAAAAAGGAGCAATAAATTTTTTTTCATGGCATTAAATTAGCATCAAATTAGCATTAAATTATGCAACTAGTTAGAACCAGGTGTGCCATAAAGGCTGTGCCTACTTTAGTAGGGTAATGAAACTTACACCAAAGAGAGCCTGCACCTAAATATATAACATATCAAATTCCTAAAATAATTAAAGGTACACTTTCTTAGATATTCAAGGTCAAAGGTCATGTGACCTTGGAATGAAAAACTCAATCTTTTATTACAAAACAATTTTTTTTGTTTTATAATAACTATGTTCTATTAGCTTTAAAACAAGCCTAAGATGATAGTTCTACAATAAATCAACATGCAGTTATGAATTGTTTTTGTTCACCTTGTAAGTGTAAATTTTACATTTTTATCATGTTTGCAGTCCTGCTATATGAATACTGTCCATCACTGAGGGCTATAACGTTACATACGTAAGTTACTTTATGTCCTCTACCGTTTTACCAAATTTTACGAAAATCTAAGATGGTCGGGTTGAAAAGTTCATATTTTTGTGATGATTTGGCATGGAATGACCTAAGATTATTCCAGGAAAATGAAACAATTTGTATCTGATTCTAATTTTTAATATAAAGTGCTTTTTATTTCATAATTATTAGAGTATAAGTATCATTGATGTAGTTATGGCAACTTGTGCTATGGCTTTCTGGTATAAAATATACATTAAGTGAATTTTATATTATTTTTTTTGCACTACCGACCTGTTTCTATTTATTTGCCGCTTTGTTAACTGTCAAAGTAGGTTCAACTATACGAATCGTTGTCGGTTACTATGACAACAACAAAATAACAGAACAGTTATGATTTATAATGTGTCTAGATGTTGTTATGAAAAGAAATAAATATAAATAATAAATAATGATAATGTGAATTAATTATTATCAAACAAATTAACTTTCAAAAGATTTTTTTTTTACCTTAATTTACAATAAAATATAATATTTTAAAAGAAAAATATATGATCAAAAAATAAAGTCGTCCAGGGGGTTCTGAAATTTACATAAAGAAAAACTTTTCGATCAACATTTTATGCATTTCAGTTTGCGATAAAACAAACATTTTCTAACTTTCCCTCATCGAAAGTTGCTTCTGAAATAAGAAAAACTTGAAAATGTGTTTTAAGCTTAACCTAAAACTGAAAAGCGCGAAGTGCCAATCGAAAACAACAAATGGAGCTAGTGCTAGTGAGCAACATAATTATTGTTTAAATACATTTCAAGACTTGCTAAACTAGACCTATTATGCCTGTTTTCACTGAAAAATATTTTTGGTTTTTATGTTTCTGTCCTATCAGTAATACTACGTATTACTAGAATTCTACTTATCAGATCGACTAATCCAATACCGATATTCGGAATAAATACGTCAGCACCGTAGCCATCAACACAACAACTCTCAGATATTACAGTACTGATAGCAAACTACAGTGTTGACAAAAAATATTATTTTAAAATCATTTTCAAAACTGCTTTGACTTAGTTTACAATTTAGGGCGAAAGTTAATTTTTTTTATTTATGTTTTACAATAAATCGTATTCTGAATGAAAATTCATACAAAAAAATTATCACTCCGATTGGAAATCGTACCCAGGACATTCCGCTTTCTGGGCACTCTCCTCTGAGCTACCTGAGGCGATTATCATCAGAATGACATTTTTCCATACGTACTAGATGTTTGCAAACATACAAAGGGTACTTGATATATTTTGCTTCATTCAGTTAATTAAGTAAAGGGTAGTCCAATGCCGCGATGCAAATAAACCAAATTACCTGGAACTACAAGTAGTCAAATATTTTGGAGTTTAGAAAACTGGTACTTCGAGTGTTGTGGAGCGAGTTGATGTACACACTACAGTATTCATTGTAGCTGAAAGGTCAGAAATTATCCGATATTCTTTTACTAGATATATTACTTTAATTATTATTAAAAAATAATGTAACGATTACGTTATTTTTTGGTCTTTTTGACACTTCATACAAAATTACAGCATGTGTGATGTATCATGAAATTTACTGCTCTGATGACTATAAAAATCGTTCTGCTGTTCTTAATCAGTTAAAGTCTACAAAAACTTTGGACCAAAATAGTTTCACGGTAGTTAAATTTCTAACAAAAAAGAAGGTGAGGTACTATATTGAAAATATTCTTGAAAAAATTGATGACAGTACTTGAGATTTTTGGTTATATTTATTTCATGGAGATTGCAGTCAGATAAATAACCACTCAATATTTATGAAATGTATTCATATTATATTTAAACAACATTCTAAATTCAGTATTTATAGAATATTAAAAATTAAATGTTTTTTAAGTAAGAAAAATCTGCCGTTTTCTATTTAACAAATATTGAGAATAAATATTTTATTTATTTATAATGCTGCTGGGGAAGGGTCGTTTTCGACTAACCGGATACTTTAAAAAAAAACTTCTCCAGTTGCTTTTATGCAAGCTCTCGACAAAGGCCTAAAAAACCGAAACGCGTGTAAAGCATTCTACAAAATATTTAGAAGCATTGAAATACAACTATTTTTTAAATTTTAACTAAACTTTGTAAACAAATCTCTAAATTTTCGCGTTCTAAATATTCCTACTGTGCGATTTTCGCAAAGTATCTTTGAATCTCTTTACTTTAAGCGTGCCAAGTGTGTCCATATCGGTTCAGATCGTATTCGTAGATGCTGTCAAATCACTTAATGAAGAATATTGTTTCATTTTTCAAACGTCTGATGATCTTTTTCACAAACTTGTAGAACTAATCCCGGGTTAATGATTCTGTTTAAAATCTTATACCTCTTCTAAAACTAGACAATACCTACACATTTTTCCTAAAAATCATTCTTTAATCTGCAACAAATGCTGTTTAATTAACTGCCTATACTATTTAAATTTAAAGTTAAACTTGATAAGGACTTATTTCGTGCAAAATATTAAGACGTTAGTACAGACATGGAGTAAACCACTTAAAAAAATCTTTTGCGAAATGGCTCGCTTATCGATGAACTACTTTCAGTAGATATCTAAAGTTACATTGTCCACTAACACTTTTGCATTGGAAGGTTGCATTGCCAACTTGTTGACAAACTAGAATTTATGGATATCACAAAATACGCATACAGTAAAAACCCCCCTTTAGTCAAGAGAACAAAATAAAGTAAAATTTCCTCAGAATTTCTCTCTACGTGATTAGTGTATTTTTTGCAAATTGTACAGTGACTACTACTGATACCTACATCTACAATCTATTTTTTTTCTACAGACCTCTGATTTTGACAGCGTGTTGCTCGTAAACTACTAAAGCAAATTAAATATTTTAAAAACGAACAAGTAGTAAATGTATTTCTACAGATAACAGTAAAATATTATATTTATAAGTGCTACACTTTTGTTTTTATCGGATGATATGTAATAAAAGGTATCCATTAAAAAGGTACCTTCTTCATAGCTCTTGTTCAATTAAAATTTTTAATATAGTTATGAATTGATTATACCCATTTATTTCATGAAAGTTTTTTAAATAACGAAGTTACTAGGAGCGACCCTTTTCAAAGAGGAAATTGCATTTACGCTAGATATGAGTCCTACTTAACTATGTGAAATGCACTTACTGAACAATTTTGTATTGCCGCTAGCGAGAATCCATTGTTGTCTACTCTTTGCCTCTTTTGGGAATTTTACATCGCTATGCGCTCGCTTCCGGTTGCAACCAGAACAGTGTATTTTGTAAGTGATTTAAGTATTTGCAAAATCTAAAATAATTCACATTTTGATTGAAAAATAAAAATTTGATATAAACGTGATATTTGATAACGGATTTGGTAAACGTGACGTTTCCTTTTTTATCTCTTTACCTGGACGGTGGTAAAAAGGTGCCTTAGAAGTAATTATATATTATAGATTAATATTAAGTAGGAGGTCTCGTGGTCCAGATCCTGTTTCTCGATCAGAGGGACAGAAGTTCAAATCTCGGCTGCGACTAAATTTAAAAAATTTAATACAATCGTATTTGAGCTAATTAGGATAAGGTATGAAAGTTGCTCGTTATGTACAGTGTGATTCAAAATAAGTGACGACGGTTTGAATTTAGCGCCATAGGTTTTAGTGTGGCACTATTGAAATGTGTTGCGTCAAATTACAGCGTCAACTCGTGACAATGATTTAACGTGGAGGTAAATTCAAACCATCCTCAATCATTTTGGATCACCCTGTACTTGTTAGAATAGCACCATTACCTCCGTTGCGCTTCCATAAGAGTTTGTGTGGATACCCGACTCTGCAAATGCGGTAAAAGGAAAATGAATTGTGTATGTATGTATTAAGTAGGTGTGTTCATAGATTTGCAGTGGAGTGTTTTTACTGGAACAAAATAAATTGTTCAGTAAACGTTAAACATTAAATAAAATAAATAATAAAATCCCACTAATGTCTTGTATAGCTGATGTATAACTGACCACAAAAAAAAATTGTATGTTATGTTTTTCAGTAGTAATTAATTTATCTAACACCAGTTCTGTATTATTTTAAACAAATAAATATGCGATGAATCCTCTAATTAAATAAAATTAATTTTTTATAAAATTTGTTTTTTCAATTATCAAAGCAATTTAATTAATTTTTGTAATAAACTTTAAATTACCATTTTCTAATTATTTTATTTGATTTTGAAATACCTTTTAAAATGGGTTTAAATAAGCGTGATTCATAAATAAATGTAAATCATCATTTAACGTTAAGATTACGTAATAAGTTAGGCGTCATATAAAACTAAAGATTAAGCGTAAAATATCGATGAAAAATTTATCTCAGGGCGACGTTGGATTCTCTAGGTTGTGAGGTAGCTTTGAAACTAACCGTCTATAAATTTCAAATATACTACATAATAACATATATTTAATTGTGTACCTAAATAAATAATAATAGTCGCCTTTCACAGGCTATGAAGGCCCATTGGGGTATAGCAGGGTAGGCTACTATTCTTGAGCCGTTTGGTACTCAAGGGTGGTAAAGTGGCTAGCTTTACGCACCGACCGCCTATTATTTCCCTAGGAAATGATTTCCCAGGTACTCATTTTCACAGGCTGACTCGACCTGGAAGCCTTAGATATTTTTAAAATTCCAATGTATTATTCCTGGTATTCGAACCCAGGACCTTAAGATTGGTAGTCAAGTGCCATACCCACTGAGCTACCATGGCTCCAGAGTACCTAAATAGTTTAATTAATTATCACTCTATAATGGCTTGCAGGTTGCTTCTCAGCAGGTTCCAATTAAGTAGAAGGAAAAATACTTTCCTACCTTTGTACTTAGACAAGACAGCCTTTCCGTTGATTTGTCACAATTCTTCTTCTAAACCATTGGCAGAGTATTTAACTTTTACTCTTTCATTGCCATTTCCAGTGATTGTGTATTTGTCTTTGAAGCCAATTGTATCTTCCATCACCATATACAATCTCTATATTTCTACCATCCAAACAACTTTTCCACAGAGAAAAATAATACTGATTAAATCACTTATACTCTATTTTCTAAATAAAGGCTAGAGTTTCCCTTTTTATATTCGTAGAATATTTTGTTAAACGGTGGTTATTTGTTTTTGTGATGATTTAAATAAAACACAATTTTGTGTTATGTACAAAACTTTATTGGATATTATTTATAACTTGCTATACTAACTTTAGCAAGTATATTCAAATTAATATATGAGAACTGCTCTTTACAACTATATGAATAAAACTGACTTTTACAGTGTGACTGACTTTACCACACTGAACCTAACAACTTGACTGTCTCTGCTAGAGTAACCCTTTACAATAACGTTATTTACACTTATATACAATTATTTACATCATAATCTTGGGATACGCCCAATCAGCGCGCAAGTTGCTTAACCGGCAGTACCGCACTTGCTACCAGATCAGCTCACCGGTCAGAGCGAGGTTGCCTATCCACCCTCTACTAGCTAACTCAGGACTAGTGCCGGAGCAATTAACGTTGCTCACCCGCAATACACCGTCCAGCAATAGGACTATTCCCAGCTATGCGCTATTGCAAAGTGGGACCACTGCCCGATCGAATCCAACCTCAATTGTGGCGGGACTTGGTTTTTTAATGGTTTTGCCACCCCGATCTACCAATTTTAGGCTTGGTGGGCCCTCGACAGAGCTTCTTTTAAGTCTACACGTTATAGACTCCCGGTGTGTACCCGTATTTGGTGAAGTTGTCTTGAGTGTGAGAGGCTATGTATTATTCTCTTCAACTCTCCTTAAGTGTAATGGCTTTCAGAGCTTCTCCTAATCACTGTACCCGGCTGCAGTCCGGATCATAGGTTGGTCGGAATAGCTCCTAAGCACATTTACCTGGCGGCCTGCAGTTTCCCATTAGCCCAAAAGCAGGGTAAACCTCACTTCGATTCTCCGCACTTGAGATTCAGTCAAACAGCGGATTCCTTTGTTGACCATAAATGACCTCGGTTAAGCAGCGGGTTCCGTTGGTAACCATAAATGACCTCGGTCAAGTAGCGGGTTCTGTTGGTGACCATAAATGACCTCGGTCAAGTAGCGGGTTCCATTGGTGACCATAAATAACCTCGGTCAAGCAGCGGGTTCCTTGGTGACCATAAATGACCTTATCCCAGGCGAAATTCGAATCCGCCCACACCGGTCTCATCTACCAGGCCCCCCCTGATCGGTATGAGTTACCGTCGAGAATTCTCACGAATTTCGCTACCACACACTTAATCTGACAGCTTCATCCATTGCCCTTTATAGCAGTAGGGTAGAAGACAGCCAGTTTTATGGGTGTACGTCGTGTGGTCTCCCGTACACCCAAACCAGTTGTTACGGTTGGCAAAAGCCGCCTATCGAAACAAAAGACGAGGCATGCCCATCAGAGATGTCATTCTCCTCCATGACAACGCCAGGCCTCACACCGCGGCCTTGACAAGGAATACACTGGAAGAAATGGGCTGGGAAACCCTCGAGCACACTCCTTATAGCCCTGACTTGTCCCCCTGTGACTATTTTTTGTTCGCGCCTATGAAGGAATCACTAGGAGGAAAACGATTTGCAAGCAATGAAGAAGTCGAAGAGCACGTGCGCAATTGGCTTACAACTCGTCCTCAAACTTTCTATAACCAGGGAATACTGAAACTTCAAAATCGGTGGCAAAAGTGTGTAGATCACGCAGGAGACTATATTGAAAAATTTTAAAACAATGATTTGTGTATAACGTTATTCAATAAATGATGAAAAAAAAATTACCGTTTATATTTGATTTACCCTCGTATAATTGAAGGTAATCTCTGTTTCTTATAGAACTTTAAAGTTCTTCGTTCCAATTGCTCTACTACTCTTGCTACTATTTACGGGACGGTCGATCCCATTTCAAGGAAAATCTTTCTCTACAGTTTGGTTATATTGATTCAGGTTCAAAGTTTACAAAAAAAACTTTTTTTTTGTTTAAAGATTTACTTAATAATATTTTTGTAAAGTAAAAATATAGTACATACTAAGTAGTATAACTGAAATCTGTGTTGATAATTTAGACATTGATCTTTAATATGCAAGTATTAAGACAGTGATATGCATTCTACTATTGTTTTTTGGACACAGTACATAGACAACTGATAACCTTCACAATGTATTATATACTAGTTTAGCGGTTCATTAAAAGGGAGCAGGGAAGTACATTGATTCACTCTGAATAAAACGGTGAACACTCACTATCCTCACGATGTGGTCCTAGGATGATACTCCTAATGTGGTCCGGATAATAATAAACAAGTTGGGCTTCGAAATTGTTTGTATAATATTTCGTATTGTTGTTCTTTAAAACGTGTTTATGACGTGTTATTAAAATGAAAGACATTGTTGACTTCATAATAATAAATACTTCTAATTAAAGAAAGAGATTTCAGTAAACATTTTATTATGAAGTCAGTAACGATTTATTTCTTTTTGATAAATACGATTTAAAGAAATACAAAAAATTGCGAAACGTTGTTGTTTACTGCAATAAATTACAGCAAATCTAAACATTTCCTCATTAACCGGACCACGTCCGCGATTACATCGCAGATGGTAGTGTGTGTTTTACATATGTTGTGCGCTGCATGAGTAATTTGCAAGGATGGGAAAATTATTTTATCGATAACATCCTTTTTGAGAATATTACTTTAAATATTTATTTATTAATGTAATTAATTATTGTAAACTCACAAAAAAGTAGCAGTGTATAATTAACTGCAAGTGCAACGTTGCTCCAATAGACGAATTATTTTAGAGATGATCTCGTTGCTTTAATTGGAAGATATATTATGTTTCATATCAACATGCTTTGGCTTTGCTCCAATCTACTATATTTCTACTTTCTATTATCTCTTATTTTCTCATATGCGCTTCTGTTTTTACGTGTTTTTATTATTTTGTATATATATATATATATATATATATATATATCTATATATATATATATATATATATATATATATATATGTATATATATATATATATATATATATATATATATATATATATACATATATATATATATATATATATATATATATATGTTTCCCTTGTAGCCCAAACTTTTCTACTGTATGCTAGTACTCATATTTCTATTTCTGGTATATTTGTTTTCATGTTTTCCTTATTTTTTCATTAGTTCTTCGATGTACGTACATAGTTTCTATACTGAATTCCGCTATTAGTACCAAATCGTGAAATTAGCTTAGTATATTAGAGTATCGAACTTAAGCCTGTTTTGTTCTTAAATTTATTGAATTCTTCATTTTTGTTATTACTAGAATCCATTATTTTTGTATAAACTTTTTATATTTCTGTATTTGGTTATAATGCTTTTTCGTGTAAGCTGTTCTTTACAGTATTTTTCCTTTATTTCATTGAACTCATCCTCTAAATTAATATAAATAAATCAATTTCTTACCCTGTATCTTCGATCTTTTCACGTAGTAGTGTGAAGATGTGATCTTGATCACCTGTATTGATTTTAAAACAGCATCGCTTGTTTTCTGATATTAAATCTTATAGTTCTCTCATTCTCGTCTTTAGTTATTGTTTTTTATTCTTGTAGATTAACATTTTAAATGTTTAATAGCAGAGTCATTTCATCATCTCAATTCAACCAAACTTGTCACCCGACCCTCTCCGATTTCATACTTTACACAAGTGTTTCCTCCCTTGAGTTGTAAACAATGCCCCATTTATAGATTTCAAAAATGTCTAGTTATAGAGATACAGCGCAGCCGTTTTTCAAAATATGCGACAACGCTGTATTTCTGTAATTAGATATTTTGAAATCTATAAATGGGACATTGTTCACAACTTAAGAGAGGGAACACATGTGTAAAGTATAAAGAAAATTGGATAGGGTCGGGTGACAACTATGGTTGAATTGAGATGAAATCACTCAATAATAGTTTTTCAATCAATCTCCTATTTTTGTATATTTTCCTACACTATCTTCATATTTATTTTTTTTGTCTTTACTTAGTTTAAAAATGTAACAAACGTATTTTTATATTTGCGTGTTCTATGATGCCATTAGGACACGCATTGTGCGTGTCCTAATGAAACGAGAATACTGGAAATAGTAACATTTTATTTTTAAAGTTGATATCACTGTTAGAAGGTGTTATTAGAATGTGGAACTTATCTTATTTACGCAGTGAACTTTTGTAACTGGAATGGAACGCTCGCTAAACTATGTAGCATTGCAGACGCAGCGCGCCGTCGACCCGTAGCCCAGTTACGGGCATAACAGTTTTTACTTTATTATTAAAGAAATGTAAAGTTTGATACTGTCATCATGGGATGCATTGTATTATGTATGTTCAATATGCTCACGATAAACTTAACGTAATAAAATCCAGTATCATAAAATTGTATATCTTTACCTTATAAGTTATAATATCCAAAAGATCCAATAAATAATTATTTTTGTTAACAAAAATCATTCTTTGGTGAAAATGCTATTGTATTTATATCTCATTAATTTCTTTAACAAATAAGGTATTTATTCTATGAAATGAAATATAATTATTCTTATTTCATCCTTCAATCAAAATTGCTTCTCCAAACTTCGAATCTCGAACTCAAATAGATGAAAGAATTTCACATACGTAACAAATCGTATACAGCCATAGCACTCAAACAAATTCCTTTTATAAAGTAAGTCATTTTAAGTTTTTGCTTCTAACTTAAAAATAAAAGAAACTATCACAATACGGTGCAAATAGATCGCCTTATCTCTAATAATAACCTAAATACCCTACCATAATATCAAAATTAGGATACCAGTTTGTCTACTTTTTATTTATTTGCAGATACTGATTATAATACTAATAAGTTTAAATTGAGAGATGAGACTGATACTTACCTATTTGTAAACAATCGATATAAGTGTATGTACACTTTGGTAAGATACCATTTGCTACAATTTACAGTTCCATTTAATCCCATTAATAGAGGAATCTTCTGAATCAATTAAATCAACATGCAAAGCCAATCCATCTACGATAAGCGCGCAAGTGGAACAACATCTAAGCGCTATCTAGATCGTGATAATATAATCTACAATATAATAAACAATAAAAACACCGAATTCGTTAAACTTGATGTTTTAACATTATTCTTCATGTTTTTCACATTTACGAACATCTTACTTTCATCAACATGTCATAACTATATAAACAATTAACATTTAACATTTCTTTCAAGTTAGCGTACATTACCTGTGTACACTTCGTATCGTTATGAGTTCATATTAATATAATTTTTAATTGTCAAACTAATAAATACCTAGGTTGAGTTTAAAGTTTCTGCCACTATTAGTGCATTGGTTGATTCTTGTGGATCTTCGTTAGGTCATTTGCATTAAACCAATACGATGTAAGTAGTAGCAGATAGTAAGTTGAGAATGTTGAGGGACTGTTAATAACTCCTACGTAGTTGCATGAAGCTTTTCCTCCACGCAACTCCTCAGAATCCACAACAGATGGTCCTCCACTCCTGGGCTTATCTTCTGGCTGATATCGCTAGACGCAAAACGTTTAAACCAATGTTATACTGTTTGCCTATTCACCACACCGCTCCCTACAACATTACAAATTGCCTTCATGGAGCCGTAAGATTTAAACGTTTTTTCTAATAATACTTCATTAGCCTCCGAAAAACAATTTGAAAAACATTCATTCTAACCACGTTAGAGTTTTAAAACGCGTCTTAATGTTGAACTTATATAGAATCGAAATCTCTATTAAATTAGCTTTAAAATGACATAGGTAAACAATGTAAAGCGACATATATATGGTTCCTATGTTAAACTCTTCAAAACAAAATTGGTCAAAAACTGTCTGAAACTTTTCACTCAATGGGTCATTTCATGCCACATCATCACAGCTCACAACCCGGTCATCTCAGATTTTCATGAAATTTGGCGGAATGGTAGAGGATATAAAGTAACTTACGTATGTAAACTTATCGCCCTGAGTGATACACGGTATTTATACAGCAGGGTAGCAAACATGATAAAAAATGTAAAATTTACGCTTACAAGGTGATCTCATATTTGCGCTTGTTGTTAAAGGAGCATAGTTCATAAAAGAACGTTGTATAATAAAATATTGAGTTATTCATCTCCAGGTCACATGATATGACATTTGACCTTGAATATGTAAGAAGAGTACCTTCAATTTTTTAGGAATATAGTATGTTATACAATTAGGTAACAGTCTCCCTTTGATGTAAGTTTCATTTTGCCTTTAGGAACCGGAGTAAAAAAATTGTTAAAGATGGTATTTAACCACTTCTTACACTAAACATGCATCTGTCAGTTCAGGCAAGAGTATTGAATCGTTATTTAGTATATATCTGTGCAGATATCTGCAAATCTTATCTACTAAGACAAGTATACCTATGATATTGTACCTGTACCTGCAGATACAAGTAGCTGTACAGTGTACAGAGTGTCCCAGCCAAAAGTGACACATTTTTGAAGCTGCGCGGCAAAACATCGTGTGGAATACCCACTTTAGGTTAGAGTTAGAGGTTAGGAAGAAGGTTAGGTTAGAAGTTATGTTGAAAGATATATTAGAGGTAAGATACGTACATGTACGTACTACATAAGTGCATATGTGCATAAATGCAAATGTACTTAGGTACATATATACAAGTTCATATGTACAATATAAGTACATATTGTCATGTTATTTTGGCATACAAAACAAAGAATGCACCCACTCAGTAGTTTTAATCAAACTTAGATATGAGTTTTCAAACATGTTAGATTGGTTGCCTCTCATTTTCTAAATTATAATTTTGAGAAATTATTTTTTTTAATATTTATCCTTAAAACAATGTGTGTTGTAATAGGGAGATACACAAGTATTTACTACCTTACCTGAGCATTTTATAAGAAAGGAATATATTTTTTCTATTTCAAAATTTTACAGTTCTTGGCTAAATAATCTTGATGTAGGATTACGAAGTTGTTTCTTTACCACAGAATTGAAACTATGTTGAATGTAGGGGTTGCTTTTTACAAATGATATCAGTAAAACAACATACAAGTACTATGTGCGTTTATGCATCGTACACCGGAAAAATGTAATTAGCTTGAATTTTCATTTTGTTGATATCTGAAATTATGTAAATAATGTTTGTTAGCTTATAAAGTTTAATTTTGTAAATATAGGACGGCATGAAAAGGTATTTTATGCAATTAAATTAATAAATAGTTGTATGAAGATGAGATTCCATCGACATTCAATGCAGGTCTTATTTTGTAATAAGAACATGAATGTTATATACCATTAGATACGGAACTTCATAACCTATCAGTATATCTAATTAATTGACTTACCACAATTAAACAAGCAACTGGATTCGAAATTCGATTTATTGAAGCCATTAATTATAGAAATATTTGAAAGAGGTGAATGATTTTCTTTCTTCATTTTATTGTTCAACCGAATGAAAGCAGAGAGCAGAGACTTGCAGATTTTATACAAATACAGTTGGTAAGCTGATGGCACATTTAACAATAGTTTTATTTAATTATCTTCTATAATGATTGAAGCGAACCGCCTGAAAGTCTCAAATTTAGCAAAGAGTTATAACTTTAATTAGCCGGAGCGAAATCACAAGGTAAGAGTGTGATCATATAACACCCCCCCCCAATGGCATAATATTACGTACATTTACTTAAATACATATGCAGAAATACATAATCTGAAAAAGTATCCCAAAGTAAAACTTAATAGTGAAAATCGCACAATTCCATCTTATATTGTTTAGTCTGTAGTCGGTGTTAAAATGTGACACTTTTGGCTGGGACACCCTGTACACTTGACAGCTACCTGCATCTGCAGGGACAGGTATAACATCATACCCATACTTGTCTTAGTTGATAAGATTTGCAGGTATCTGCACTGATATATAGTAAAAACCTGATTCAATACTCTGATCGGAACTGCCAGATGTAGGTTTTGTGTAAGAAGTATTTAACTACTATCTTTAATAATTTTTTTGCTCATGTTTTCTAAGGCTTCCAAAAATGAAACGTACACTTTCTTAGATATTCAAAGTCAAAGGTCACATCAGGTGACATTAAAATGAAAAACTCAATATTTTATTATGCAAATTTTTTACGAAAACTATGCTCCTTTGGCTTTAAAAGCAAGTCCAAGATGAACGTTCTACAATAATTAGAAGCACAGTTATAACAGTGGCGTGCGGTGAGAATGTAGGCTAGGGAAGCAACCACGATTTTAATTATAATACACCTAGGTACAGGCGCGGATTAACGGGGAGGGAATAATCCCCCCCCAATTTAGAAATAAGTTTACATAGAATAGAAACAAATAATGTTTGTTTAATTATTATTTATTAAAACAATTATTTTTACAAAGATTTCCCCCACAAAATACTTCTCTGGATCCGCCCCTGCTAGGTACAATAAAAAACAGTGTTATAATTATTAAGCTTAAAAGTTTTTCAAAGAAGTACTTTTACACTTTATACTTATGGAATTTGTTGACTATCATTCTTTATTTAAAAAAAAACTACTACTACGTATCAATTTTCCGGTCATTCTTAGCAAAATACCGGTACAGGTTTTAATCTTTGTTGTTAAATTTGAAAGATCTGGTTTTGATCTGCCTTTCTTAATAATTTGTAATTTCCCTCCAAAACTGTATGCGAAAAATTCCTTATTAATAATTTACAAACTGAACAAAAAATCGTCTCCATTCGGCTATATCGAAGGTACTCGAACCTTTCACCGAAGCAGTTGAATTTGCAGTCATGACGATAATGCAATTTTAAATTTGCATACAGGCAAACTAAATAGAACTATTTGTCTTTAAAAAAATACAACTTATAAATTAAAATAATAAAATGCGACAAAATACAGTCTCATTCGCAGATTTACATTACTTAAGTAACACTAAATCGAACAAATAACCAAATTATAATAAATAAACATTTGGGAACATAGCACAATAAAAATTACGACCAAACAATGTTAACCAGCCAAACAGCATCCGTCTATTATAACACCCCGCGCTCGCTGATTCACGCCAAGGTTAAGAGAAGAGCATTTGTAATCAGTGCTTGTATTAAGTCTATGTATCACATTTGAATCGGTATTACCTTTCCGTGCAAGTTTAATGAGCCAAATTTAAAATAGTACTCTAAATAATTATACTTTTTGTTGTACAGAGTTGATATTGAGCTTTAATTTGATAAATATTTCAATTTAAATAAAGGATAACCATAATTTTACAAAAGTATTTTTGTTAGCATTGTTTTTATTTTTAATAAATTCTCAAGGCAAGCATTGCTTCCATTGCTTCCATGGACCGCACGCCACTGAGTTATAAATTGTTTTTGTTCACCTTGTAAGCCTAAATTTTAGCTGTATGAATACTGTGTATCACTAAGGACTATAACTTTATATACGTAAGTTACAATATTCCTCTACCATCCTACCAAATTTCACGAAAATCTGAGATGATCTGTTTGAAAAGTTCTTTTTTTGTGATGATTTGGCATGAAATGCCGCAAATATGTACTTACATACTCGTATGTACTCAAGTTGGTACGGTTGTGCAATTGATACAAGCACTTAAAAGCTGTTATAAATAGAGAAGTGCAAGAAACACTTTGCAAATAATTGCATTAATTTATCAATCTGAGGCAAGCGCCCGCGATGAGAGGTAGCGTAATTGTAACAAGGTAGCAGTAACAACATATCAAAGGCATCGTTAATGGCAGGCATGTGGTAAGGGGTAGTTAATAATTACATAATTACTGGTATTCCAATTTTCAATGAAGATATTCCCAGATTCTATAATCCTTAGAGTTTGTTCGAATAAAACAGTTGTGATGTAAAATCAGAGTAGGATATTATACAAAAAAAAACTAAATACACTAATTTTTCTTATTCTGATCAATTCTACTCTACTATAAAATTACGCAGTGGTTTGGATATAAATGCACCTATGAATCTGTCAATTATGCAATATGGCAAATTGAGTTTTGTAAAACGATGCATTTAATAGAAGAAGTAGGGATCGCTGTATGCTCCATGTGGACCATTATGTTAAATTACTTTTAAACAAAAACTGTTGAATTTAAGCGTTTTCAAAATTTTTTGTAGAACGCACTACATATCTTTTTCAGGCTGCAAAAAACTATCCTATACTTAATTGTTAATATGTTTTAGAAATGTTAAAACTGTTATTGAAGTATTCATAAAAAATGTGTATGGTCATTTACAGTTCACGTACTATTACTACTTGATCTCTTAATTTCTAGTCGTTGGAACAAATCAAACCTCTCCTTTTGTTTTCAGTATATCCATTTTATCAAGATCTATAAAACGATTATTGTCAATGCAGTGGTAGGTTATTCCGGACGTTTTTTTGTTGCAGATAATACCAGGTTTGTGCTTCGCGAAATGACTGGTCATGTTTCTACCACTTTGACCAATATATACTGCTACACAGTTCTTACACTAAATATACGACAGATTCCCCAGTCTTTTCTATCTTATCTTCATTATTACCTAATTATTTATCTATATTATTTTTGTAAGCACTAATTATGCTATAATTTACTTCCCTAAAGTTTGTTAACAATCCGATCACTAATTTGGAGCATGTAGTTTACATATTTATACAGTTCCTTTACTGTAGTGATCGTAAAAGTCTTGTTTATGATGAAGGTTTACGGTTACAATGAAGGTCGTTTGCTTTCAACTGCTTACGACTATGCAGTTATGTTTACTTTGGAATTCCTGAACTATAATAACTACAAGATGAAAATTTGAAGAGGAATTTTCGTAATTTGTTGATTATTCTATTCTATTATTAGAATCTATTTATTTAAAACACAAGACTTATTTTTGTTCCAGTTCGTTTCAGAGTTCCGCTGGGCCGATTTACGTAATTCTTTTTTTATATTGAATCTCTCGCAGTGTAGATTAGTCAACATTACTTCATTCTTATATATTATTAATTTTTATATTTTTAAATTAAATAAATCTAAAATGTTTAATTCGAGATGCACGAGAGCGGTCAGACACTTGGCGTGCCATTTTAAATCTCCGCGTGTTAGCTTTTGGAACTACGTTTACAGACAGACAACACCTATCACTATTAGCGTCCAGAATCGAGGCCGTCGATATGAGCTGCCGCTGTTTCTACTCAATACTAAAAAAAATAAAAATCTTAAAACAGTATACAAAAATCAATTCAAAATAGGAAATATATGTAGTTATTTCTGGATTAATGCACTAAAGTGTTTATCGTTTTTATGTCATGTTTTTGAAATATGTACTAATAGTAGACGTGTTCAAGAATTTTTTAAACAAGATCGGTTTTAGATGTTATTATGGCCATTTCTTAATTTATACGCCTGCGCTATTTATTTAAAAGTACTACAATAAATTAATTCCAAATGCTAGAAATAGCACATGTCGCAACAGCGGCTGCATCCCCTACAGTAGGGGGGTCCAAAATATTTATTTTTATTACTATTTTCTGGAGTTTTTCTTCAAAATCTTCAAAACAAAGCAAGATAGTTGTATTTTTTAAATTTTGCATTTTTTTAAGTTTAGAATAACCAAGTATAAAGATAATCGCTAAAATTATATGTATAAAATAAATAAAGATTAATAAAAAGTTTTACAATATTTATTAAATTATAACCTGACAATTGTTTCGCCAGCTGAGCTGTCATTATCAAAAGTAATATAATATAAACAAACACGTCGCTAAGGTAAACACAAAAAATAGATAACTAAATAAAAAGATAAAAATAATAAGAATTAAATATCTAACACTTCCAGTAACGGAGAATTACTGAGCTCAGTCTGTTCGTTTATTAAAGGTATCCTTAGTTTGTGTTTCTATATCTTGAAAGCATTAGAAATGTCTAATTTGCGTTTGCTATTACAAAAATGTAGGAATCTATGCCATATTTCAGCAAAATATCAGAAAAAGTTGCAAATATGCTAAGAAAACCCAAAAATTACAAAATAACCTTTAAAACGAATATGAATACTTTTTCATTCTTATTTAATACTAAA
The DNA here is from genome assembly GCA_929113105.1 of Agrypnus murinus. Taxonomy (NCBI): domain Eukaryota; kingdom Metazoa; phylum Arthropoda; class Insecta; order Coleoptera; family Elateridae; genus Agrypnus; species Agrypnus murinus. Next base: position 116,287,479 of record OV816023.1, on the reverse strand, counting down.
GATATAGCACACGATATAATGAAATCGGGCATTTACCGTTTGAATTGTTCTTTTTGTAGTTTGGTATATATTGGGCAAACACACTCTCAAAAAATTCTAATTACGCCTAACACCTGTTGGAACAGAATCACAATGACTACCCAAAATAATATCAAATTCCTACATTTTTTGTAATAACAAACGCAAATTAGACATTTTAGAAGCTTTCGAGATATGCAAATTCAAATTCAGGGTACCTTTAATAAATGAATAGAATGAGCTCAGTAATTCTCCGTTACTGCAAGTGTTAGATATTTAATTCTTATAATTTTTATCATTTTATCTAGTTATTTAAAACCAATACGAACTTTCTATCTCTGTTTTAATCATTAGTTGCAACGAGGAGTAGTTTCCCTTTTAAGTTTCCCTTGTGGGTGTTTTTGTAGTTTTGGAAAAAAATATTTTTAACATTTGCAAGTTTCTTGATATACGCTGAAAGATATATCTAGAAACTAGCTTTAATCTGATACCTGAATTAGCCCTATAACGTAAATAATAAGGAAATTATGACTAGTTAGATGATTCAAAGTGTGGAATAGCAGTACGTTGCATTTGCATTTTGCACTCTGCACCAATTAACTGAAAATGTCATAACTCCCTTAGTTTTTGAGTTATCTGGTTGATCCAGGTATCAGATTATTACCTAAACGTTTTTAATATGTTGAAAATATTACAAATCTTAATGAGAGTAATATACTCACAATGTAGATTAAATGTTGTTTATTGTGTCTTGCGTTTGTGCTTAAAAGGTTAAATCAAGCAAAAATAAATGTTAATTTTAATTTGTTAGTTCTGTTTTAACATTTGTTAAATAAAATGAACATTGTTGAGTTTATATTGGACAATTTCTAATGGTGCGAGAAACGGCTTCACCTATTCGCTTAAAGTTTTAACAAAATATAAATACCAAACCAAACATTTATATTTAATTATCATTAATAATTCATTCAAGACAAGGTTGGTAATCAACTTAACAGTCTTTTTGTTGAATTAATAAGAAATAAGTTGACATTCAATGAATTTTTGAATCAACATCATCAGCTAACAAAATAATTGTTATATGTAGAGTGGTTTTCATAATAATAACCTATATTATATATTTTAAGCCGTTTCCATAACCATACCAACTTCAGTACTTTGTACTAACCTTATAGAAAGTAATGACAAAACCGTCAACATATCTTAGCCATTACATTTCTTGTACAAATATGTTCCCTATGGCAGTGAAATTGCAATTACTTTTGTTAATAACAAAAAGATACAGGTTTTAAAACAAGAAAATTGTGCCAGATCAGATTATGAGATAATATTATAACTAGGAAACCCCGTCAAGCCATGACGGTCAAAAGGCTAATTGAATGAAGGATTTCCTATATACAACGTTCGTTAATAAATAATAATAATAATAAGAGATGTACAATAGTATACATTGTATATCTCTTAGTTCTTTGTTTGTAGAACTGTCCAACCAAACATTAGCTGGCATTTTACAAACGAAACTTAAGAGAACTTTCAAATGAGAAGAGCAAAATGTTTGATCTATTCTTCACTTGGATGGAATGGAATAGTTCATTTTTTGAACAAATCAGTCCATTAATTTATTTCAATAAGTTCTTATGCTTATTCTGAATCCAAAATTCAATAAATATATCTTCTTATAGAGTGTTACGAGTACTTATTTCAAGTTGGTGTTGTAATCAAATTGATTCTTAAATCTTCTCAAAACGATAAAGACTGTTTTTTGTTTTAAGAATATGTATAAGGTCAGAGACAAAGAAAAGCAACGTTCAATATGAATATTAGGAAGTTTTGTTATATGACTATATTAACTATTCCTGTCAAGAAGAATCTATTATCGTTTATATAGGAGCTTACTATATAATCAAAATGAGACGCAGGTAATTGAATTTAGTATACATTCTTCTGTGTGTATGATTCGTAAGCAAGCGATCGGTGACGTAGTAAGCAAGTACAAGGAAGGTGTTAAGTTTCAAAACGCTACATAATACATAATTAAGAAATCGTATATGGTAAGGTAATTTCAAGTTTCAAAGGTGTGATAATTGTATCACAGGAGCAATGTCAAAATCTGCTTTAAGAGCCTGCTACTTTTCTACTATGCAATGTTTTTGGACGACTTAATCTGACACCTGGATGAGCCAGATAACGCGGAAAATAAAGGAGTTATGACAATTTTAGTCAAATGATGCAGTGTCGGATAGCAGAATTTGCAAAAATATCGCAATTTTCTAAAACTTCTACTTTAGCCATTCGTCATCCAAGAAATCCGAAAAAATTAATTTAATGTCATTTCATATGTATCAAAACCAGGAAATTTTGAAGAAAATCTGAGACTTAAAGTAAATGACTCTAGGTGATTTGGCATGAAATTATCCAATAATTAATAAAAATCATTTAATAAATAAAGATTAACATACTATTTATCAAGTATTATTGAATTGAACTACTACATATGATGAACGGTTGATGAAAGATCAATCCAAACTTGGCCATTTTATTTAGGCCCTATCCTTACGACGCTACTCGACATCAACACGATATTCAAGCGACATGTTTAGTCGATGTTGCCACTATATATTTTAATAGGAGAATGCATACGACGCAACATGACACGGAGGCAGCACGATATCCAAGCTGCATGTTGCTCGTCAATATTTACAATCAGCGTGCGACATTTGTAGCGTGGTTTACTGACCTATTTCCAGATTTGTGCAAAAATGGCAACGAAAAAACGCGACATTAATTTAAAAATTGCACTGGAGATTGAAAAATACCAATGTCTTTTTAATTTTAAAATAGCAGAATACCCGGAAAGATTTAACTGAGAAGGCGTGGAATGAAGTTGCAAAGAAAATTAATTTGTCAGGTATGGATGCACCCAATACCTTCGTCTTTTCCGTCGATTTCGTAAATACACGTACATTACAAAATCCTCCTCTTCCTCTTCACTGGAAAAGGGATCTTCTTCACTAGACATCTCGACTATCTATATATTTAAAACACAAAGCTTATTTTTGTTTCAGTTTATTTGAGAGTTGCACCGGGCCGATCTAAGCGATTCTTTTTTCATATTGAAGCTTTCGCTGTGTAGATTACTCAACACTACTTAATTTTTATATTTTTTAATGTTTATATTTTTAATTTGAAAAACTCTAAAATGTTTAGTTTGAGACGGACGAATCGGACATTCACTTGGGGTGTCCTCTCACTTTCTACGGTGGTGAGTTTCGTAATTACTCCCGCTTATAAATATAAAAGGGTGATGCAGCCGTCTACTTTCATCATTAATAAGCGTTTAATGTTTAAAAAATTGTTAGGTTGCGTAGACAAATTCCACATAGTTGAAAATTATGTACAACAGACGAATTATACAAATAATAGCTGATGGCAATTGATTATTCAGAGCAGTTTCATTTTGTTTGTATAAAACGCAGGAAATTTGCCAACAGTGTGTTTGTCATGTTTTTGAAATATGTACTAATAGACGTTTTCAAGAATGTTTTAAACAAGATCGATTTTTGATTTTATTCTTATCATTTTGTAAGGTAGAATTTCCGTATGTATGTAGAATAAACAGGCTGGGAGGGGTAAGTCAGAGAGGAATATGTGTCGGAAGTTTATTCTAATTAATATCATAATGGAACATAATCATATAAAGTACATTCACATAGGAAGCCCTTTAAATATTTGTATGTTGTTCTAGAATGTCAAAAATTTTGGTTAATGCATTCTGGGAATCATCCTGGACAGAGTTTTGCTAGAAATACTAAGCTTTATACGTAAGTCTTTTCCAGGTGAAAATAGGGTAAAGCAAATCCTTTTGGGATGTGACATCTGAGCTGAGATAAAGTTTATTTATTGTTCATATACTGTAAGGGTACAAAAATTCTCAAAAATCATATAAACTTTTTAAGTAAAATTTATACGTACATAAAACACTCATATTTGAGGAACCATTATACCGAAAAGACGCAAGACAAGATCCTTTTTGTCTTTTCATTAACTAGCTACTTTGACTATGTTTATTGAAAAGTAACATTCAGCGAAAGTAGATGACTTTTTCCAAAATCGTCAATTTTGAAATATCTCAGAGCTCACGCTCTTTTATTTTCAATTCAAGAGCTTTTTCGGGGTTATTTTTCAGCTTTTTGTATCGTAGTTTATCTCTTTCTTTCTTTCTTTCTTTCATTTTTTCTTTTTTTGTTTTTGCTCTGCAATATCCTTTGTTTTTGAGGTGGCATGGTTACAGCGTCGAAACCTAGCAAGGAAATGTAAGGAACATACGAGGTGTGTAAATTAAGTAATGAGACTGGTAACGTGGTGTTCGATCTGGCGACACTTGGCACGCGGGACTTGGAGGAGCGGCAGGTGAACATGTGATACGCCTTCAGTACGAGTTTGAACTCGCTAAAGTCATTTGGTTGTCCGTAGCGATTTTTTTCGTGAAACAGTTTTTTTAGTGCTTTCTAAAAATGAGTGACATCAATTTCGAGCAACGGTGTGCTATCAGGTTTTGCTTCAGACTTGGGCACAGTGCAACGGAAACTTTTGCAAAACTTCAGCAGGCTTACGGAGACAGTGTTTTGTCAAGGGCCCAGGTTTTTCGGTGGTTTAAGGCATTTTCAGAAGGAAGAGGGTGGATTGAAGATGAACCACCTCTTCAAGAACCGATGAAAATGTCAACAGAATCCGGGATCTTGTACGTTCAAAAATGGCTCCAAAAAATCTTTCGCAAGACCAAAAATACATCAGGAGGGAAAGATGCCTTGACTTTTTGGAATCGATTGAAAATGATCCCCTTTTTCTGGAACGTGTCATTACTGCTGACTAGTCTTGGGTGTTTGAGTACGACCCGGAAACCAAGCGCCAGAGCATGGAGTGGCACACTTCAATCTCTCCAAGACCCAAAAAACCAAGAATGAGCAAGTCGAAGATCAATTGCATGCTGATTTGTTTTTTCAATAGCCAGGGAACCGTCCACAAAGAGTTGGTGCCACAAGGCCAAACGGTCAATCAATACTTTCACCGAGAGGTTCTTAAAAAACTTCGAAAAAGGGTCATTCGTGCGAGACCAAGCATCAAGAACAACTGGTGGTTAAATCACGATAATGCGCCTTGTCACACAGCAATTTCAATAAACGAGTTTTTGACCAGTAAAAACATTCCTGTGGCTCCTCAGCCTCCTTATTCGCCTGACTTCAGTCGTTGTGACTTTTTCCTCTTCCCGAGATTGAAAAATCATCTCAAGGGGGACACTCGAAAACATTCAAACGGCTGTAACCAACCAGCTGAAGGCTATTCCAGTATCCGAGTTCCAGCACTGCTATGAGTATTGGAAGAACCGTCTCCAGCGCTGTGTGGCTTCCCAAGGAAGTTATTTTGAGGGAGACAATATTGAATTGTAATTCCGTTCGAATAAAAAAATTGAAAAAAAATCAGTCTCATTACTTGATTTACACACCTCGTAGTTATTAATGCCCCCTGCATATTAAGTGAGGGAATGGCAATTTTTTAGGTTTTTCGTATTTTCTTTTTCTGTTTATGCTAGTTTTGTAAAAAAAAGTAGCCACTTGTAAATAACTTCATAACACATAAGTGAAAATAAATATAAAAGAAATGAGAGCTTTAATTAAGTTTATTTTCAATGCCAGCGAATGACACATAAAAAACACACGTTGCTCATCTGGAAAGTTCCCAACCTCAATGGCATCTCAGTGGTAACTATCTGAAGATTGTGGAGGCGGTAAAGGAGATGTCAGGAGATATGCGACAAAATGCACTTGCAACAGCGTGTTTATTATCATGGTTGCACGGTTAATTACGCGCTTATTGTCGAATTTGCATGAGGTGAAAGAATGATGTATTTAAGCATGGACAGCACAGTTTGGCGTCATTATGTTTTTAGAAATAGAAATTTAGAAATAGAATACATATATTTTGTATTCCTTAGAAGGAATACAAAATTACAAAATCTTTATTTTCTGAAACCCTATATTAATATCGAATTGTTCTAAATGTTTTTAGGAGAAATAATTTATCAAATTTATTAAGATTCTAGTGAACATGGTGAGGGAATGACAAATTAGACACTTTCGAATTTGTATCGCGTCAATATCTTGGTATACACAGATGCTCTTAAATACACTTTATAGCCCTCTATGAACAGCATTAGATACAATTTTTATTATCGCGTTAACCATGTCGTGGAGCTCATCAGGGCTTTGGACGCCAGATTATAGATTTTTGCGAAAATGACCTATATGCATAAAACATATTTTGCAACAACTCTGGCTTTCAAAAACGGATTGGGACACACTCCTAATTTTTTTACCGTAATGTGGGATCGCTTTAAATCTGAGCTGCATGAAATATCATAATGCCAGTTGCCAAGATCACTTATTTCTGAGATAGTCTCTCGACTTGAAATACATGGCTTCTGCGATGCAAGCTCAGTAGGATACGGTTACGTAATTTATTTTAGATTGACAACCGTTGGTGGTTAGGTAAAAACGACTATTATTTTTGGGAAATCTAGAGTTGCACCACTCCGCGTTGTCTCTTTACCTAGAGGCTAGAGCTTTGTTCAGACTATCTTTTAGCAGATTCACTTAACTTCGTAAAGGAGTCTGACTCTGGTCCTCTTGCGTTTGACTCAATCTACGAGTGGTCGGATTCGCAAGTAGCGCTTACTTGGCTCTCAGCTTTCCACATCGGCGTCGTTAGAAAACGTTCATAGCTAACAGGGTGGTATCCAGGAAATCGTATCTCTATCTTCGTGGAAATATGTTCCTACTGGGAAAAACCCTGCCGTTTGTGTGTCAAGACGCCTCACGCCTTTACAAATTCTAGAACATAAGTGGTGGTGGCAAACTTCAGATTTTATATTTCAAAACTCTGTAAATTCCCCTTGAATGGGTTCTGGGACGAGTGGTCAAACTACATCCGGGACTAGAAAAGGTAGTACGCGTGGTCACTCTGAAAACTCAAAGTGGAACATTGCAACGTCAATCTCCAATATTGCTTCGTTTAGTTATTAGCAGAGGTGAGCATGACCTTGCTAATATCTTAGTTGAGTGCGAGATCCCATACGGTGTGCATATAAAATTACGACGAGTAATGAACCGCTCGTTATTGTATGCGTATAACTAATCTAAATTGTAGGCTTAACTATACAATCCGAAATCAAACACCTGTGCCTGGTTTCTAGTTTTCATCGTCAAGATATTTACAAAATACTCGTTCGTTATGTTGTTTGTCATCTTTATTTATTTACGTTCTACTTCTAGATTATTTCGTATGTAAAATTTTTAAGCAGTTTTTTTAAATAAGTTTCCACCGAATACAGCCTTCGTGAAACTGCCTAAACGCTATTAACGTAGACACGAATCTTTCGTTTTACGGAATCACCAAAATTTGCCTAATTTTAGAGTAAGCCACATTTTATTTAATTGCAGCCATTTTATACGAAATCAGTGTTATCTCATTCAAGTATTTTCCTAATAATGTATATGAATTTACATCTGAAAATGCGGGCTATTATCATAAGCAATTCCTTTTTATTGCTTGAATTGTTGTGCTACTGGTAAATTATAGGTAAGATTTTAATTTGTAATTTAATGGAAGCAATTTCTCTTTTTGAATGACCTCAAAGAAAATACTTAATTTCCTTCTTACTTTGATATTTGATTTAGAACTACGTTCAAGGTTATTTCTTTGAGATTTAAAAAAATAAACGTGTAAGCATTTTCAATTTGAACGCAATTTGTTAAGAAATCGAACCGTGCCAGATACACAACATTCGCCCCAATTATAAAAAAATCAGTAATTCTGCCATTTTTTAGATAAAGATCAACCTTGAACAGAAAAAGACCAAAAATACTTTCAAGATGTTTTATTATATAGAGGGTGTTAATTGGTGCAATCTGTTCATTTGAATAAGTATTGCGTGCTTATTGGTCGTTTTGAAGAGAAAATATTAATGTTGCTCGCACTTTCCCTTAATAAGCTAGACGAGCGCCATTTCCGGTTTTTGTTCTTTTTTATATACTGTTAGGTTTCATATTTCATTCAGAAAATTACAGCGAAATTTTATCAGTCCAGCAGAAAAGATTAGTGAGAAAACTTGAAATTAATGTAAGTATACATCAAAGGGTTTAAAATGTCTGAACATTGATTATCATTTACCATGAAAAGAAAGATATATTAAACACATAATTATAGTCTTTAGGGCCAAAGTGCAAAAAAGAATGTGTAAGGTAGAGTCTGTAGGTAAGGACAAAATTTATCATTCATTACTAATGTTAGCGAGTCACGTACGAGATAACAGATAATATAGTTGAGAGATAATGTATCATCTTCAACTTGCACTTTTCAAGATAATGACATTGCTGACTAATCTAATATAATTTCATATAATTTCACTATGTGTAAGCACAAATTGTATGTAATTTTTATATTACTGTGTAATATACTATATAGCCTTCGCCTACGACGACCTGGTTCTTCCAACAGGAGTAGATAGGCTAGGAGAGTTCGACGGCAAAATCCCATGTTATTTCTTATGAAGGTCCAAGATAGAATTTTTGGTCAATTTCAAGGTCATTCGCGGTCTAGCGCGTGACCTCACCGCTCGCGTTATACACAGTCCAGCGTGTGATATTACCACGTATACGGATCAAATCTACATATTACATTATGATTGATGCAGTAGTCCGAGATCGTAGTGATTTTATAATGAAGACATCGCGGCATCCTACGGCTACAACCGAAATGATTATACTTCTACGCTTAGATCTGACTAACAATGTGATCATAATATTCAAATCAAACTTTGTACGTTTATTCATCTGCTAGCCAACGAGATCAAGAAATTTAAAGAAACCTACAATAATCAAACTATCTGCGAGGGTTGCAAGCTCGACTAACGGATATATCTATGTCGGTTACTACCCTTTCGTAAAGGGCTTTCCAATCTCAAGTTGATACTTAAGAAAAATATCATTATTGTAATATTATATAATTATGTTAATGAATACTAATCGTATGCTGACGGCATCAACTACACGACTGTACTCGCTATCTATTCTCACGCGACATCTAATACTCATATGTCTATACATATAGGTATTATTTAATAAAGAGCTGTAAATAAAACACACAAATATGGTTTATACACTTTTATTTTATTTAACTATTGTACATTTCAAACTATATATATATTTATTCATAATTAAAATGTTAGATTGTATGAACATCATTAGTTTAAACTACACTACCTATTAAGAAATATTAATTAACAAGACAGAGTAAGGACTTTTAGCAACATCTTACAGGAAAAGAATATTATAGTCAATCATTAACATAGAAACAACAAACTAAACATATTTACATAATCATAATTAAAGTACTATCAGCCTCATTCATCACGGTATCAGTCGCATTAATTATATTATCAGCCACATTTACTATGCTATCAGTCACATTTACTACGCTATCACCCGCATTTACTACGCTATCAGACACATTAATTACGCTATCTGCCACATTCATCATGCTATCAGCCACATTCATTACCCTATCAGCCACATTTATTATGCTATCAGCCACATTAATTCCGCTATCAGCCACATTCATCATGCTATCAGCCACATTAATTACGCTATCAGCCACATTCATCATGCCATCAGCCACATTAATTACGTTATCAGCCACATTAATTACGTTATCAGCCACATTTATCATGCTATCAGCCACATTCATTACGCTATCAGCCACATTTACTACGCTATCGGTCACAATCATTGAGCTATCAGCCACATTAATTATGTTATCAGCCACATTTACTATGCTATCAGCCACATTTACTACGCTATCAGCCTTTAGATTATCAGAATAAATGAAATAATAGAGTATGTTTTATAGCCTATCTATTATTTATCAGTAATATTTAATTTATAATATTAATTAAATTTTAAAATTAATTACACGTAAGTTAACCCTCAACCAACACATTATGCTTAGACAGTTAATTTATTCACATTCTTCCAGAGTCAATTCAATGCAAGGTTTATATGAAGTATTAGCATCGACAATATAGCGTTTAAGTTTTCAGGAAGACTAGTTTTTGTATTTGCTTTACTCTTAAGATCGAATATTTATTTATGATATCATTTTCACATCAACCAAGATTACAACCTAGAAATCTCTTTTAATTATCAACGTAATTTATAAAATTAGTAAATAAGTGAACCCAGATTAATTCATAAGGTTGAAAGTTGTGTATACGTCAACTTAGAAAACCGCAAATGATTACACATATAATGCAAAACATGCTGTGAATGAAAAAAATTTAACTTCATAAATTCAGACAATCGATAACACATAACAACATAATAATAACAACATAATTTATATAATACAAAAATAATTACTTAATCGAATCCTACCTTTTTTTGATGTACAGGATAGCGCAGGCAACGTCTTTAACGATATTATGATAAGCGAACTAATAACTGATGATGAACGTTTTGCAACTGATGATGTCAACACGAAGGTTGAATTAATAATGAGCTAACGTAGATGTCGATGTTTCTTATATACTCTCTACACATACAGCTGAGGCACAGGCTTCTAGCACCACACGAAAAAGACTGAAATATTCAATATAAGAAGCATAAAGAGAAATAAAGCATTACATAGGGTTTTCATCTGGCGCTTAACGTTAATAATCGAAAAATATTACAACGCTACAGTGTACGCAATAAAAATTGAATAATAAATTTTATAAAATGATTTATTAACATCGGTTAAAGCACGGTTGAAAGTTAATTAGAAAATCTATTATTACTGAGATATCGTTTATTTAATTTATTTAATTCCCACAACCGGTTTTGATTGATATATCAGTGTGTTAACATTAACTTTATCAAAATCAACTAAGAAGATTATAATAATTGAAAATATTAACATATTCTATAAATAAACAAATCTATTAGAGTCTAAAATATGAAAAGGGAAGAACGTTCATATTAAAATTAACTGAAGTCAACAAGATATCACTTCGCAAATTTATACTGTTTACTAATTAGCCATCCTATGCTTAAAGCGACGTGTTCTTTAGCAAAACCACTTGAGAGATTATAATTAAAAAATATCGAACATTTTCACCAAATAAACTATTCGAGCATCCGAATATAATAAAAAGGAATGAACATATCTACTAAATTAAATATACTCAACAAGAATCCACTACACAAATTAACGCTAATTATAAAAACGATTAATTTAAATCACTCGAGAAATATACGCACTGTAACAACTGAAGAAACGTTGCATAATGATTTTTAAAAACAAAAATCTACTGCTTTATAAAATATAAATGACTAATTCTACTAAGTGCTGTTCAAAGAATTTTAATTATTTAGTTTGTTAACGCATGAGTAAATACATGTTTCTTCACGAAAAATTGGTTTCTGATGATTAATTCGAAGGAAATGAATTTTACAACCTAGTATACTTCGAGAAAGTGGAGAATTTGCCCTGGCTGGTGTTATAACGATTAACGAGAGTGTTTTATTAGATTAGATTATTAGATATTCTTAATACGCGGAAAGTCATGCACTTTGATATTAACGTGCATCATCTCCTTTAAAGTATAGCTAGTAAAAGTTTAAACATCACTATAGACCATAATTTAGGCCGCAGTTCAAATTTAAACCCATATAATAATAATAAAATCCAGGTTAATATGGAAATTGTACTCTGTTGTTAGAGGTATTCTGTTGTGGTTTCTTGTTGAGTATATCTAATTTAGTAGGTATGTTCATTCATTTTTTATTATATTCGGATGCTCGAATAGTTTATTTGGTGAAAATGTTCGATATTTCTTAATTATAATCTCTCAAGTGGTTTTGTTAAAGAACACGCCGCTTTAAGCGTAGGATGGCTAATTAGTAAACAGTATAAATTTGCGAAGTGATATCTTGTCGACTTCAGTTAATTTTAATATGAACGTTCTTCCCTTTTTATATTTTAGACTCTAATAGATTTGTTTATTTATAGAATATGTTAATATTTTCAATTATTATAATCTTCTTAGTTGATTTTGATAAAGTTAATGTTAACACACTGATATATCAAACAAAACCAGTTGTGGGAATTAAATAAAATTAAATAAACGATATCTCTGTAATAATAGATTTTCTAATTAACTTTCAACCGTGCTTTAACCGATGTTAATAAATCATTTTATAAAATTTATTATTCAATTTTTATTGTGTACTCTGTAGCGTTGTAATTTTTTTCGATTATTAACGTTAAGCGCCAGATGAAAACCCTATGTAATGCTTTATTTCTCTTTATGTTTCTTATATTGAATATTTCAGTCTTTTTCGTGTGGTGCTAGAAGCCTGTACCTCAGCTGTATGTGTAGAGAGTATATAAGAAACATCGACATCTACGTTAGCTCATTATTAATTCAACCTTCGTGTTGACATCATCAGTTGCAACGTTCATCATCAGTTATTAGTTCTCTTATCATAATATCGTTAAAGACGTTGCCTGTGCTATCCTGTACATCAAAAAAAGGTGGGATTCGATTAAGTAATTATTTTTGTATTATATAAATTATGTTTCGATTGTCTGAATTTATGAAGTTAAATTTTTTTCATTCTCAGCATGTTTTGCATTATATGTGTAATCATTTGCGGTTTTCTAAGTTGAAGTATACACAACTTTCAATCTTATGAATTAACATGGGTTCACTTATTTACTAATTTTATAAATTACGTTGATAATTAAAAAAGATTTCTAGGTTGTAATCTTGGTTGATGTGAAAATGATATCATAAATAAATATTCGATCTTAAGAGTAAAGCAAATACAAAAACTAGTCTTCCTGAAAACTTAAACGCTATATTGTCGATGCTAATACTTCATATAAACCTTGCATTGAATTGACTCTGGAAGAATGAATTAATGTGGCTGATAGCTCAATGATTGTAACTGATAGCGTAGTAAATGTGGCTGATAGCATGATGAATGTGGCTGATAGCGTAATGAATGTGGCTGATAGCAGGATAAATGTGGCTGATAACGTAATTAATGTGGCTGATAGCATGATGAATGTGGCTGATAGCGTAATGAATGTGGCTGATAGCATGATAAATGTGGCTGATAACGTAATTAATGTGGCTGATAGCTCAATGATTGTGACTGATAGCGTAGTAAATGTGGCTGATAGCATGATGAATGTGGCTGATAGCGTAATGAATGTGGCTGATAGCATGATAAGTGTGGCTGATAACGTAATTAATGTGGCTGATAGCATGATGAGTGTGGCTGATAGCGTAATTAATGTGGCTGATAGCATGATGAATGTGGCTGATAGCAGAATTAATGTGGTTGATAGCATGATGAATGTGGCTGATAGCGTAATTAATGTGGCTGATAGCATGATGAATGTGGCTGATAGCGGAATTAATGTGGCTGATAGGGTAATGAATGTGGCTGATAGCGTAATTAATGTGTCTGATAGCGTAGTAAATGCGGGTGATAGCGTAGTAAATGTGACTGATAGCATAGTAAATGTGGCTGATAATATAATTAATGCGACTGATAGCGTGATGAATGATGCTGATAGTACTTTAATTATGATTATGTAAATATGTTTAGTTTGTTGTTTCTATGTTAATGATTGACTATAATATTCTTTTCCTGTAAGATGTTGCTAAATGTCCTTACTCTGTCTTGTTAATTATATTTCTTAATAGGTAGTTTAGTTTAAACTAATGATGTTCATACAAGCTAACATTTTAATTATGAATAAATATATATTTAGTTTGAAATGTACAGTAGTTAAATAAAATAAAAGTGTATAAACCATATTTGTGTGTTTTATTTACAGCTCTTTATTAAATAATACCTATATGTATAGACATATGAGTATTAGATGTCGCGTGAGAATAGATAGCGAGTATAGTCGTGTAGTTGGTGCCGTCAGCATACGATTAGTATTCATTAACATAATTATATAATATTACAATAATGATATTTTTCTTAAGTATCAACTTGAGATTGGAAAGCCCTTTACGAAAGGGTAGTAACCGACATAGATGTATCCGTTAGTCGAGCTTGCAACCCTTGCAGATATGTTGATTATTGTAGGTTTCTTTAAATTTCTTGATCTCGTTGGCTAGCAGATGAATAAACGTATAAAGTTTGATTTGAATATTATGATCACATGGTTAGTCAGATGTGAGCGTAGAAGTATAATCATTTCGGTTGTAGCCGTAGGATGCCGCGATGTCTTCATTATAAAATCACTACGATCTCGGACTACTGCATCAATCATAATGTAATATGTAGATTTGATCCGTATACGTGGTAATATCACACGCTGGACTGTGTATAACGCGAGCGGTGAGGTCACGCGCTAGACCGCGAATGACCTTGAAATTGACCAAAAATTCTATCTTGGGCCTTCATAAGAAATAACATGGGATTTTGCCGTAGAACTCTCCTAGACTATCTACTAACAGGGGTAATATTTGCTGCTTCCATTGGCCGATTCTGTGGGAAAAAATTGATTTTACTACCGAGCCTATTCACCATTTCTATGAAGGTATTGATGTAAATCATATTTTCGAATGGCATAATACCTCTGACGACAAAGACCACTTTGAAACATATCAAATAAATAACAAATCGGAACGTACTAATAATTATTCATACATACATACATATTACATATAACTACACTGTATTAAAAAACACTGCATCTGTTGATACAACGCCAACTAGCAAACAATTGAGAATGACATGCAGACAATACGCAGTCATCAGTCTGCTCTGGAATATTTACTTGTTTCTACATGTAAATATACATAATTAACAGTAAATTCACAATTTATATTGTAAATTTACTTACAATATTGTTTTTTACATTACTTAGTATTTTTACTTACATAAATAAAAAATAATGATTTCCTACTTAAAATTACCATTTTATATTGTAATATTGATTAAAAATACTAATTCTCCTTTAGAAATACTAGACTTTTTATGTAAATTAGTTTTACTTTAAAAGAACAGTACTTTTGTTGATTTTATAGTTGTAAATTTTTACTTATGATTGAATTACATTCAATTAATAATTTAGGTGTTATTTTAGATACTAAACTACCCTTCAATGATCATATTGAGAAAATAGTGCTAGAATGACTTTGAGTTACATAATAAGAAATTCCTACAATTTTAAACAAACAAAAACTATTAAAACATTATAGTGTGCACTAGTTCGCTCTAACTTCAGTATTGCTCTATTATTTGGAACCCGCATACTTCTGAAAACTTTATGCTTATTGAAAAAGTACAAAATAGACTGTTAAGATATCTTTATTTCAAACAGCATGGGATATACCCTGATTATAATACAGTAAGATCTGAGCATCTAAGAGACCTATATAAAATTATGATCATCCGCAGACAATGTGCTTGGTTAATTTTTGGATTTAAAATAATAAACAATTTAACAGATTGTCAATACATATTTTCGCTGTGCAGACTCAGGGTACATCTGTGACATTACAGAAATCTTTCTCTATTTGCTATGCCGTATGCTGCTAGAACACCTAATTCCCCGCTTATCACGAGTTTAAGTTAATCAATAACCTTCTGTGTATCTAAATTTCGACATTTTTATAATAAAATTCAGCAATTTTAGAAAACTTGTATATCAATATTTCCAAAATTGTTACTCCATTTGCATTCTGGTAATAAAAGTGTTTCAATTCTGAACAATCTAATGTAGAATGTAATGTAGTAGAACAGTGTAGATTGACATTTAATATACCTAACGGGCCGGCGGTAGACGAGTGGTGTCAGTGCATCACTCGTGTTCCAAGGGTCGTGGGTTCGAATCCCACTTGGGGCGGCGGGATTTTTCTAATTGGAAAATTCCGCCACCTCAACTATGGGTGTGTGTCTTCGTGTTGCATGTTAGATGGGGGACAGATGACCTTAGCAGTTGGTTCCCCCGTAGTGTAGGCGTGAAATAAAAAAAAATATATATATATACCTAACATTTTATACATAAATACAGTTATTGCATAAGTTAAAAATTTAATTATTTGTGATAAACCCCTTGTTGATCGGTTATGTTTGTTTTATTGATTGTAGATGTTTGTTTAAATAATACACAGATTTGTATCCCATAATAAATTGATTTTATTCTTATAAAATAGAAATTTGTTACGTTATTACATGTTTACTCTTCGAAACTCTGTCGTCGTCTTTTTTATTAATTTAAGTCATTAAACTGTTACAACTATTAAAGAAGCATTACATTTTTACTTAACCTAGTTATTGCTAAAAGGAATTTGATTAAGCAGCTTTACGCAATTGAATTTATTGAACTTTATTACCTAAATATTTTAACCTTTCAAAAATTTCTATATTCCTTTACACCTTCCCTGCGCAAAAGAAAAAAAAAGAATTTTTTATGGAATTGTTTTTTTTCTAAGATTTTAAAATAGTATTACGTTTTCTACGTATAATATAACTTAACTCTATTTTTATGTACTATAACTAATTTATTATTGATACTTATGACTACGTTAGGATGTTGGTCTTCTATAACATCATATGGACCTTTAAAGATTACTTCCCTTTTATCATTAGAAGTGTTTCTTAACAATACTTAATCACCTACTTTAAAATTAACGTAATTACTATTGATATCATATCTTTGCTTTCTTTTAACTTTTGATGCGATCAAATTGTTTCTCGCTTCATTACAAGCAACTTGTAGTCGATACCTTAGCTCGTGCGGATAGTTATCGAAAGTATACAAAGGATCTATGGTTTTGCATATATTAGTTGGTAAACTACTCAGTTTTCCAAACACTAACTCATAAGGAGTGTAGTGAGTTTCCGTATGCACCGTATTATTGTAAGCAAACGACCAGTAAGGAACCCAAGAGCTCCAACTGTCGGTTTGTTTTGATGCTTAAATTCTCAGGTAACCGCCTAAATTCTTGTGAGAATTTTCAAGTGCCCCGAGAGTCTCGTGATGATATGCAGTAGAATGTAAGTGATTAATTTGCAAAAGTTTGCAAGTTTCTTGAAAAGTAGAAGCTAAAAATTCTGTTCCCTGATCTGAAACTACTTCGTTCGGGATTCCATATTGGAGTATGAAATTTTCGAAAAATGATCTTGCAACAGAGACCGCTTGTTTATTAGGAATGTGGTAACACTCTACAAATTTACTCAATTCACATTGTAACGTTAAGATGTAACGATTATTGCTTTGATCTAATTCTAAAGGTCCGACTAAATCGAGATAAACCTTTTGAAATGCTGATGTAGCTGTTGTTGTGATTTCCAAAGGTTGTTTTACACTTGGTGAATATTTACACGTTTGACACTCCGTACATTGTTTAACAAAGTGTTCAATGTCTTTACGTAACCTTGACCAAAAATAATAACGTTTAATATTATTGTACATACGGTTAATACCAGCATCTCCTGTCGGTAACATGTGGAAATCGTTTAGTATTAATTGTTGCGTTTCTCTATCGGTTATACGTTATGTATCTTTAACAATACATATTCTTATACCGGTACTTTTGATTTTATTGTGGGCCCTACGTAATTCTTCTAGTAATTGTGAATTACCTTTGTTTTTCATTACTAACAATTCCGGAATTTTGAACTTTTCACATATATTTTTCAGATCTCTCAACGACGCTCCGAAGGCTGACGCTGATCGAGTATCCTGTAAGAAATAAATTATATTTATATTTCTATCAAACCATATACTTCCTAATTTATAGAAATTAGAGTCGCGACTTGTGGTTGATAATTGATTCAGTTCGGTTTTACTTAGATTTCGTAGTTCAATGCACTATAGAATAGGTTTTAGAAGCTCCACGATACCAGGGTTATCAGTCCCGCTATCTTGTGATTTCCCAAAATCTCCCATACGGTGATCCTTCTTACGTTTTGTTTGAGCTCTGGTAAGAACACAAACCGTGTTTTCACTCATGGTTTTCAGATCATCTGAAAGTATCGAAATACGCGATAAAGCATCGGCGGCTACGTTCTCCTTCCCAGCCACGTACTGAATCTCAAAACTATATTCTTCTAGTATTAATCTAAATTTAGTTAACCTACTGGACGGGTTTTTTACACTAAATAAGTACACTAAAGGTCTATGGTCGGTGAAAATAGTGAATTTTCTTCCGAATAAATACGGCCTAAATTTCTTAACTGCCCAGACAATAGCTAGTAGCTCTATTTCAATTGTGCAGTAATTTTTCTCTGCGTTATTAAGACTTCGACTTGCATAGGAGACAGGTTTATCATTTGCATTTGATAAAACTGCACCCACGGCAAATCCTGAGGCATGGGTTCTTAAAATAAACTGATGATTCTCCGAAAAGTCAGGATATTGTAGAATGGGTGGGCTAACTAATGCTGCTTTTAATTTTTCAAACGCTGACTGGCAACTGTCAGTCCATTGAAAAATTACTCCTTTTTTAGTTAAGTGATTTAATGGTGTGGCTATTTCTGAAAAATTTGGAATAAATTTGCGATAATAATTTGCAAAAGTGACAAACCGTTTTGTTGCCTTGCCATCTTTTGGTATTAGATATTCCTTCATCACTTTCAGCTTTTCCGGATCAGGTGATATACCTTCTGCGGAAATGAAATGACCGAGATACAATAATTGCTTTTTTAAAAATTCACATTTAATCGGATTTAATTTTAAATTTACCTTTCTTAATCTACTTAGAATGCGTATAAGATTTTGATTATGGTTAGTCAGATTATTACCAAAGATAATTAAGTCGTC
This sequence comes from Agrypnus murinus, assembly GCA_929113105.1. Lineage (NCBI taxonomy): Eukaryota > Metazoa > Arthropoda > Insecta > Coleoptera > Elateridae > Agrypnus > Agrypnus murinus. Next base: position 116,268,567 of record OV816023.1, on the reverse strand, counting down.
CAAATATACAAAACATCTGTCATAATTTAATCCAGAGAGGGCAATCGTCATTGCTCTCGAAAATGCATTAGGACTAACTTTAAGACCCATTGGTAACCTCGTCATCTGAAATTGTCCTTTATCTGTGGTGAAAGCTGTGCATGGCCTAGAACTTGGATCAAGATCTAGCTGAAAATAGCCTTGGTAGAGGTCTAAATGGTTGAAATAGATTGCACCAGATAAAGCGTCTAAAATTTCGTCGATACACGGGAGAGGAAATTTGTCATTCTCGATACGTTGATTTAAGTGCCTATAATCTACAACTACCCTCCATTTCTTATTTCCTTTACTATCAGCTTTTTTCGGTACTATTAAAAGAGGTGCTGACCAGTCAGGACGTGAGGGCTCAATTATACCATCGGCAAGCGGTAATCGATACGGCTTGATGTATGCCGGAGATACACCTTTTCGCAAATAAATCTTTTGCTGGTAAACGTTGGTTACAGTTAAGGGGTGATTTTCTAAATAAAATACGTCCGAAAACTTTGCACATATTTTTTCTATGGAATTCCTCTCTTCCCTATTTAAAGATTTCAAATTAACTAGATCTAAAACCTTGTCAACTCGTTCCACGGATGGTGATATTGTCGAATTTATATGAACAAAAATTTGAAAGTTTTTCTGTTTTCGGTCTATAATTCCTAATACTAACTTCCTTATCATTAACATTCAGTATCCTAAGGGGTATAGAATTACTGTTAGGCTTAACTACTACACTAGCAGTAAAGACTCCTTCGCAAACTTCTTCGGGTAAAACAACACATTCCTCTTTTATATCAACAGAAAGATATCGAATTATTTCACACCTGGGTGGAATTGTGGTGTAGCAGTCACCTTTTGATGGAAGAGGTACTACAATGTTTTCTCCGATATTCCAGAAAAAAAAACAAAATTTTATGTCTATGATGGCCGAAAATTTTTCGAAGAAATCAGACCCTATAATCCCATGAAATTCTTTACTGAACTTGTTTACTACTACAAACTTAAGGTCAAGTTGGGTATGACCTAACTTAAATTCTAACTTGGTACTTCCTAATGAAAATACTGATCCAACAATTCCGGATAGTTTTATTCTTTCCTTATTATTTACATATTGTGTCTGAGATAATTCAGAAAAAAAAATAACACTTACAGATGCTCCAGTATCTATCAAAAAACCTAACTCCTTCTTGCCATATTTTACTCTTACATAATTTATCCCATTCATTCCTAGATTTAAACTGTTATCTACTGTATTGTCATTGTGAGAAACCTCGAAAAAACCTATCATTCCTAGTGGTACAACCTTCTGTATTTCTACTTGATTCATTGTTATTATTACTACCTGTGTTTTCTACAAAATAGCTTCTTTGGGAATGATTATTACTATTTTTCCAAACTCTTGTAGGACCAAACTGACCTCGTTTAGAAAAAGCATGATTTTGGTTTTTATTGACTAGCTGTGGCTGTTGATTAAATGAACGTCTTTCATTATTACCGTAACTATTGTTAGATTTGAAATTATGCCTAAAATGTTGCTGCCTACGTACCACCTGTCCTCGCCCTTTTGCAAAGAAAATATTTTGATTTTGTGAACCTTGTACTAAATTTTCTTCGTCCTTTGCTCCGGTAATTGCCTCATTTAATTTAGAATAATTTTTTGCCTTGATAATGGTTCTAAGATTAGGGTCCCGTAATCCATGGGCAAATGAAGCTATAGCAAGCTTTTCGTTAGTTTGAGCTAAGATTTTTATTGACTCCTCGTTACTTCCCGCTTTCGCCAAAGTTAAATTTGGCATAAGTTCCTCGATATTTTTTCCAAACTTAGCAATCGATTTTTGATTTTGCTTTACAGTGTGCAAAGATAAAGAGAGACTTGCAGCTGACTTTTTAGTAAGTAAATGAATTTTCATATCTTTAATTAAATCGTCATTACACGCTTACGCTTTCTCTAATCTTATCTTTGCGCTCTGCGATAGTCTAGTTTTTAAAATAAACTTTGTTAGTAATTTCTTACTATCAGCGTTTAACATCGAATCGTACAATTGGATTGCATCAATAAGTTGTTTAGTATTGTTTTCTGAATCGTCCATAACTGGCAACAGACTTGTTTCTGTTTTTAAATCAAACTTATCCATTGTCTTTATAATATTAGTAACTATCTCAGCTGAACTTATTTCTACAGCCTGCCCTAACCTATCCAACAAAGTACTACTAACCTCTTTTATCAATTTTTCTGTTGCATCAACATATTTTCTCGCTTCCGCTATAATAACTGTCAGTATTACCGAGTTCGTTGAATTGCTGTCTAGCTGTGATAAATTCGGTTTCTATTCTATATAACTTATCTAGCTTTTTCTTAACTAAATCCACATTTGAGCGACGTTCTCGGCTATCTTTGTTAATGTTTCTGAAAAATACCTTTAATTCTTCATACATAAACCTAAGTGGTTCTATCGCCTTCATTAATGTAAACTTAAAAACATGTTAATCAGATAAATGCTACAGTTACATAAATTTTATAAGATTACATATAAACTTGAAATAATACTAAAAATGATACCTACAATTATTTAAATTCTAACAAGTATTTAGTTACACGTGTGTTTTATTTCTTATATAATATCTTGATTACGCCGTAATTCCTTCTTTATTTTTCGTTCCAATCTTTTTTGTACTAGACACACTAAAAATATAAATAATGCAATAACCATCATACCAAAAGAAACCACGCCTAGTATTTCTGCAACAGAATAGTCCTCTTTCGATACATTTGCACCATTGTTTCCGGCTTGAAGTTGTAATAGCACACAACTTCATTGTTTAATTGGCTTGATTCCATTTTTATTTTTCTATTCAATTTGTAATTTTATACTGGTTTGCAACCATTAACCATTTTTGCCAATCTTTCCACTTTCGTTTTCTTTCTTCTTAATTTGCTTCCCAATTGTTAAAGTTCTTAATTGGCAGGGTCGCCATGTGATAAACCCCTTGTTTATCGGTTATGTTTGTTTTATTGATTGTAGATGTTTGTTTAAATAATACACAAATTTGTATCCCATAATAAATTGGTTTTATTCTTATAAAATAGAAATTTGTTACGTTATTACATGTTTACTCTTCGAAACTCTGTCGTCGTCTCTTTTATTAATTTAAGTCATTAAACTGTTACAACTATTATAAAAGCATTGCATTTTTACTTAATCTAGTTATTGCTAAAAGGAATTTGATTAAGCAGCTTTACGCAATTGAGTTTATTGAACTTTATTACCTGAATATTTTAATCTTTCAAAAACACATAATATATATTTTGATAATTTCTATATTCCTTTACATATTATTCTATGTATTCATTACTGTTAATGTTTAAATGAATTGTTCCCAATATATTACTTTGTAGTTCCTTGTAAAAGTGCTTATTCCTGTTTGGAATAAAATAAAATTACTTGTGCAGGTCAACGAGAAGCCAATGCTAATGCCCATTTTCCATTGTAAACTCAAATTATTATTAATGCAGGTTGACATTTACTAAAAAAATAAAACATGAAATCAAGACAACTGACGAAATATTCGTCTACTATTTCTAAAATGTTTAAAGTTGCAATCCTCAAACCATCACAGTTCTCCGAGAGCTATCCTATTTAAATAGTCCCAAAAAGATAGGCGTAAGTGGCAAGCAGAAATAGCGTATAGTAATTGATTACAAAAAAGTAAATGAAACACTAAAAACGATCGCCATCCTTTGCACAATAGTTTGATATGTCAGATAAATTACGGCATTGTCAGTGTTTTAGCACTCTAGATTTGATTCTAGCTTTAATCAGGTAAATATGCATTACAATTCGATAGCTAAAATAGCATTCACTATCGAGCACAATTATTACAAATACGTTCTTTCTTACTTTAGATCTGAAAAATGCCCCTGCAACCTTTCAACGTGTAATGGACGACGTTTTGAAAGATTTATAGAATATAATATACCTAGTTCGTATGCGAGCAAGAGCGTAAGAGCTAACGGAAGCATAAGTTATTTCAATGAACAGCATTCATATTAGGGTGGCCCGTATTTTGGCAAAGTCTAGATTTTATCGATCTCACCCTAAAATATGGTTTGGTTTGTTGAAAAAATGCGATTCTAAAAATATAAAATAAGAATAACCCGTGTCGCTAGAAAGTTCAATTTTTAAATGTAGTTTAAATAGGAGTTTAGTGTTTTTAGAGAACATAAGGCATAACTTGAATTTTCATTGTTTTGACTTGAAAACTTGTACTTTATGGTTTTTGGAGTCGCTGAACACGAATTCGGTGTCAAGGTTGTCTTTTGAAATGTGCCAGCTGTCATTAGAGCTGTCAAATTCATTTAGAAAAAGTTTCTTAGAGGCAATCTTCTTTTGTCAAAAGTCATTTCTGACCAAATTCATCTCCAGTGACCCCAAAAGCCATAAGGTGCCAGTTTTCAAGTCAAAACATTGAAAATTCAAAAAGTTAGGCCTTATATTTTCTAAAAACACATATTTAAAAATCTAACCTTCTAGCGGCATGGATTATTCTCATTTAAAAACTTTTATATTTATTTTGGGAATTGCATTTTTCAACAAACTAAACCATGTTTTAAGATACACCTTAACAGTTACACTACTAAAGAAAAAAAATCAAAAGGATTAAAAAAGAAGTACTTGTTATTTATGTCTTCATGTATAATGCATAACACACTATAAGGCAGATAAGTGCTTTTAATTCTTTGGACAACAGAGACATAGAGAACAGAGTTAAATAAAAGCCAGATTTTTTTAATAGCTAGTCTATAAAACTGCTTAACTAAATCTATTCACTAAATCGTGTTTCTGCACATACCATCGTCGTTCTTAAAAAGAAATTTAATTGCATTCAGCAAACAGTAAAAAATAAGAACAAGAGGCTGAGACCAGGTTGTCTTTTATGAAAAGATCCAGAAGGGCTCTTAATTATTACAACCTCATAAGGGCAAGACTGAAATCGTGCCTTATCACATTTACATCACCAAACAGTAATTCCATCGTCTTATAAAAGTATTTTTATTTAGAGACTCCTTGAAAGAAATCTAAATTTTACTATTCTTTCTAGATGAAGCCTCGACCTTCGAGAAGCTTCCCATGTCAACCGTAAAAATTGAGAAGATTTAATTTAAGGTAAGTTCTAACTTTTATTTAAACTTCTACTTTTTTCTAAATCAATTTCCATACAAATGGTGTAAGAAAGTGAAAATAAAAGAAATCGAAAAATCCATTAGGATATTAGTTGAACCGTAGAGAAGTTTAATTTTGAATTAGACCGTAAAGTTTATTTGAGACAAAAACAATCTGAAATTTGACATACTTAAATTCAACCAAACTTAATGTTGACATTTATTGCTTATGAAAATGTACTTCCAATAATTGGATTTATAAACTTTCTAAAGATGAAACATAAATATAAGAATATTAAAAATCAAAAAATTCTTTTTTTAGATACACTACTCTCTCTTTGTATGTTGTCTTATTTATATATATTGTATATTTGATGCTATTGTAGGCCGAAGTCGTAATACAATAATGATTTAAATTTTGTTAAAATTCTTTTGGTACATTTATTTTAAAGAATTCTAATTCTCACAATTCAAAGTTAATCCCAAGTCTGAATGTTGCATTTAACAGGTTCTTTCGGGTCGTGTGACTGCTTGCTCCTGAGAGGGCGGGAACGGTCGGTTATGCTTCAATTCAGATACATGCCGCGTTGACACCAAAACGTAAAATACCACAGGGCCGGATTAAGGCACACATGAAAAGATAATTACAACACACTAGTCGCTTACTCTTTAAATGGAAATTAGCAGTACTTACGGAGGGATTGGGGATCCCCCGTGCCGTTTCACGTTGCTTCTGGATGATTGGCGCCTTCGGGAGTGAATACCTTCAGTGCACTACTACAAACATGATGGCCTGAAACAGATGTTGCCCATCGGGCGCCCTTTAGCCGAACGCTAACAGGACCAGGTACACACGTAGGTACTGTCAATGTATTCATCTCCCTCCGAGTCCACGCCTTGTTGGGATTGACATACAGGAACGTAGGGGAATAAGCACTCCACTGCTGTCCGGTGATCGGCCGGGACCACTGGTGTGACTCTAACTTAGTCACCCAGGTCGAGGTGAACTTCGAGATGCGCCCATCTCTCCGTCTTCAAGCAAACAGTATATTGTGCGGTTAATTTAACAGAGCTCAATTCACATATTAAAACATCAACAGCAATCAACATAAAGCCAATGTCACACATTGGCCAACAATCACAATTCAAGCAACATCTCACGTTGTCACAAAAATAACAACCGAAACAACTAAAGGCCTTTTACGTTCGAAGCCGCCCGACCGTTCGCCCTACACTACCATAAGGCAAATGTCCCTTCTGACATCATATAACCGACCGCTACATCTAATTTTGTATACTTTTGAATATGTATTTCTACAGCTCCAGACCGTGTTACAAAAACTATTAAGACGTAGGGTCAGAGGGGTGACTAATTTATTGCTTTTACATTCCTTCGTATTTCGTAAAATACATCTGAGGTTTCTACAAATTAATTGAAAACTGTACTTGTTTAAGTTTTAACCTATTTATATATTACCTATTATCATTTACTATTAATCTACTTACTATTAATTAATTTTATATTGACACACTTGGACCGCTCTTTATGTTCCTTTGAATATATTTCTCGTCCGGCGCGCCGATTGAACTCTAGTGTTCGTTTCTATTCAATTAGGTTACGCACGGTAGCATAAACAAACAGATATTTATTCTTCACTACAGATGTTTTTTGAGAAATAGAATAAGAAATACGTTAAAATCAGTTTATTTGAAATATGGTCGCCTTTTATGCTCTTGAAGTAAGATGAAGTCTAGGTATACAAGCTCAAATTGATCACAACTTTAAATAACAAAACAAAATAATGTCCATTTATTTCGTTTCTAATTGAGAAACTGGGCAAAAACGTCGTTTTACGCCATTTTGAGATGTTGGCTGTTAAAGTTATTGGAAGAATAATAGAATAATGGGAGTACAGCCAGGAATTTATCAATTCTTTTAATACATGTGGAAAAATTCTTATGAACGATTCCATTTTACAATACCCAGATTTTTCAAAACCGTTCATCTTGACAACAGACAAAAAAGACATTTTGAGATATTAGCTATTTATTTTTTTTACATTTGATTTTGATTTTGGTGATTTTCTAATAATACATTATTGGCATAAATAATTTACTGACAAACGGCACATTCCAGGACTGTTCTTTCTCTCTCTCCACACAGACAATTAGACTACAAATATATGTCATTGGTTTTATAAATTTCTAATTACGGTTCAGTCAGTGGTAGTAAAAGAACACCACGCAAGAAGGAAAAGAGCGAATATTTCTAAAACTTGAACTTTAACACAATATTAGCACATACTGTATTTATAGACATTTTTGCAACAAGAATGTGGACAATGGGCAGAATTAATGACTTCATTTCAAACTTGCTTAAAAACAGTTTAAAACAGATTTGTTAAAAAATAAACTGAAAACACTAAGAAGCAAATGTTAATTTGTATTTTCAGTCGCTTCTTAATGTAAGTGAAAAGAGAAGAAATGACAGGTTTGATAATCTTTTCTGAATACGTTTTGTATCAAAGATCTCAGGAAGGTGTCTCGTCTCGCATTAAACATATATTATTATTTCTTTGAGCTCCAGAAGGTTAACGCCTCTACTAGCCCCTACCTAACAGATGTAAAAGGTCTTCCACAAGATGGTTTTCCGGGTTCTGTTTGGTGGTATTTTTTCATCAGATTGTTGACCAAACCTGCAAGTGGTGTCTACTTCTGTTTGAAATCTTGCAAGTAGAAATAAATCAATGAACATCTTGTAGTAACTGTAACGCACAGATAGCTAACCTAAATCACATTTTTCTCTCATGCCCTAGATATAAAGATGAGATTGATGCATTTATTGCCAAATTGGTTACGTTAGGCGTTTCTCTTCCAACAGATATAGCTAGAATCCTATCATCTAACAATATAAAGGTTTTCAAAATTATAATTGAATTTCAAAAACAAACTAGAATATTGATATAAACGTGAACTCATTGAATGATTTCCTCTTGAATTCTTCCGATTAGACGATAGAAAGATTGAATGAATAAACCTCCGTCTACCTTCCTATATTCGTTACCTGTCTGTCCGAGGTCTACCTGTAATGTCTTTCAAAGTCGCCATGATAGACCCCTTGGCGTAAAGTAAGTGTCCTCGTCCAATAATGTGTGTCCATTAGCAAATAGATTAGATAGTAGATTATTGGTTCATGTTGACTTAATTGTCTTGTTTTTCGGTTTCTGAATTCTCGTTTGAGTTACTTATGACTCTTGTTCATAAATCTCGGCAATGGGCCAAGACCCGTAAGCCATTATTAATAAAAGAAAATCAATGAAAACGATACATTATACAACTTTTGGCGACTATGTTTGAATACCATCTTAGGTTTGATTGTTTTACGCAGTACCCCGAAGTTTTTGCAGCTAAAGTGATTCTTGTGAGTGCGGATGATTAATCTCTTTTAATTGTGGACTAAAAACCCACAATGTTTCTGTTTGACTAATGACCGAAAATCCTTTACCTGGATACTTTGTTCTTCCTGGTCGTAAAATGACGTAATTAACGCAACCAATTAAACGTTGCAAGATTATTATCTGGCTTTTGAATTTAGTCCGTCAGCGTACAATAGAACGTTTCGCTTACTTATAATATTGAAGTTCGGATCCCTGTTGACAGAGAATTTGCACGGCAAGCTTTTGACAGGAAATGACATTAATACTTATCGTTACATAGGCACGTTTATGCAGGGAAACATGATAAATATTGATAATTAACGCAACCAATTAAACGTTGCAAGATTATTATCAGGCTTTTGAATTTAGTCCATCAGCGTACAATAGAACGTTTCGCTTACTTATAATATTGAAGTTCGGATCCCTGTTGACAGAGAATTTGCACGGCAAGCTTTTGACAGGAAATGACATTAATACTTATCGTTACATAGGCACGTTTATGCACGGAAACATGATAAATATTGATAAATAATAACAAAATAATACAATAATACAATATATTTATTCTCTTGTAAATTTTAATAAGAAATAAAATTCAATTCAAATAGTAATGAAACGGGAATTTTGAAATTAACAATAAACACGAACAGGCTTTAGCAAATGTCTTGCCCCGAGTAAAGGCACTACTGCTTTAAGAATCGAAATACCCCTTATATACTGTGTACGAAATAGACCGAATTATATAGAGAATGATCATCCCTATCTAATTCGATCTCTTTCGTACACAGTATATAAGGGGTATTTCGATTCTTCAAGCAGCAGTGCCTTTACTCGAGACAAGACATTTGCTAAACATTGTACGTATTATAACATAATAAAAAGAGGGAAGTTTACAACACAGAGATAAATATAAAGTATAATTCAACTAATCTATTCTGGACTTTGTTCTGCAGATTATATTGTAAAGATTTAACGTCATACTTTTAATTTTCTTTAACAGCAAAGGCGTTACAATTACTACGTTTCTGGCTGTATTCTATTGTAGTAATGGACTAATCTTGAGTATTTCTCTAAATTACTTCGAAGTTGAAAGTAATCTTTAACAAGTTTTGCCTTGTAGATGTTCTGTCTTTATAAAGGTTCTTCAAGCTTTAACCAATCCAGGGTTTTTGTCAGGTTTTGTAAGAGTTCACTACATTGTAAACAATATACCCGTTACTCCACGAAGGCTCAATTGTGGTGGTAGATACAGTTATAAGAAACTACAAACTGCATTTGTTATGTTATATGAATATTTTCAATAGCTGAAGGAAGTAGTGGTGGAGATAATATTAAGAGAAACTAAATCACTAACAAGAATGGAGCTTTTAAAATGTATTTAAATAATGAATAAGTAAGAGACTGGAAGTAAAAATTTCAAAAGCTGTTTTATAATTTGAGTCGGTAGCAAGCATTAAATGGTTGATTGTCTAATTTGAAAAACCTGTTAATGCTACGTAAAAACCATATTAGAATTTCCATCACTTTCAATTTCATTAAAATTTATAAGGAATTACTGAAGCTTAAAGCCACAACCGAATAAAATACAAAAAAGAGAAACACCAACGATTTATATCCAAAAGGAGTTTTTTCAGCGCATATTCAATTATTCAACAGGTATTGCAGTAAATTTGATAATTTTATAAGGATAAAGCGGTTACCTCCTTCAAAGCATTATCATTATCTTTTCCCTGCAAGTACACGGAGAGGTTTATTAATTCTTGTAAGGGAACTACGTTGTAAAGTCATTATTTTCTTCGTTATAGCACCTTGCGTTGATAACTTTAATAAAATTTTTGAATTTTATAAGGAAGCGACTGAAAAGAATTTTAGGGGCTGCGGTTGCTCGATATAACGTCGCACCCTCTATTATTTTAAATTACAACGACCTTATTTATTTAATGCAAATATGGTTTGGATATTTAATTAATTCTAAGCTTTTAAGATTTTGGTTACAGCAAGTGCTGAAAGAATAAATTTAAATTTTTTATAAAGAAGCTAGTAAAGTATCTTTAAAACTTTTACTTAAAAGGGGAATATAGTAGCAAATACGAAACTGTGACAATACATAACTTAAAAGGCAAAGACCAATTTCACTGGTAATTTGAATCGTTTTTTGTGCGTAACCCGTTCCCCACTCTAGATAGGGTCGTACGAGCCGAACTACGCACCCTGAGCACACTAAGTTGCGCTAGTATGACAAGTGCTTTGGGTAAGGATGAACTCGCCTCTTCCCATATCCGGAGTGACAGAGTCATTCCATTGGTTTTGGCAAAATATGGTAGTACAGAAGAACTTACCGTGGGTACTTTTAGAAACTGTTCTTTTTTAGTTTTTAACCGATTGGAAACAAATTTTCCCCACAAAGATGGAACACACTACTTCAATATTTTTAAATTTTCATCAAACTTTGAATTTAAGCTTTCTGAGCTACTTATATTCATGCAGAATGAAATCATACATCATGCAGTTTTGCATTTGAAGGGGGCAAATGGCTTTTTGCTCATACATAGACCATAATTGTTCTATTTTTGAAGAACATTTGGTTCAAATGGAATAAAAACTAAAATAGATATCAATGCGTTAACCTATTAAGTAGAGCACACTGTAGATATTCTGAGGAAAAAGTTATGGTATGAGAAAGCGTTAAACTGTATAACTTCATCAACTAGTTCAAAAGTGTCAAAACATTGTCTTTGATGAAGATCTAACCTGATATGCTCCATTGTGTACTGAACGAATTGTGGAAAGACCGTCTAGCTCAAGAGAACATACATATCTGCTTTACATTATAGTAAAATCTAAATCCACAGGAACACGGAACATAGCCATAACAGAACAGTCGTTTTAACTGAGACTTGTTGGATAAAATGAAGAGCTTTTTTATTTGACCGATAAAGATCGTGTGTGTTTTTCTAAATGACTGGTGGTATGGTTCTTTAAGGAAAATACTAATATGATTTTGAACTCTTTATTTATTATTTGGACTACTATGGACATATCTTGGACACAGTGTCAGTTTTTAGTGTTAAGGGCAGATATCTACTAGGATGGATAGTTTCCAAATTTTATTAATTTTGCCGAGTAAATGCCATAGGTTTATAAAACCTATGGACCCGCCCCATTCTCAAGATCTGAATATATTTTCTCTAATATATAATACAAACTTTATATCTCTGAACATGTATATTTTGCGTATATGATTAAGTAGATATTAAAGTAACACGTCAAACGTATTGACACCCCTGACAGTTATGCAACCAATTTACATAACAGCTTGAGTTAGGTAAAATATGAAGTTTGCTCATTTGCTGTGAATACACATGTGTGTACTAGTAAGTATTTTATTAATGAAAAGTATTTTAACAATATACTAATCATAACTACTTATTATTATTCCCTGAAACCTAATAGGTCAGACAACACATTGCCATGTATTATGTAAGCACTGGTTCATATCAATTGTTAAGTATAACAATAATTGTTATGAACCCGATTGCTACGAAATCTTAACAATTCGTGCAATATTTGGTATTCTGTAACTGCACTTGTTATGATCAAATTGAAATGAATCACAACAACTGAAATGCAAACTAATTATGAACTACATTACCGACTGTGCACGCGCGTTCGAGCAGTGACATTTTCATTTGACAGTTTCGAATAGTTAGACGCGCGAATTTGAAACATGGAGAAGAATACCCGACACACCGAAAAGCAATTTTATGTAATGTTGGAGTTTATGTCCACCAAATATTGCTTACGGAAAGATTGAGCCCGGGAAAAGGGCCTGAATGTTTACAAAGACTGTGGAAAGAGCTTACTAGTATACTAAATTGTCGCAAATGGACCAGCAAGAGCAACAACTGGTGATGACTGGATGAACGATAAAAAATTACTGTGTGTGTGTCGCAACAGTGCTTTCTTTCTAAAGTAATAAACAATATTACCTACAGTTTTATAATGTAAATAATAGTAACAAAGAAATCCTATTATTATCCATACTTAAATTTTGCAAAATTGTGTGAAAGAACCCCAATGAATATAAAAATATAATGCAATTTCTTGGGAATCTGAGGAATAAATGATTTGTTTTTATCCAAAATACTGACTTTGAAATATAGATGCCTAAGTATTACTATGCATTAATAAATTGGGGATAAAAACTTTTAATGTTTTACTGTTTAATGTTTTTAAAAAACATTTACCGAATTTATAATCTAGAGAAAATATTGTCTAGCAACAATTTTTAAAAATACACATATCAAGCGACGACAGCAAATTATACTTCCAAGATATTAAAATTAAACTTAAAGATAAAAAATACTTCAACACTTCATTTAAAAAAACTACATTTATTTATAATAATTTACAAAATGTATATAATTGCAACACTAGAAACAGAGCTCGAACTTTTAGGGTGGAACTTGCCATTTTTCTTAGAACCACCAATTCCGTCAACATATCAGCAGAAGTGATTACTGCAACAGACGTTACAATTTACAAGATGTTTTGGAAGGTAATGAAATCATACTTATACAATCTCCCACGATGAAAGTCATAGTAGAGGATGTTCAAGTAACCAGTTAGACTTTCTAGGGTGCTAATAGATCCAAGGGTGCAAACAGTGACACTGAAGCACTTTCCAAGCGACGAAGAACCGTTCCTCGTATTGATGCACTACTCTCTGCTTCAAAGAGGACTACAACTGCATTTGCAAGAATACTACCGTCATAAAGAGATTAAAGGGCTGCTGTTATTGATGTTGTAGCCAATTTGCTACAATTTCTAAAGAACAATAATAGGAAATAATGTAGTAACAATTTCGATACTTTATCACATAAAATAAATATTACCTCGTTCTATAAGAAGTGATTTATATGTTGTTTCTTATTTGTCTTCTACAATCAACATCGCTTGATAAATCATTCCTTGCTACCTCGGATGCATCTGACAAAGTTCAGGCAAAGACAAAGGGTCATTACTATCCCATACTTGCCTTGCGATATACAAATACGATTTCTGTGTAGAATGTTAGGTTAAGTTTTTATACTATACTATTTATTTATTTTTACCGTTCATTTGCTGCTTCCACTTCTTCTACTCTACCCAGGAACACGTTTCCTTTCAAATCCATTATTATTGTAATAATCAACGGCAATCATTATAAATTTACTTACGTTTATTAGCAATACTAATATAATACTAATAACAACAAACAGTTCCGCTGACCGCAACCTACGAAGTCGAAATGCACTGAACGTTTTTAGAAGAGGAAAATAATTTCTTCCACAACAATTGCTAGGGCGTTTTATTTTAAAATTACTTATATTTTAAATAATTTCCAAGTATTTTCGTTCATATACGATACGTTTTAAAAGTAAAAACTAACATTAAAATCTCGAAGTGGTGAATTGTTATCCATATTAATTGTTATCCAACAATTGCTATAGATTTCAATAAATTGTTAGACCATATCAATTACTTGAACAAAATAAATCCTTACATAATACCGTTTTTGACACATGAATTGTTATGCTTGTTGCATATCAAGTATAACAAGCGTAACAATCTCAACAATTTGCTTACAGAATACACCTGATTGTTAATGAATTTGAATAACAATTCTGAATGTGGACAAAAACAACTTGCAAGACTTATTTAAAATAACCTCCTTGTTTGTTGTGGACAATTCTCAAGCTATTTTAGTCAAAATACTAATGTAAAACATCTACCCTTTCTTCTTTTGTATACATTATTATTATTAAACAAACTTGCTCAGCAAAACAACGCGAATTTTTGTAAGTAAGATTATTAAATTTTTTTTAAGCGGTAGTTTACTTTATCATTTTTTGTATCGGCTAGAAATCGGTAGGAATAGATAATATAGGCTGCATAACTATCGCGGGAGTCAATGCATATGACTTATTATTTTAATACTTGAATATACGAATTTTACATATACGCAAAAAACAAAACTCGCACTGTATGTGACCGGGTTCGAAAAAGAGGTCTTATGCCTAAAAATCGATTTTCAGGTCTCAGTGGTTTCCTTTTCCTTCCGATTTGTCGTAGGTTAAAATATCAAAAATTCGCGAAATGCAGAGATTTAAAGAAAAGTATTTTTTCCAAAAATGTTTGTGCCATATTTGGTGGTTACCGGGCTAGTGTTTTTGCCTTTTGTGGTGAGAGGGTATGCATGGAACAAAGCCTACAGTTTTACTTTCACGGGATAACAATTTATCCTTCAGAAATCTCAGTGGCTACAGAATTTTTTATAAGTAAGAGTAATGTGAAATATAATAGAACGCAATAAGAGAATAATAGAATATGAATTTTACAAGAAAATTAAAATTATCTCATTTCTTCCATCGTTTGGCTGTTGGCTCTGTGTTCTGCTTGGTATTAATTTTTCTGATTCTTCCTTCATTTAGCAGTTGATTCTGTACTCGGCTTGCCCACACCTGTTTCTGATTTATTCTTTCCACTAGTAGCTATTTCTGAACTTTGATTTTCTATACACTTGTTGGAGTTAATCCTTCCTCTAGCTTTAGCAGACATTTATGTACCCCCGGCTTTTGATACTTCAGAATGTTTCCAATACATAGCCACCATATGTTTTTTATTGTTTCATCTTCACGAGATTGGTCTGTGGACTCTGAACTCCTCTCGATTCATTTGCACTTTTTGCCGGAATAGATATTGCAAGTGGTTGGGTTGAGACAGAAATAGAATGTACAGTTTTTTCATTACTACTATTGGAAGGTTTAGATAACCACGAATCGGTAATCTCATCAGATCCATAAAGAAGGCGTTCGGTATTGCTGCACTATGACTGGACTAGTCCTAGGGTTTCCTTAGTTTGGGGATGGCCCCAGAACAAAACTGTATTCCAGTACGAGAGTGATACTAGCAAGGTTTATCCCGGCATCGACCCTCTGATACCAGTCTTAGTGGAAACCGTTTTGCTAAGTGCTTTACCCTGGTGCAGTCACTTCGGTACTGTGGATTGGACAACATGGAGACAACTCTGCGATGTATCGGTGACTTGGGTTTGCCCAAAAACTACAGTTCTGGCGGATCCCAGGAAGAGTACTCCAGGGGATCATTTTATAAGGAGAGTGGATACGAATACAGAGCAACTACTACTATTAGCCTTCTACACTAAGACAACCCCACCTCCTAGTTGGTATTGGCTGGGGTCGGAGTCGGACGGGGGTCTGTCGGGGCTCACCGAGCCTTAATTATGGAAGGAGGGTTGACTAAATTCTGAGATATCCTAGGCAGACCCAGTTTCCAAGTCCCAGACACACTTGAGGTTGGACTCATCCGGGAAGTAAAAGTCCGCATGCAGCTGCGCATTCCTTCAAAGTATTTCCGCTCCAGTCCACGGCAACCCACGAGCCTGCATCCAGGAAGCCGTGCGCTCCGTGCTTGTTACGGCTAAACACCTCTGCAGGAAACTCCTACCATACTTGGAACATCAACCTACGGCTTCCCACTATTATGCTAATCGCTTCCGCGTTGAGCAGTGTATAACCAGCTTGCTTTGAGATTACAATTTAGTCAGTGTAAATGACTCCAACACGACAATATCTCCAAGCAAGCTGGTGAGTACCTTTTAATTTATTTACTGCTTAGTTCTGCTTAATTAATAGGGAGTTGTGCAAGGCTCCCTATGGACTTAGTTGTAGATTACTAGGAGTTCGTCTCCTAAGCTTAGTTTGTAGATTTAGTGTTAGATAGGGTGGTTCCGATCGCCCTGATGTTTATTGTTAGAATTAGGAGGGCCTGTACGTCCTCAAACTCTATAATCACCATGTGCAATACTTTGCATTTTATTACTTTGTTATTAGTATATAGTTGTTACTATGCATTGAGTTTTCTTTCCTATCTACCTCTGACTACGTCCTCCAGTCACGAGGACCCCACGTGACAATACGGAAGGCTCAGAATTAACAAGCTTCGCGAAAACAAAACGACCGACACGCTATAAAACGTAAAAAATAAAGTGTGTTAAGATAAGATGCCAATGCAGTAAAACTAATCACTAGATAGTACACACTGAACCAACGAAAAATAATATATATCGTATATCGCACACCACGAGTATAGGCACCTTCTCACCTTTTCTCTTTGCTAATGATACACTTCGGAACCAACTCCACATAGTACTAAGTACTGCCAGCATTGCACAGATATGGAGTAACCAATCGTAGAATAAAAGAAGAATGCTAATCTTTAAACTGTTTTTTGCTAGAAAACTAATTTAAGCATAAGACTTCTTTCTTTGTAGCTGGTCACAATGTAAAAGAAAGTGCCCATCTTCCTGTTTATCTGTTCGGAATAATCTCCGAAAGGATTGGACCAATTTTGATGATACTTCGACTAACGTATTTCTTGGGACCCTGAGTGTATCATAGGCCCTATAGTATCAGGATATGTAACCAAGTAATTAAAAATTAACGAGGTGGGCGCTCACGGCGGGAGCGCTGAGTTGATGTATAGTGAAGTCTAGGCCCGAGAGAAGCCAGAAACGATGGCCAATTTTTCAATGACTCTTGACTTTTGAGGAAGTATACAAAAATATACACAATGATCTTAGAATTTTACTTGTATATAAAATACGTAAAGAGAGTTTAATGTATCCGCGGATTATGCATGGCACGTGTTTCGAGGTTTTTCCCAAGCCAATAATGTTCTCGTATTTATGTTAGAATATCTCCGACGAGTTTTAAACAAAAATTACGATATTAACGATATACTTAACAAAATTTAATCTATACGGAAATTTGAAAATTAATAAGTCCTAAATCCCTCAGAAATTGTTTGTAGTATGAGAAGATTCCATTCAGGAAGATTTTTTTTAGTCGAAATTCCTACCATTTCGTAAATATGACTTAATATTTCAATAAATAATCAGTGACCGTAACTATTTTCTTCTTGTAGATCACAAAACCTTTGACATGTTAAAGACCGAAAAGTTGAAAAAGTTTAGAGTATTTTCCTTTGATTTCCACGTTTCACCGCAAAACTTCTCAATCGAATAGAACTCCGTAACAAAACCCAAACCTTTTTACCACAATTGTGAGTTATTCAAGGGAATGATAAGAGGTTGAAATAAATGATCGATAAAAAAGATTTTCCTTTTAACAGGGTGCTTCTTTAAAAACTAATTTTGTTATCATCACTTTCTAGTAAAAGGGAAATATTATTTTGCCTCTTTTACAATATTAAGCACAAGTTTTTTGTTAGTTGATTGAAATTCAGTTTTCAGGTATTCAAATTGTATGAAGCCAGAAAATGTATCGTGTTTTATACCGTCTGATAAAAGAAAAACGCTGAATATTTTACATTCAAATTTTTTTATTAGTATTTTTCACAATAAAATTCATCCTATATGCATAAGAATAAGTCACAATTTGATTGATTGCTTTTGCACGGATTTTATTACCGCTTTTCGTTAGGATTTATTGCCGTATTGTATACTCCTAAAGAAATAATATTAAAAAAAAACCTCTTTCATTCATCTCCGTTGGTTTGAATTTAGTTCACGTATAATTTATATATATCATCTACAAAGCATTTAGTAAAGCCCTAATGAATGAATAAACGTATCTGAGAGACTGTTTTGATCGAAAGTTATTTTTATTCAATTTAGCGAAACTCAAAGCTTAGGAATTGCTTACAAATTAAGAGGAGTAGAAAGTAACAAGATTAATGTTATTATTTTCAAAAGCTAAATTAACGAACTCTTGGCAAGAAAAAGCCTATTCAATTTCAGGTTAGTGTTTGAGAAAATATTAATGGTAAAAATTAAACAGAATTATCCGAAATCATGTAGTATGCGTATAGTTTTGAAAATATACCGGAAGCAGGGTTGACAAAAAACACGTTTAAAAAACAAAAATAAGTGTTTTTTAAATTAAACATGTTTATATCAAAAATATGTTTAAAACACCTACAGCCATATACAAAAAACATGGTTAAAACATTTAAACTGTTTTAAACTAAGAGATCTTTAAATAGCTTAATAAAAACTTACAAGAAAGTTATTCTTATTAAATTCGGGTACAAATTACCATCATGATTTCATGATTATGCATGCCTGAAACAATAATGAAAGACCCTATCATCAGTTTTTTAATTTTACGACTTCCTAGTATTAAGAGCAACACAAGGAAACGATAATAAAAAACCTACTTCAATCCTCGCCAAAACAAAATTATTAAATAATAAGTCAGCACCTTGCAAATTATAATTTATAAATAAATGGATCACTATCCTTTTAAATGAGTCTTCAGACCCCTAAAAAGTTTTTTAAAGATGCTGTTGAACCTCATAAAATTCGTACCAAGTGTTTCCATTGCAAAAAAGAAATGTGCACGTTTAATTAATTTCTCGTATGAAGTATTAAAGCCTATAGTTATTGCTAAAGTTCATATTGAAGGGAAACATTTTTTCAGGTATTTTTGTTTGTTTAGCTCAGTCATCTGTAATCAATCTTTCCGCTATTTATAGCCAGTCTTTATTAAATGATCTACATCTGAAAAGAGGTTGTTAACACTATTTAATGTTGTTGCAGCAAGATTGGTTGATTTTATATGTAATCTAAACCTCTATCCACCTTGCTAATTTACTATTAAATTATAATTGTTTTTATGGTTCAAGTTTCAATCTTAAAAGTCATTTTCCAAAATAGATTTAAATAATACTTAATGGTCTATACTTTCTCATTTTATAATTTACAGTTGTAATACTTATAATAGAACACCTTTCAGATGGAAACTGGTCATTTAAATTCAAAAATGCCGTAGTATAAGAATCTAAATTTTTTTCTCTTTCAAGTTTTGAAAAAGGTCTTTTTAAAACAATTACAAAGAACATATTTTAAACATACGACTAAAAGATGTTTAAAAGAAATAAAAAATATATAAATATAAATAAAATGTTTTACAAAATTTATCTTAGCGACGTATTTGTTTACCTTACCTTTGATAATGACACATTTAATAAAAACTGTGAAACTTTTTATTAATCTTTACTTATTTCATGAAAATATTTTAAACATGTCAACCCTGATTGGAAGTACGTTGTTTAGATAAACGATATGGCGTATTTCACTGTAACCCAAAGTGAGTTACGTAGAAATACTGCTTACTATCAGCAAGCAGATAATATCATATTACATTCCAAGATAAGAATAAAGTCTTATCTTTCGTGTGAAATGCTTAGTGTGCAGTATTAGCTTTCTCATGAGAATTGCTTATCATGCAGATAGTATTGCATTACCTTTCTCGTGGGAACTGCTGAGTAATATTTTATTTAGATAAGAGAATCATATATATATATAGTGTGTTAGACAGTAGATTCATTAAGTTTTGATCAGTTCATAGTTAAGTTTACATCTAAGCTCTAATGGGCATTTATATTATTGTGTATTATAATTGTCATTACTTCCGCTGGTTTAAAATAAAGATCCAGGGAAAACAAAAAATCTTTTTAAAAGCTCGTTTCATTTGAACCCAAACGAAACTGGCGCAGTCGGTAGACCTTCAAAAATTAGAGGAACCTCTAATAACTAAGTATCTCTAAGTACTAGTACTAAGTAGTAAGTAATTTTCCGTTTCAACGGTCAATTGAAGAAACCATCCGCTCCAAGTAGGCACCGCCGCTGACGTTGCATTGGGACCCCGAGGACTACATCGCCCCGGCCAAATCATCTTTACGGCACCTACTTCAACAACAACCGCTTTGTCCATTGCGAGGACCCTGTTCATAGTGAACCCCCGTCAACTGCTGACGACTGATCATCGCGATCAATAATTCATCATTACAAGAAAATGTAAGTGAAATTTATAATCTTAAAGTGAAAAGTTTAAAGTTTTAAAAAATATATTTAATTTCAAATCATAAATTTACTAACTTAGTTTTTACAATTAATTTAAGCTAGTATTAAGAGCATTTAATTATACAATCTGTTTCAATTTATTTGCTTTCGATAGACGAAAGGAATAGTTGGACACTTTGGTAATTAATAATTGCATTTTAGTTTCTAATTTACGTACATGGTAGACGCCAAACCGATAGGTAGTGTCAACTAGTGACATTATAAAGCCTCTCATGCTTGCCATGTATGGGTAGGACATAAGAATAATAATTAAAAATCCTATATAATAATAAAAGTGTATTATTAATGCAAAGGAATCGCTCAAGATCTCCAAGACGACCAAGAAGTGTAGAACGTTCAAATCTGAACAACCCTCCCTTGTTATCTTTAAATAACAATAATATTAATAGAAATATGATTTTTCCTGCACATTTTCATGTTTCCCTTTTAAATGAAATTCCTACTTAACCCCAAATTACGATGGTAATCCATCGACACTTTCTGAATTTATTAGAGCTGTTGATACAATCACAGGTCAATTTTGTACAGAAAACCCAGCAGGTTACATTAATCAATTGATTATTTCAGCAATCAGAAATAGATTAAAAGGTCAAGCATTAGAAATAATTACTGGATACGAATATGCTACGTGGAATGCATTAAAGCAAGTATTAATAGAAAATTTTGGAGATCAAAGGTCAGAATTAAATTTATTAATCGATTTAACTAAATTAAAACAAGGAAAATATTCTCCAATCGAATTTTATAATAAAATTAGAACACAATTAGCAATCTTTAATTCTAAAATTGCTTTAGGAAACGAAAACCAAGTCATTAAAAATTATAAACTTCAATCACATAAAGACTTAGCATTGAGAACATTCACTAGTGGACTCAATGACGATTTTGGAACTTTTATTCGTAGCCGTAACCCAAATTCATTAGAAGCAGCCCTTACTATGATTAAAGAAGAGCTCGATATCAGATACTCTCAAGCTCAAAATTCAAAATTATCTTCAAATTTAAATCAAAGAACATCTATTAATTTTTCACCAAATAATTTTAAACAAATTACAAATAATTCATTTAGGACCGCTTATACACTAAGACAACCCCAACCTTTTATACAACCTCAACCTTTTATACAACCTCAACCTTTTATACAACCTCAACCTTCTGCACAATCATTTGTCCCTAGACAATTTAATCCTAACTTTAATAGGCAAAACAATCCAACCAGCCATCAATATCGAAATGTCTTCGCCCCAAAACAAAATTATAGGCCAACCAACAAACCTATACCTATGGAAGCAAACACAATAGTAAAAAGACCTCCCACTACACAATTAACCAACCATAATAAATTTCGAGCTAATTCTCAAAATATAAGGACTTTGCCTACTCCAGCTGGTCCACAACGAACTTTTATCTCCGAAGAATTATTCTATCATGATGACGATGAACCTGAAACTTCGACACACCCCCAATATGACTATCAAGATTCTATCACTAGGTCTGAACAGTTCCCTGAACAGTACCTTGAACAATCAACCGAAGAAGAAATACCCACTGAAGAATTGGAAAATTCTTATTATAAATACTCAAATAAAGACAATGAAGATGCTGAAAATTTTCATTAACGTCCTCGGAAAATATTGAAAGCTTTAGTATTAACCCCAAATCTAATCTCCCATATATTATAATTCCTTCCACCGGACAAAAACTCCTAATAGACACTGGTAGCTCTAAAACCATAATTTACCCTAAATTTGTTAATGAACATTTCCCTAATTTCGTTTATAATTTTAACTTTGAAATTACCACTTCTCATGGAACCACCAAACATAATTTAGTTGCTAATTTACCTATTCCAAACCTTTTTTCAGAAGATGGATTTCATCTTTGCTATTTATACGATTTTCATTCTAAATACGTAGGCTTACGTTGGCTCAGATCTACTTAACAATTTATCAGCCAGAATTGATTATAAATGGATGCATATCCAAACCGATAGCACTACAATACCGTTTTATTATAATTCATCCATGATTAAACAGGAAACCCAAAGACGTAATGAATGTAATTTTTCCAAATTAAAACATAACGAAATCCCAATAAAACAAATTGAAATACCCCCACGTACTGAAATGTTTGTGACTTTACCAGCCGTTGGTAAAAGCGGAATAAAAATAACCCCAAGATTAAATTTTAGTAAACATGTCATGATCCCTTCTGCATTAGTTAAATTACATAATAATTGGTTTCAAACTAGTGTAATAAACACTTCTAATGAAATACAAAAAATAAATATATACTCCCAATTAATTTTAGATGAATGTGAGACTAATAATGAAGAACCAATACAAATCAACAACATAGACGTTCATAATTCCAAATTAAACATCAAAGCCATTCTTAATGAGAATTTACAAACAAATTTAAGAACTGACCATCTAAACGAAGAAGAACAAACATTATTAACCAATCTTTGTTATCAGTATAAAGATATTTTTTATTCTCCAAATATCCCTTTATCTTCCACCAATTTAACCAAACATCATATTAGAACCAAAACTGATGTACCTATATTCACAAAAACATATAGATACCCACATGTGCATCGAGAAGCAGTAAAAAATCAAATTCGTAAAATGTTAGATGACAAAATTATTGAACCTTCGGAAAGTCCATATAATTTTCCAATTTGAGTCGTTGCTAAGAAATTAGACGCCTCAGGACATCAGAAATGGCGCATTGTTATCGATTATCGTAAATTAAACGAACAGACGATAGAAGACAAATACCCTTTACGACGAATCGAAACCGTGTTAGACCACCTTGGTCGAGCCAACTACTTCACCACTTTAGATCTCGCATCTGGTTTCCACCAGATTAAAATAGAAGAATCAGACCGCGAAAAAACAGCTTTTTCGACTGAAGAGGGCCACTTTCAATTTCGACGTATGCCCTTTGGATTAAAAATGCTCCAGCCATTTCAACGAGCTATAAATAATGCTCTCATAGGACTAACCCCCCAACAATGCCTCGTTTAACTTGACGATATTATTATTTACTCTACTTCTTTACAAGAACTCATAACCCGCTTAAAAAATGTTTTTAATCGATGTCGACAATCAAATATCAAAATTCAATTAGATAAATCCGAATTTTTACATAAATCCGTAAAATATCTTGGTCATATAATAACCTCGGAAGGAATAAAACCTGACCCTTCTAAAATTTCAGCCATTAAAAATTTTCCTGCCCCAAAAACCAAAACAGAAATAAAATCATTTCTAGGATTATTCGGATATTATAGACAATTTGTTAAAGACTTTGCTAAAATAACTAAATTCTTAACTGTTTGTCTCAAAAAGGATAGTAAAATTATACACACCCCTGAATTTCTTCAAAATTTCGAACATTGCAAACTAATTTTAACTAATAAATCGTTACTTCAATATCCCGAGTTTAATAAAATTTTTGAATTAACCACTGATGCATCTAAATATGCCTTAGGTTCAGTATTATCACAAGATGGAAAACCTATTTGTTATGCATCAAGGACCCTTAACGAATCTGAACAAAAATATTCTACAATAGAACGAGAACTGCTCGCTATAGTGTGGGCAATTCAACAATTTCGCCCTTACTTATACGGTGTAAAATTCAAATTATGCACAGACCATAGACCATTAATTTGGCTTAGAAATCTAAAAGAACCAAATTGAAAATTAACCCGTTGGGTACTCAAACTAGAAGAGTATGACTTTGACGTAAACTATTTACCAGGAAAACTAAACAAGGTAGCTGATGCTTTATCACGCATTCAACTTTATCCTATGAATGTTGAAACCGATAGACTTGAAACCCCCGAACCAGAAACCTTCACCAATATCGATAGCAGACTAGTAAGCAGAGCTAGCACCCCTGATATTACCGAATTATTCGACATACCAATCATAAATCCTCCTGTGTTAGATAAACCTCGTATTAAAATACTTTCTGATGTATAAGTAAAACCACCTGATAACCGCCCCAACATACCAAGTACTAAAAACAAAGACGAAGACAGTAAATCCCTTACAGATACAATACATACCCAATTATCATCAACCCCAGTAATAGATATCTCGGACAATCCACTACAACATTTTAAACATCAAATTGAATTCATAAGAGCCCAAATTCCAAGAAAAATCCGTAGTACAAAATATGATGGAAACATTCATTACACTGTATTTATCAATGACCACAATAAAACTGATATGTTTAATAAAATACTAATCGAACATTGTGAACCTAAAACTCATTACTACTGTCACTTTCCTGATAATGAACTTTACCTTGTTTTCTCAAATTTCATCGCAGAAATAACTAATGAAAACACACCCAAATTCCAACGCTGTACCATTCAAGTTACATATATTATAGACCCCGAAGAAAGACAAAATCAAATTCAAAGTTACCATTTAGGCAAAACCAATCATCGCGGAATTAACGAAACTTTAGAACATATTAAACGCAAGTATTATTGGAAATCTATCAATAAAGACATCACTGAATTTATTAATAAATGTCAAATTTGTAAAACTCAAAAATATAATCGTAATCCGATTAAACAACCTTTTCAACTTACACCGACTATTAATAGACCATTTCATACCGTACATTTAGATATCTTTCGAATAGGCAATAAAAGTTATTTGACCATAATCGACGCCTTTTCCCGATTTGATCAAGCTTATCCTATTAAATCTCATAACCTGATAGATGTTATTGAACAATTACTAACTTATATATGCGTCTTCACAGCCCCAAATATAATTATTGCTGATGGAGAATTTAATAAAAACATATTTAAAGATTTCCTAATTCTTCACAAGATTCAATTACACACTACAACCCCCGGTCACCACCAATCAAATTCGCTTGTAGAACGTCTACATTCCACTATCATCGAACATTATCGTTTATTGACTAATATACCAGAACACCAAAAAATTCAATACTGTATATCTTGGCTTACAATCACACAATCCATTCAAACCTTAAGCTAACACCTTTTGAAATAATGTTCGGGCACACAGAAAGCAAAAATCCATTTGACTTAGATTATACAAAAACCTATTATCATGATTATATGTCGGAACATAAAACAAGAATGCGCTATCTTTATGAATCATTACAAAAAGAACAAACGGGCACCAAAGAAAAACGAAATATAAAATTAAACCAAAAGCGCGGAACAAAAAAACTTGAACTAGGAAGTAAAGTTTTCATTACGACTAACACTAGAAATAAAAAGGACCCGAAATTTTCTGGACCATACACTATTTTCCAAATTCTTGAACATGATACTTATGAGTTAACACCCCCTAATGAAGGACCTCAAATTAAACGACATATTAACGAACTATTACCATTTTCAGGTTAACTATTATCGCCTGCTACATCCTCACAACCAAATTGGTGACCAGTGACGTAATTATCGAAAACTTAGATGACAATCCTGGACTTTATCCATTAAACTTAGGTAACGCTATCCTAAAAGAAAGCGAATTTACATTAATTAAGACTATAGATTATACACCAATCATTACTCAATATGGTATGCTTAAAAAAAATTTAATAAAAATCATTATTCTATTGGAAAATCAACAATACCCCATCGAACATAGGCAGTTCACTAATATTAATGACATATTAATTAGTAATAATAACATATTATTAATCATTAAACAATATTTAAACAAACTTAGGCTGACAAACTTATCGATCAATTATTCCCTCAAACACAACATGCAATCCAAAAACGAGGACTCGTAGATGGTTTAGGAACCATTTTTAAATTCTTAACTGGCAATCTGGATGCCAAAGATGGTCAAAGATATGAAACATTGATTTCCAAATTACAAAAAGTTAGTGAAACACAAACTAACGTCATATTAGAACAAGCTAAAATTCTTAATGACACTATTTCCACTATAAACAATCTAGCCAACAATCAAATGCTGCTCAATGAAAACCTAAACAAAATTATTTTAGAAAACGAACAGGTGAAAAAACATGTCGCCGCAGTATCCCAAAAAACAGTTTTACTCGAAGCCGTGCAATCTTTACAACTTCTTATAAACACCTACTTTGAACTCGAAAACGCATTAACTTTCGCACAGAATCAACAAATGCATATGTCATTAATTGACAATATTGAACTAATTCAAAATCTAAACGATATTTCTAAACACTTGTCCCACCAAACAACATTAACCATTCCCTATTCCGCCGATCAAAGTTATCTACATCTATATGAAAGTATCATTATTACCAAAGCCTATCAAATTGCGAATAGAATCACCTTCATCTTTGAAATTCCTCTAACCTCTAAAACTAACCAATATCAACTTATACAATTGATACCTTTTCCAATATTTATTAACACCCGTCATTTCCGTATGATTATTCCAACCTACAATAATATATTGTTTAATACTAAAATGAGTATCCCTATCGAATTCGATCATTGCAAATTAGTTACAATAGACACTTACTTTTGTAACCAAAATAATCACTTTGAAATTCCAAACGATAAATTATGTGAAACCCAATTACTTTCTTTTAATAGTAACCAAACATGTACCCCATATCTTTTTGATCTAACTCGTATTAAAATCTCTCAAATAGATACTGCCACTTGACTAGTAACTGTACCTTCCAAAGCAATTCTAGATATTAATTGTAAAAATGAAAATTTTCGAAAAGAACTTTATGGTTCTAAAATTTTACATTTGAGCCCTGATTGTACAGCGTTAATTAATCACGAGCAAATGTTATTTGTAGCTAAAACTACGTCAAACAAAATTATCGACCTAAAATTACCAAATATTGATCAACTAGTAGTAGCTGAATCAAGTCATGTTGACATCTCAAGAGTCGACTTAATTCCGATCGATACACAAAAGTTAATTGATAATCAAATGAAAATTACCGATAACGGTTATCTACTAAAATCAATTGATCATGTGACTGCTAATCATTTAAGCATATCATCTATTATATTAACCATAATTGCTATAATTTTAGTTATAAGTATTTTTGTATATTTATGCTGTAAACGTAATTCCTTAAAAATAAAATTCATTGACTTTCTAAATAAAGATTTAGTTGTGATAAATAATAACACAGAAAATTAAAATTTTCATTTTCCTGTTACTGATTTTAATATTGTTTTAAATAAAAACCATATTAAAACATTTTAGCGCTGAGGAGTTACGTAGAAATACTGCTTACTATCAGCAAGCATATAATATCATATTACATTCCAAGATAAGAATAAAGTCTTATCTTTCATGTGAAATGCTTAGTGTGCAGTATTAGCTTTCTCATGAGAATTGCTTATCATGCAGATAGTATTGCATTACCTTTCTCGGGGGAACTGCTGAGTAATATTTTATTTAGATAAGAGAATCATATATATAGTGTGTTAGACAGTAGATTCATTAAGTTTTGATCAGTTCATAGTTAAGTTTACATCTAAGCTCTAATGAGCATTTATATTATTGTGTATTATAATTGTCATTACTTCCGCTGGTTTAAAATAAAGATCCAGGGAAAACAAAAAATCTTTTTAAAAACTCGTTTCATTTGAACCCAAACGAAACTAGTGCACGTTATTGGGCAGAAACAAAAATTGTGATGCAAATGGAATAGATAAGTTATATCTTTTTTATTTACTGACAATTATTAATAGTTTTTTAACTTTGATAAATTAGTCAATAATAATGGTTTAGTTTTTCATGTGTAATTCGATTTCTTTAGAATTTTCATCGGGGTTTTACAACTTTATGAACATTATGAACATGAACCTGTAGAAGATTCCGAATAACAATTGTGATCTTTTTCATGTTGGCTATCAAAAATTACAGTACCGATTAGATCAACATAAAAAAATTAATGATTAAAATTGGGGAAAAAAGGTGGTTAATTTTAGAAATGTATTTTATAAATAAATTTAACAATAGTATGAATCTTAAATCGGATGTACCAAACGTAAATTCAAATTATAGTTCTTTGTTAATTAATTGCTGCTTTTATGTTAGCATTAAATAATTAGTAAAATTAGTATTAACTGTAATTATTTAATTAACACGAATATTTACTGGGAATTTAGCGGGTTATACTAAGACGAAATATTAATTAATTATTAAATGTTAATTACATTATAGAGTGACAAAGGACGATATTTCTAATTTAACTCGATCTCAATTAAAAGCTGAACTGAACGCGAGCGTTCTTCTTTACATATAGAAAATGATGTAATTTCTAAAAAGGCATGGGATTAAGTTTAACTAGAAAATTAATAGCGTTTTCGATTTATATGCATCGTTGCTGCACGGACCAAAACTGATGCCGTGCAACCGTTCGATTTATGCTTTTCGGTTTACACGAAATCAGTGCCGAGTGTTCGATTTAGCGACAGCTGATGTACGAAATATACACTCCTGTAAGTTTTTTAGCACGAGGTCAAAGAGCTCGTGCTGTGGTTAGTGCACTAGCTGATTTTAGGAAAAGGTCGGCGTATGATCATAGTAATCGGTGCCATGAGGTACGAAGGATGCTCTGCCATCCCGATTCCTCGTCCAAAAATAAATAAATAAATAAAAGTGAAGAATAGAATATTTAACACGTGCTTATTTACAAAAACATCTTTTAACACAAAAACAGTAAAAAACATAAATATTACCACTAAAACTAACACAAGAAATTTCTGGATAAAACTTCTAGCAAGATTTCCATAGCAACCTATAGAGAATGTATTTATTTTTCAATTATACGTATTTATTTTGGAGATTATAACTGTCACATTTATTATAAAAATGTCAATAT
Source organism: Agrypnus murinus (assembly GCA_929113105.1). Taxonomy (NCBI): domain Eukaryota; kingdom Metazoa; phylum Arthropoda; class Insecta; order Coleoptera; family Elateridae; genus Agrypnus; species Agrypnus murinus. Next base: position 116,239,133 of record OV816023.1, on the reverse strand, counting down.
CAAAACTATATAATTAACTGCACTTAAAAAATTGAAAAACCCAGTAAAATACCGGAATTTTAAAGAAACTTGTTACTGGAGGTATTAACGGATTAACCAAATTAAAAACGACCATTATGTTCATTTTAGTTACTACCACTTCCAGTCACTGAAATGTATTTGTAAAATGATTATCGTGAAACAAAAAAAAACATGAATTACTTTAGCGTTAAAGATCCTCAACCAATTAGTAAACCATCCCAAGCAGCATCTAAGTAGCGGTAACTGAGATCGGAACTTTGAGTAGCTGTTACGTAACTACAACTAAATTTATGACTTTATAGGTTAATTACTTCAATTTGGAATATTTTAGTAATTATGTAGTTACTTCTACTATTTATTAGAACTATGTAGTTCCATTACTTCTAAGTAGCTTTTTAAAGTATGTGGAACGGTATTGCTACTTAATATAATTACTTTAATGTTGTTGCAACTTCAAGTGATATTATAATTGTAGCAGTAACTTGCCCGAAGCTACTTTAAAGTTTTTAAAACTTTAAAGTAGCACCAAAAGTTCCTGCCACCGGTCTGATACCATTGCTTAACCTTTAAAGTGACTGAACTATACAGTAGTATTGAAAGTAAAACTTACGTATATGCTACCCAGGAAAATCACTTGAAAGTAATTTTCACTACATACTTTGCATCAGAATTACTAGAAAGTTCCAGTTACTATTAAAAAATTACAATGAAGTGACAGTAATTTCTAAAGACGCATATCTCCTGTAGCTTAGTTTGGAATTTGGAGGTTAATTGTGTTTTTGCAGTGGTAGTAGTTTTGCAAGTTTTTAATAAAAATGTCAAAGGCAAATGCAATAAGAAAAAAGAAGAATTTTAGATATACGTCCATCTTTTATAAAAAATTAAAACAGCAGTTAGGTGAAATCAGTGGAAACAAAATCAACTGTTTACAATACAAAATAGAGAAAAATAGGGATGAGATCACTGGTAAACCATCATGTAGTAAACAAGGGTGAAATATATTCCCCTTTTTTCTTTCGTTGCTACAACTTTAAAATAAGCGATAATTAAATAATAATTGTTATTAAGTAGCAATCAGTATAAAAATATTGGTCGTTTGTTTACGATTGACGTTTAAATTTGGGGTTAAGTTCTAATGGGAATTTTGCAGTGACATTAGGAGCTAGAAAGTGGCTACGGAAACGTTGACGTCGTTTTATAGTAAGAGTCACTTGAAAGTTCCAAACTTATTTTATACTTCGTGGTAACAACAACCTAGAAGTAGAATTTGTCTAGTTCCTGTTACTGTTTATAAAGTGACACAAACTTTAGACACACATTTTACAGTTAATACTACTTTAAGGTGACTTTTTCTACTCCATATTTACTTGTAAAATGTTGAAGGCTATTAATCAATTTGCAATTTGTTGCAATTGTTGAAAAGTGTTTTACTATAACTCTCAATAAAGATAACTAATCGATGCCAATCAAAACAAATTGTACCTTAGGAATAAAATAAAATGGTTTCTGTCATGTTTATCAATTTATAAGTATTTTTGTCATATTTTATTCAAGACATTTTTTATTAAAAAATATATTTAAAGAATTGTTATTTATCGATCTATCATCATCGCATTTAACAGAAAAGTTGCGATGGTTTATAATTTTGGTATACTAGATTGACGTATTACAAATAAAATAGTAATCCATTTTGTGACAGGACCGCAACATTAGTAGAGAAAGTGAAAGAATATTTGTTAAGTTGCGAGAGTAAGAGAGAGCAACTACGCGACACGATGTGTCAAATAGAAGAAAAGTTCAACGAAAGTAGCAATTACTACGTCGCCACGTTCCCGCTACGTAGCCTAAAGGTAGCTGGACAGGTTCCGGAGAGGTTACTATAACGTATCTGCTACCCGAGAATTGTTCCCAATTTTGGTTCCAGGCACGTAACAGTACCGTAGCAATTACGTTCTTGTGACTAACGGCAAAAACTTTCTAGTTCCACCGGTGGTCGCTGGTACGTAGCGCTGACTAAAAATGCTGCTTGGGACGTGTAGTTAGGATAGGGGCAGAGGGGGAACAGTGTTACACGTACTACAGTGTTACACTTAGTGTTTTTAGGATTACTTTATATTAAGCATTGTTCATATTTTCATGTTGGAATTACTTTGGTGTTAAGTAAGTGTAGGTGCATTTTGGTTAATATTTACTGATGTGTTTTCAAGATATTAAGGTATGTATATTTTTTAATATCAAAAGTAATTATTTCAAGTAAAATACAATTTACTTCAGGATTAAATTAATTAAAGCTAGATTATTAAAAAATTATTTATAAATAGTTTGTAAGCTTATTTACGTCGGAGAAGCACGAACTTAACCTCAAAACTGTTTGTACCCTTATTAACTATTTTATAGTATAGATTTTTGATTATTGGGGTACAGTGTTACAGTGGATAGTGGGGTTCGGTGTAACATTATTTATGTAACACTTGTCCAGACAGTGATCAGTTCAAGTTGCATCTAAGTGACAAAGATACATTATTCCATTCAAATGATATCGATGTTGGAAACTTTGTGGTAATACAAGAAGAGGCTACAATAAAACACAGAATTTTGTCAATTGGGGAAATTACACTTAAAACGAATACAGAAGTTAATCCAACTTGTAAATTCGTACGTACAATGCAAGAATATAAGAATTTTAAGTTGTTTTATTAACATTAACATTGTTAACCTTTCCTTGTAACTCTGTACCCCACTATTAGGATACAGTGTTACACAGAGCACCAAGTTGAATAAATCTTAATTTTTCTAAAAGTTGAAATAATCAAAGCAAGTTAAATGTAAAAGTTGAAACAAGATTCGTAACTCTTAAGCTAGGAAGAGAATAAATTTTAAAATTTTTATTCGGTTATGAATTATATCAAAAAGTATTTTTTGTGTAACACTGTTCCCTCTCTTCCCCTATGCAGCCTTACAGCCTCCGTTAAACGTACGAATTTCCTTTTATCATTTTAGTTAACTCACAATTTCTGTTTCAACACCTACACAGCAGATGACCAACTGAAGGCAACTTTAACATACAAAGAACAAACACCCATGCAGAGCGGAAGGCTTATCCTCGCCGCTGGCGCAAAATTGAATCTCCCGACGACGATTCTCACTGTACAGGTTAACGTCGCTTTGAACAAGCGTCAGGCTAACTGCACTACGTCCGGTCCTAACAGATGTCTATTATCCTTTATTTGCATCCTATCCTGTGAAAACAAGCATTAAAACTCAACTAAAAAAAGAAACCTAGTGTTACTGCTGTATCACTTTCAAATAATTTCAGTAGCGTGTACGTTACTAAAACGTTTGATTAAATGCACTCACGTTTAGAAATAAGAACAAGAATATTCTAAAACGACTAGTCTTAAAGATAGATAATAGCAGAGGAAACTTCTTTTTGTACGTTTTCTTTTTTAATTTCTAGGATCTAGAAAGGTATTATAGAATTTGCAAATATGCTTTTCAAACTCAGAGCTTATAAATGTTCAAGATCGAACGAAAATAATCATTTACTATTTGAATAATATTTATGAACATATCCCTCTCAACCATCTACTAATGAACTGCCAAAAGCTACAAGTTCAATACTATTATCAAATGTAGGGCTGTAATTAATATTCATATTTAATAAAAACAATGACTTAATGTATTAATTAACTATTTACACTGAAATATCAAAGAGATATATTTGTGTAAGGAGTTCTCGCTTATATCTTGAATGAACTGTCAATAGCATAACCACTGCGTTAACTATAATTAATTTTGGCACTAATGTTGTCTTTTTTGTAATAAAGGAATTCCTTTGCGCTAATTTTAGTCATCATTCTAATGTGCATGTGACACGTTTAATTAATTTTGAGATCACTCCTACATAATGAAAATAAATTCAGATTGTCCTGTAGGATACCATTTAAATAGTAGTTACTTGTGAAATGCAATTCATTTTATTAATAATTATTATTACATTAATGCATGAGTTCGATCCCAAAACCTAACAATTCTCAAATTAAAGCATTATAACAGTGCCAAGCATAAGCCTCTTAAACTCATATCAGCCAGGAATAGACTTATTCAGTAAGCGCATTATATTCTTTGTTACCTACAAAATGGGGACCACTAACTGGAAAACGGTAACAACCTTTAATCGCAGTTAAATCTGTCGGCTGCCAGCTAACTAGTGTGGGGTCGTGGGTCTCACAAGAGGTCTTCTGTAATGGGCGCCAAGAATCGTCTAAAACAGCTACAGTAAAAACCAACCCCCCCCCCCACAAAGCCAACGGACCCAACCCACAAACTCTAACACAAAAGACAAGACAAACTGCGCCAAGGTAGCTCCCCTGCGCACGGGTTCGAGCCAATGACAAAAGTCACATCACGGTACAGACGTCAATAAAAGCACAATTAGAGAGGGTGAGTAGCACAGCCACCCTTGCTCCGCAAGGAATGCCCGAAAGCAATCCCCCTCGGCAAGGAGCTGAAACACCCCCCAAACTAACCGTCAGATGTCAATCTTACACAAAGGGCATTAGATCAACGAAACGAAAAAGAAGAATATAGGATAGAAGATAGAACAGCGGAAAAGTCAAAGGCGAAAAAGGGACATTCACATACAATTACACAGCAAGACACAAAGGAGTACGAGCACAGATAGGAAGATAAAGAACAGAGAAGGGCCACAAGACGTAGATGGAAATGATCGGGTAGTATGCCCAGAAAAGAAAAAGTGGACATACCCCCACGAGTGACAACCAAGCACCCTAAAAAAAAGAGTTACTCAAAACGATATCTAAACAAAATGCAAAATCTAACGATAGCTATATGGGATATAGAATATTGTGAACCGATGTATGCGGATCGATAACGTCGACGACTAACAGTCGGGGAATCATGCTGGAAACGATCCCAAAAAGCGGCCTAATAAAACGCACTACCAACCTACCCAAAAAAAGGCAGGCCTAAGAATCGATGTCATCAAATAGGGCGTTGTTAGGCTTCAAATCTTTTACATGCTAATTGCCAAGAAGGGTCCCATTAGGGCCTTTAAGTTAGTACACAAATTTTGATAACTTTTTGTGTATAATGAACGGACCAGTAAACTTGTGTGGAAGTTTCGAAGCGTCAGAAAGTACGAAGTTTTTACGCCACACAGATTGACCAGGTTTGTATTCAACAGGTCGTTTGCGAAGATCATAACGAGCTTTACCTTTTTCGTAGGCTTGTTGTAATTTCTTCTTAATACCAACATAGAGTTTTTGTAACGCACGACCACGTGTAGTTAAATCTTCGGTACGTTGGAACTGTAATTCATCATTAGGTTGAAGATCTTCAGTATGAGAAGTACCATGTTGTATCATTTCACGGCCAAAATCAATAAAATATGGCGTATAACCAGTAACATGCTTTGCGGTACGCATAGCACAAGCAACTTGAGGTAAATATTTATCCCAGTCACGCTGACCTTCTTGAACGTAAGCGGTGAGCTTGCATTTTAAAACTTGGTTTACACGTTCAGCAGGATTAGCTTGAGGATGGGAGTTAGCTGTAAAAGAAATCTTGCATTTGCACGAGTTCATCAATTCAGAAAATGCATTGCTACGAAATTGAACTCCGTTATCAGATATAACTCGTTTGGGTACCCCAAACATAAGGAACACATGTTCTTCGACATGTCGAGATACCAATTTAGCTGTTGCGCTTCGCAAAGGAAACAGTAGCGAAAACTTTGAAAAACAAGCTGCAATGATCAAGATGTAAGTATACCCACAGGTTTTCTCAGTATCTAGGGCTGCACGAAGCAAACGCCTCTTATCATGTACAGTACCCTCAATGGCAATACCGCTCCTAGTTCATAATTAATTTCGTCGATCAATAGTCTGTGAGCTTCCATACTGATCCACGACATACAATAATAATAATAATAATTAATAATTATAATGAGAAGTAAATATTTACAAGAAAAATAATCAAAGGCAAATAATAAATAGCCTTAACCAAGATAAAAAGATAACTAATAAATGCACAGATAAATAATTTAATTACCCAAAAGTAACAATCCTATAAACTAATGATACAAACTCAGAGATAGGCACCCAAACTACACCTATATAATATTAATCAATAATAGCCTTCACTAACAAATAATCATCAAACTTATAAGAAATCGATAATAAAATAATCCACTAAAACTATAACCAATCAATAATAAATCAATCAAATAGTAAATAATAATAAATCGCTACAAATGATTCAACAAAAGATTCAAAGATAAAGATTTCAGGCACCAACAATAAGTTGCCTGCAAATTGAGTGCCAAAATTCCAGTTGGCCCTTCACGTTGTGTGCCAAAATAACAGTTGGCCCTGCACGTTGGGCGTCAAAATTTTAAGTTGTTACCTACAAAATGGGGATCACTAGTTGGGAAACGGTAACAACCTTTAACCGCAATTAAATCTGTCTCGACTTCCAGATAACTAGTGTGAGGTCGTGGGTATTACAAAAGGTCTTCTGCAATGGGCGCCAAGAATCGTCTAAAATAGCTACAGTATTGGCCGACAAAATCTGAAAAGAACAACACATTTGCGACTACTACCAATAATGGCTCCTGGATAGCTGAAAATATAAACCCCAAATACCAAACATATAAATAATAAGTCGTCAAGTAAAAGATACACAGTGTTTTATTATTAATTAAACAAATTATCAGGTAGATCAATTAACATAGATCAATCAAGTATGGTTATATTTTAATCAAGGACAAATAGCATTGGCAAAAATTAAATGTAGGTTATTGGTTTCTTTATATACAAATTTGAACGGAATGACGATCAATGCGAGTGAGGCTATTTACTCTAAATCTGACATAACTTCAAGTCTCAATAATGTAACTAGCACGGTAAATTGACACGAATACCTGTGATGCAGATTGCGCTATCATTAACCTTAGATTTTAATTGTTTAACCAATTCAGTACAGAACAAAGTCATACGTATTCACTCGCACGTACGTATGCAAATATTCCTAACAATGTAATAAAAATAAGTAATAAAAACCATTTAACACAAACAATTATAATATACAAATATACAGTAATGCTTTATATACAATAAGGGTTGTCAAACGTTATTGTTGTTGTAAATAGTTGCTACATTATAACTGACTCACGATACAGATGTATGTTCTTCGAACTGAAGAGGAACGTCACCAACCAGGTCGAACGTAGCGTGATCCAACGAGACAACAGCAACCAAGTAAGCGTAGTGGTGTTTTAACAACCCAATATACAACGTAGTGATGAAGTTAACGTAAGATTTATTATAGAAAAAGAAAAAAAGATCTGTAACAAATAGAATCAATTACCAGAATGCACCTAGCAAACATATAATAAATACCTTAGATAAAAGGTGACCTTCTGAAATAGTTATACCGCTCCCAAATGCGGCTAACATCGACTATATATCGAATGTAAAGAAAAGTTAATGTATAAACTTACGAGATCGTGCTCCTAACCTTAAAAAAAACTAAAATCTCTTACGGTTACCAATAAACTTGGAAATCACACCAAATATTATTTATCGATCTGCACAAATGCAATTCTTATATCACAACATAAAGGAAAAACTAATTTAACGGTGATACCACTAAAATATTCTTTAAAGGATTTTCTTCACACGGACGATCGAAACGAAGTGAAGTCTCTTATCAACAACCGGAAGTTAGTTCCAAACAAAATGGCAACTAAATGGAGAGAAAATGCGAAAATCCCTAAACGCTATACAAACTAACACAAAAGCATAGCTCTACAGGGTGCTACGAGATTAGCACGTAACATCTTTTTTAAATTAATATCTGCGCATGTAGGCGCCAGGCTCTCCGAGTCGGTACGAAATTAAAATATTGTAAGTAATAATGCAATTGTTAAATATAATATTGTAATAACTACCAACACTTTGAGCCACCGTAGAATAGAGCAGGTAGTGGATTACATCAAATAAAATAGAATAGAAATGAATAGTAATTCTTAAATAATAATTCTAAAATAATGAGCGAGTCAATAAATAAATAATAAAACAATACACACACATATACCTGTTTCTTCTTTTTTTCATTCATTATTTAGTACGTTACCTTTTAATAATTAGGTAAACTACAGCCAACCATCTGTATCTATGTTCAAATAATACCACTGGAAAAGGTCGATACCCCAAAGATAATAAATTCTCGAATTATGACAATAAATGTGTAAACTTGAACTTGAACGGGCTCTTTAGGTCGGTTAAAAGTTTCATCAAATTGCGCGGTTGTCAAATCGATCGTGTAACAGCATGTGATTTATAACATTTGTAAATTTGCTTAAACGATCATGTTTACAAAAAAACGGATTTTTTATTAAGATTGATGAGACACACCTTCTGTTAAAATCTTAATATGTTTAATAACGTGATAATGAGGCATAGGAGTTTGCAACTTTACTACTTTTTCCATAAACCTGCAGAGAGAAAACATTGCTTTATAATACTTTTTTGTTTATTTTGATGTCCTCCACCACCTGTTTTAAAAATGGCAGTTATACATTTTACACGCTGTATATGAAGTTCGAGATTTACAAAGAAAAATAACCAGCTAGAAAAAAATTTCCATACATTCTAGGAGAGCGAGTAGTACTTCGTATTACTGAAAATATAATGGGGAACTGCTGCATTGTTGCAGTCGATAATTTGCTTTTTTACTAACAGGTTTTTCATTAGGAAACTTGAAGAGGAGGATTGGTAGAAAAGGCTTACTATGACTTAAACCTGATAAAAACTTGTGGAGATTTTATGTTCGACATTTAGAATGACGTTTTTGCCATAAAATGGCAATATTCTAATACTGTAACGCTGTTAACCACCACATGTTCTTTTAAAAAGGCTACATTTGTGAAACGGAAAATTGGCTCTAAGGCAAATACATGTCCCAAAGCTGCAGATGAATACAACAGAATAATGGGTGGTGTTGATTGCTTCGACCAAATGCGTAAATGTTATGGCTTCGAACTGACGGCACGGCAATTTCTACTGCATAGTCAACCTATCTATTATAAAAACTCTTTGATGCTTATGGAAATATCTAAAAGAACAACTAACGTTCTAACTCTGGTGGATTTACTTCCAGAAAGCTTGGAAGAGTTCTATATCTGACAACGAAGAAAATACGCGACTAAAACGAACCTACAGAAGATGCAGACTCTGAAACACAAAAAAAGAAAATTTGTGAACACAATTGGCATGCACAGAATGTAAGGTACCTTTATGTATTAATCAGTGCTTCAATCTCTGAGATTTTGAAAAAAAAACTTTACGATGGTGTTAAGGAAACCAAAGTACTATAAAACGAAAACTTTGAAACTAAAAAAAATAATTGCCCATAGAGGATTATATTCAATTTAGATTCGATTAAAACTTAATTTACGGGAAATTAGTAAAAGTCGAAAGTAAACGATCAGATCGTTATTAATGAATGAATATTAATTATCCACTTATAGTATTGAAAATCTTTTGCTATTACTAATTACATTACTCATTATGTACATATTATTACTTGAAAAGTATTGTAACAAGAGAGAAAAAGAAAGAACCTCTTCTCGAACAACAAATGGAATATTCTACGGCATTCGAGAGAATGACTCATGGCACCAAGCATGTGAACGAGACGCGTTTATTCTAGAAATATATAGTAGTTTCTAGCGGCTTCTAGTACGTTTGTAGGAGGGTATATAACCGACTTCGCCGATAAAAAGAGGCAGTGAACAGCAAGTCATTAACTGTGTATCACGAAATAAATAGTGAATGTAAAGATAAATGTTGTATTAGAAATTCATAGTCTGTAAATAATAGTTTTTAATGGTTTATAATCATAGCGTTAATTTATAGTGTATTCATTAGTGTTTGTAAATAAATATTTCTTATTAATAGACGATTTAACCAGCACTTTTGTTATTATTTTAAAAAGAACGTAACAGTATGTAATTTTACAGAAATTATTTTCAACAATTGTATTACGGCATGATTTGTGATATGAATTTTATTATTTGGGCCCCACATAAATTTTTTTAAAGGCTTTTCTTTTATATTTTATTTAAGTTAATGATGCAATAAAAGTCAAGCTGGTAGAATAGAAAATAATTTTTCTTTTACCTTAGATACGAATTGGCTATTTTTGGGGTGTTAAATAAAAAAATAAGATTCGGGATGTTTTATGGTCGAACCGTATAAAAAGTTTAAATAAAAAATTTTATTTCTCTTTCTCTTTTTATATTCTTTTCTCACTCTGAATCTATAAATTAATAATAAGATGAATGTTGTATCTTGTATTTAAAAAAATACAATACTTGCACCATAGGAAGGATTTCCACGGAGATATCTGTTGTGCTTTGCAATGTATTTCAGGGTGTAGGGTGTTTCTAGAAGTTGTGTACATTAGAGGAATTGGAGCTCTGAATGCCAATGCACATCGTCTAGATTGGAGTGTCACACTTCCATTATAAAAGCAGGGGCTTCTCTTCTTAGTTCGTTTATGAAGTAGGTACTCATTGAATATTTAAAAGGGGACGAAATCATCCGAGGGCTGGTGGAAATCTATACACTTGAACCGGTTTCCAGTTATTCATAATAGCAAATTTCGTTTAAAATTTCATAAATATCTAAAGATTTTTTAATTTTAATTTTTTTGTTTGACATGTGCATGTTTCAAATCAGCCATATATAAAAATTTCACATTTCCAATGTTTGTTTTCAACTGTCTACATATTGATCTGCTATCTACCTTTTTGTAAAGAATTTATTAAACACATGAGAGTATTTTTTCCAAACACAAGCTGCCTCTATAAATTATAATCTGCTGGGAATTTATGAAACTGTGTGTAGTATAAATGATATACCTTTGGCATATATGAAATTTAAAAACGGAATCTCTGAAAGGTCGGAAAGTAAAAGTAATAATTTGATTTCTCATTACTTTCCTAACATCATTTTAATGAAAAATGTCATTCAAACTTTTTACAACATGATCAAAGAGATCGAACTAATAATTTTAGAGTTCTACTTTACTTAATAACTAATTAAATACACAGTAAACACAGCAAGGGATTTTTTAAGACGTTTTGTATTATACTTAAAAATATGAGACTGCCTCTCTATGCTCGAAACTGTGACACTTACTAGCTGTAAATATTGAGAACTGTAAAACTTATATTTTTTATCTGAGATTTTAATACAGTGTAACTTTAAAAAGCTAAAATTCTCAAAGTACTTCCAGAACCCCCAAACTTTTCAAATTTAGACATTTTTAAGAAATCAACATTAAAATCTTTTACACTTTGAAGATCTAAATTTAGAAACACAAATAAAAATATAAAGTCAAAAAAGCAAACATCCTAAAAATCGCAACCGATGAAAATAGGATTTATAGAGAACTTTGGTGTTTTAAATTCTGAAACTATATACGAGGTTTCTATTAAATAACGAGACTGCTTATGAGAAAGAGTTTTATTTTCAAATTATTCTACAATCGAATGCTCCCCTTCAATGTACTCCCCTCCCCTCGCCACACACCGTTCCATTCGTTTTTTCCATTGGTCAAAGCAATGCTGGAAATCTTCGTTTGTAAGAGCATTTAGGAGCTCCGCCGATTTTCGCTTCACCACTTCGATCGACTCGAACCGGGTTCCTTTTAAGGCAGACTTGATTTTCGGAAACAGGAAAAAATCACAGGGTGCTAAATCAGGCGAGTACAGCGCGTGTTCGAGCACTGGAGTGCCTCTAGCGGCTAAATAACGCTTCACAGACAGCGCGTTATGGGCAGGTGCGTTGTCCTGGTGCAAAGTCCACGACTTGTTTTTCCACAACTCCGGCCGTTTCTTACGAACTTGCTCTCGCAGTGTTGCCAAAACTTTCAAATAGTAAGTTTGGTTTACAGTTTGACCCTGTGGCACCCATTCAGTCATCACGATGCCGTTGATGTCGAAAAAACGATTAGCATGGCTTTAAATTTTGATTTCGACATCCTTGCTTTTTTCATTCTTGGCGATGCAGTTTTCCAGTTCATGGATTGCCGCTTAGTTTCAACATCGTATTGGAATATCCATGTATCATCGCAAGTGATGATGTTTTCCATCAATTCAGGCTCTTCGTCTAACCTCTCAAGAAAATCTGAGCAGATCTGTTGACGGACGAGCTTTTGTTCAGGGGTCAAATTTTTTGGGACCAACTTCGCACAAACTTTCTTCATGTTCAACTCGTCATGTAAAATTTTTCTGACAGTTTCTTTATCGACGTTTACAGTCTCAGCAATCATCCGAATGCTCATACGACGATCTCCGCGCACAATTTCACTGATTTTGGTCACTGTTTGCGGAGTTGAAACAAAGACAGGTCGACCTGGACGTTTGCATCTTCGGTGCTCTCTCGGCCTTCAGAAAACCGTTTATACCATTCGAAAACACGCGCTCAAGATAGAGAATTCTCACCATAGGTCTCTTTCAACAAGTTATAGTACTCAGTCGGAGTTTTTTTTTAATTTAACGAGAAATTTTACATTGATCCGTTGCTCGTGTTTTTCGTCACACATTTTTATCGGCACGAGAAAAAAACACGTTAGTTTCTAACGTCTATAGAAAAAATACTACTGCAGCGACAAAAACGTTTCCCCCTTACCCCTCTAGGAGGTCTTCTGTGCGTGCAGTCTCGTTATTTAATAGCCAGACCTCATATATATCCGAAATTGAAATGATTAACCAAAGTAGTAGAACATTATAATTTTTAAATTTTAAACTTCGAAAGATATACGAAAAGGGTAAAAAATCTAAAATAATTACCGCTCTATTTCAGTTAGTCCCATTATATCAGAAACGTTTTTAAGACTTTTTGTCCTATATAATATCGTTAATCATGGAAAACCCTTTATAAATCAAGATTAGTGGCAGCTCTGACGGTCGTACCCCAGGTTGCGAATCCCAGTCCTTGTTTCTTCTGCTTATTAATGATGACATCAAAATCTGGAAAATACAAAATAATTATTAATTGTTATAATCTTGAAAGTGATACAATACATATGTATGATGTAACACGCAAAACTCCCAACAAAAGTAAATAAACTGAAGAGGCTCCACGTTGGGCGCCAATTTTAACGGAAATTTTTCCACACATAAATATGTACTCCAGAGGCCCCACGAGTGGAAGCCAATTTGTAACCAGCTGTTTTTCTCTATTATAAACTAATACTTACTTTACTTCTGCTTATTAGTCGTGTCTCGTTACGAATTTTAGAAATGACTCAATCTTAATTAAATTAGTTTAGGACGTAGGTAAACTAAAGTGTCGGTAAATTAGTTGAAGAAGTATGGACACGAGCTCCAGCTCAATATTTGTTAAATAGTTTAGAATTGTTAAACGATCTATTGTCAATTTTTCTCCTCAAGAACGGAGTTCTATTACTGTGAAATGATCCGGCTCCAATTGCGCAAAAGCCAAATATCCACTAATTCTTAGAATACAAAAGTTATACGATATAAAAAAATAAAATAATCACCGCCAGGTATATCGTTTATTCATTTATTAACAACAAGCAAAAATAAATTTTCATTAGTCAAATAGGGGTAACGGAATGTCTTTGTACGACTTAAAACTCAGGCAATTTTATATTTCCATTATATAAAAAGTATGAGACAAAAGATTAATAATAATTACATAATGATACTTACAATAAACGATTAATGTTTGGATAAAGTATTTTAAGATTAGTGCAAAATTATTTTTATTAACCAATATAAAGTGCTACCTTGATCTTTGTGAAAATGATAACGTTTGATTTAAAAAACTAATAACAAAATGAAATATCCAATATTATAATTTTTTTGCATCTCAGATACTTATTAATATTAAAAAAACTAATTTTTATTGAATTTCAACTTTAAATGTACGTTTCTAAATCACTTTCAAGCAGTGGCGTGCGGTCCATGGAAGCAATGCTTCCCTTGAGAATTTATTAAAAATAAAAACCAATGCTAATAAAAATATTTTTATAAAATTATGGTTATCGTTTGGTCGAACCTTGGCGTGGATCAGCGGGCGTGGTGATACAGGATGCAGGCGATGCTGTTAGCATTGTTTGGCCGTTATTTTTAGTGTGCTTCATGCCCAAATGTTTATTTATTATAATTTGGTTATTTGTTCGTTTAGTGTTTGTTAAATTTAATGTTACTTAAGTAATGTAAATCTGCGAATGGGACTGTATTTTGTGACATTTTATTATTTCAATTTATATAAGTTGGATTTTCTTAAAGACAAATAATTCTATTTAGTTCGCTCTGTATGCAATTTTAAAATTGCATTATGGTCACGATTGCAAATTCAGCTGCTTCGGTGGAAGGTTCGAGTACATCCGATACATCCGAATCGGGACGATTTTTTTTGTTTAGTTTGTAAATTATTAATAAAGAATTTTCTGCATACAGTTGTGGAGAGAAATTACAAATTATTAAGAAAGGCAGACCAAAACCAGAACTTTCAAATTTAACAACAAAGATTAAAACCTGCATCGGTATTTTGCTAAGACCGGAAAATCGAGTTGCAGTATAAATACATAGTAGTAGTTTTCTTAAAATAAAGAATAATAGTCAAGAAATTCCACAAGTATAAAGTGTAAAAGTTCTTCTTTGAAAAACTTTTAAGCTTAATAATTATAACACTGTTTTTGTGTTGTACCTAGCAGGGGCGGATCCAGAGAATTATTATGAGGGGGAAAGTTTTGGCAAAATAATTGTTTTAATAAATAATAATTAAACAAACATTATTTGTTTCAAACATTGAGGGGGAATCATTCCTCCCCCCCCCCGTGAATCCGCTCCTATACCTAGGTGTATTAAAATTAAAATCGTGGTTGCTTCCCTAGCCTAAATTCTCACCGCACGCCACTGCTTTCAAGTTCTAAATAATTTTGTATTAATAATAATCATCCTTGTACTTATACTTTAAATACTTCGGTTTGATTGACTAGAATTGACAGCTCGTACGCAAATCCACAATTAGGAGTCCAAGGGAAACCCAAGTAAGAATGATTTCACAACTGTTAAAATGGTCGCGACCTCGTGCATCACATAAACTTATGTTTTTAATGGTAAGACGCGACACACTAAAAAAACTTCGGTTGTTTTAGGGAACGTTGACGGTACCTCTAAAAAATCCTTCCAATTGCAGGATTTAAAAGTACCGATCCTTGATTGGTTTTCAAACACAAAATAATGTAAACTACTTTTTTTAGACGAACGGTTCCAACCTGTGCTTTATTACTGCACACTAAATTTCCACCTTAAAGACTAACACTCGATACTCAAAACTAACAATTTATATTTATTTATATTATATTACCACACGTATTGCGTGATGTTGCTTTTGACAACAACCTAGGGTAATATGGCGTTCTAACGAAGGGATTTTGCATGAGTTTCGGCTGGAAGGAAATGACTTGTCTACCCAAGTTTTTTTCTGATCGGCTAATTTCAACTATATTCGGCTAGGGGATTCAACGGATTCGCAAGAAATTTATGATCCAACGTCCAATCGAAGGAACGGAAAATCGCTAATACCAAATAAGGCATATTGAAATTCGATATCTCTTCTGATCTTCGATATTAGTTAGGTGATGCACCTAGGTAGCTCTGCATTTGAAATTTGAATTTTATCAAAGGGGAATAAATATTAATTAAACCATAATACGTGGAGTAGGCCAAAAAAAAGGTAGAAAAAATATAGAGAAATATGATCTACTAATAACTTTTTTAAACTCTTGTTAACGATTTGAACGCTATGTATCAAATTTATTTTTGGAACTTTAATTGTAGAATCTAATGCTTTATTTTTTTATTACATAGAATATAGACTGTAATTGGCGTTAGCTGTAGACTGCAATAAATAAATAAACAAATCAAACTTTTTGCTACTTTAAATATTTCACGGTTTAAAACTTTTATGAAAACTAAATTCATGCAATGTTAAAATTACAGAATCCTGAAATGTTCTCGATGATTCAGACTCTCAAACTCCAAACAGGTATCTAAATCTATAAATAGAACCCTTAAACTATGAAATTTGTATTAGACTCTAAAACTGCAAGTCACGTTCTTGTAAAGGTTTGAAAGTCTATTATTTTTTAAAATTTTTAAATATCGCTGCCGTTGTTGAACAGACTGTTTATTTTACTAAATAGACAGTAAAATATCTATTGTATTTTATTCAGCTGCTAAATCTGGCCAAAACAATGTGGAAACGTGTTTGCTGAGCTATCAAAGATGATTCCCTACGTAAATGACAATCTTTTTACATAAGATGGAATTAATGTGGATAACTATTATATGATGACTAATTAAATACTGCTCCTTTATTTCGACGTTTTGTTCGACAAATTGTGACTCATTGAACAATCAAACAAAGCTATTATTTAAAATTTAATTAAATACTGACTAATTTATAATAATGACTAATTAAATACCGCTCCTTTATATTGGTTTTGTTCGACAAATTGCGACTCATTAAATCTTCAATCAAAGCTAGTAATTAAAATGTAATTATTAACAACAAAACCAACATAAAGGAGCAGTATTTTATTAGTCAGCATATATAGTTATACAGATTAATTCTAACTATATAGAATGATTGTCATTTCCGTAGGGAATCACCTTTAATAGTTCAGTGGTTAAAGTACAGCTGGGACTTATATTCTTTCTAAATCTATTGCTCCTTGTCCAAATCGTCCAGCATTAGCCAACTGATTTCGCTACATACCTCGTTTTTTATTTCCAATTGAGAATTAATAAAAAGTTATCTCTACTAATTATTTTACAGTTTGATTTAATGGAATACCATGGTAGTGAAATGTGATTGGTTTCATATCCACTATACCATTAACTATTCTAGAACGGCAATATTAGGTACTATATAAATATTGAGACTAATACTCTAATAATTACATTAATGATGTATAAGAATGTACGCTGCTGTATTACTTAAACAATCCAGGTCGTTAAACTAACCGTTAATCTTTATAAGGATATTATCTCGGGGCAGCTTTCGTTTTAATAGCGTATGTAAATTTCTCTCTCCGACACATGGTCTTTCAAAGCGGGCGCTTCTGTAAGTTAGTGATGTACTGTTTACAAAATGATTTAATTAAGTAAGTGTTGTATAGCTCACCACAGTCACCGTGAATTTGTTAGTTTTGTACAAGCCAAGGGATAGTTAACACAATTTCAACTACTTTGTTCTTTATTCTTATTAAACCTACAGTTAGAACTCTACAAAGGTTAAATTTGTACAGACATTTGAAAACAAATGAAGTTAATTATAAATTAACATGCTGTATTCTTCACATCCTGATTTGCCTTGTAAAACAGACATTACAGGAGACCACCTAACATAATGTGAGTGGTACCTTCTTAATAGTAGTCATTCATTAGACCTCTACTGTTCTTTCAATCTAGGTTTGCTTGTAACAACTTTATTTCAATGTTACGTGACTGTAAAATATAAATCCAATATAACATTATCACAATTTTTGAGCTTGTTATTAAGAGGCACCTTACTCTTTGGATACATAGTTAAATCAGACCTAAAAGTCTAGGCTCTTCAGAATAGAAAAATTCAAATACTCTATGTTATTTGGATCTACGGTAAGTTAGGTTCTCCAAAATAGCAATATTTCTAGAAAAAACTAAACAACAACATGCTGTTAAATTAATTCTTTAAAAATAGCTATATATAGTTCTAAAATAGAAGGGTTTTATTAATAATTCAACTTGAATAATTGAAGTTTGTTGTAGGTAGAGTAATGGCTTTGTAAACGTAATCCCTACAAAAAGTATCAAATTAAATAACCCGCTGGCATATAAATAACGGCGTAATCGTTGTACCTCGCGGATAGATTCCCAGTTGAACTTAATGTGGATTGGTCTGGTTTTCTTCAAACGCATAAAATTTCTGAAATGAGACAAAGTCTTCTGCTGAATTAAAGTGGATGTAAAATTTGAAGCCATTCTAGGTATGACAGGCCTGAATTTGCGTATGATCATACACAATTTGTATATCAAACCGAGGTTCACTTTTTCAGTTAATTATTTAGCAGAATACTAGCTTTGAGACGATACATACCAAATTTTAAAAATTTATTGGAAAAATTTAAACGCAGATTATATATCAGGATTCTTTAGGGTGTTATTAACGGGGTATTTCGGCAAATACTTGTGTATGGTTATCAGACCTCTAATATGTAAATGCTCATGCTCTGAAAATAGTAGAAAATAATTCTGTCAAAGCAATTTAGTTTTTTTTTAATTTGCTTAAGATAAGACCATTTCAACAATTGAAAATCTCTTTCTAGGCCAAAACTAAGCTGTCTGAAACAGATACTTTTTTCTCTCTTTTTACTTTAGTGACAACATTCAGCAGCTGTCTGTTATGAATTTTAGGTTATGCTGTCATGTTTATTTTTATGTAAATTTTTTTAATGTGCAAAGTATTAATTGTACCGAATTTAAGATTTATATAATTGTCATACTGACAGTTTAATTTATTAAACCAATTTTCATGATTACCAACCTTCTAATAAATAGTTTCAAAATATGAAATGTCACTAGGAAAATTTGACATGCGTGACTTAACTCTAATTAACACAGAGCTCGGTTCATATTTAGGAACCCTAGTGCACTCTAAAACCTCTGCAGGTTGTACAATATGTATATATCATATAATAGGCAGCTATATATATAAGGTCTATACTATGTAACTACCATAAAAACTCACAGACAACCATAAGTCACGGTTATGAGACTAGAAATATAACAAACAGATCAGTAACAGTGATAAGAGCACACTAGGGAAACCTCGTCAAGACATAACGGTCAAAAGCATTGAAGAATTTCCCTATATACAATGTGTGATTACAATCCTGTGGATTTTCGTGAGCGATTATTTAATAAACGTAACCAAACATAACCATTTGAAAATTCTTAAGCCTAGCAATACTCATTCCCAGCTTACACTCCTCTCTTCCGACATATATTCCTGTCTGGCTTACCCCTCCCCGACAGTTTATTCTACATACATACGGAGATTCTACCTTATAAAATGATAAGAATAAGATCAAAAATCGATCTTGTTTAAAACATTCTTGAAAACGTCTATTAGTACATATTTCAAAAACATGACATAAACATAGTGTTGGCAAATTTCCTGCGTTTTATACAAACAATATGAAAACCGCTCTGAATAAGCAATTTCCATCAGCTATTATTTGTATAATAATTCGTTTGTTGTCCATAATTTTCAACTATGCAGGTGTTGTCTACGTAACCTAAGAATTCTTTAAACATTAACCGCATATTAACCGGTTATTAATGATTGAAGTGGACTACTGCATCACCCTTTTATATTTATAAGTGGGAGTACTTACGAAACTCACCACCATGAAAAGTGAGAGGGCGTCCCAAGTAAATGTCCGATTCGCCCGTCTCAAATTAAACATTTTATATTTGTTTAAATAAAAAACATAAACATTAAAAAGATACAAAAATTAAATAGTGTTGACTGATCAACACAGCGAAAGCTTCAATTTAAAAAAATCGCTTAGATTGAAACTCTCAAACGAACTGGAACAAAAATAAGCCTAGTGTTTTAAATATATAGATAAGACTATTGGCACTAGGTATATGAACTACCTCGCACCACGAATTTATAATATAATACCCCGAGATTTGTGGGATGTAAAAAATGTTAGATCTTTTAAAAACAAAGTGAATCCAACACACAAACTTTGCTTAGGTTGACTTCATTATCTCTTATAATTAGAATGTTTTTTTTCTCTATTATTGTTTTTTTCTTACTATTATTCTTTTTTTATGTAGAATTAATTCTCATAAGTTTTCTTATATTTATTTTATGTTCTTCATATGTTTATAATATACATTTAAATTAAGTTTTGTTTTTGTGAAATTCGATCTTTGTAATTTTTAATTTGGTTTCTTGAATAAATATATATTTGAACTCTTTGTTTACACCACGATTCTTTTTGTCCTATTAATTAATTTAACTAAGCTTGGTTTTATGATTACCATAAGACTTTAAAATATTTCTATTAATTTTTAACATAGGGGAGAGTAAGCCACACTGAGTTATGTTCCACAATGGGTTATCGTATTTATCATAATACTCTTATGTAGTAAAACTGTGATCATTTAGTGGTCATTTTTAGAAGTACTAATAGACATTTTAAAGAAGGTTTTATTGAGTTTGTTTGGCAGTTGCAAGAATAATAATGAAAAACGTGTTCTGGCGCCTACAAAGTAAAATTTTATGATAAGTTTATTTTTGACATTGCTTCAGTTTATTTTATTTTCATTTCAATTATGTTGTTGAATATTTACACATGTAAACTATAAAATCAGTTATTAACCGAGTAACATAATACTATTTAGGCTATGTTCAATTAGTTTGTTTACAAAATGGCTAACCCCAGCTCCACACATGCGTTATTCGTTGACGAATGTTTGTTATTTGTACACAAATACGTGAAGTGTGGATGGAATTTTTGTATTCGTATACAAATATTTGCTATTCGTCCACGAACACGAGCACGATCCGTCTTGTAGCGGTAAATTAGCGCGAGTCAAAGGGATAAAACATTCGTCTAACCTCCACGGGTTAGCCTCTATACACTATACGCGAATATTCGGTCAGTGTTGCCAGATGAATTTATTTTATATCCCTAGACTTTTGTCTAAAAATTCCCTAGATCATACGCATTACACATGTGTATATAGTGTTGCCGGCAAAAAAAAGACAAATTTATTTAAATAATTTTATTTAATACTACTACTGAAAATAAACATTTAAAAAACAAAAATAAAACGTATAAATGTATACATATACAAAACAATAAATCTTAAATACTACTACTGAAAATAAAAATGTAAAAAACAAAAATAAAACATATATAAATGTATACATATACAAAACAATAAATCTTAAATAAATAAAAATAAACAATAATTATGAAATTATCCTCCTTTTTTGTAGATTCTAGAATCAAATTGGTTTAACAATTCGTTATTTATTTCAAAGTCATAGCAATTACCAGTTTTCATTAGAACTTTAGTATGCATAATCCCCGTTAAAGTCTCTGTCGATAATTTATTTCGAATTTTTGTTTTATTTAAGTTTATTTGCGAAAATACACGTTCCACAGTTGCACTTGAATGTGGTAAGCTAAAGAGATTAAATACAAATCGTGATAGTGTTGGGCATAAGAGCGACTCATCACCCAATTTTAATTTGGAAATTTTTACCCAAAATTCCTCTATATTTAAATTTTCAAAGCCGGTTAAGTCGATATTCCGTAAACTTCTCCATTCTCTGTCAATGTCATTTAATTCATTGTTTGGTACCAGTGATGGAAAAAGTACAGCTAACGGTGCGATTGACATTTTTTTTTGATAAAACTTCGCTTGGTGAAATTATACCCAACTCTTTTAAAATGACAACAGATTTATTTTTAAAGTCAAATCTCTTATATATTTGTTGGAAACTTTCAATAAGAAAATTTAAACAGTTTTTCCTAAAATTCAACAACTCTTCATCAGTCAGCCCATGTGATTTGTTTTTAATAGTGGCGGTTACGAAAGCTCCCAAATACATATCCTCGATTTCCACAAACTGACGAGGATTTTTATATTCTATATTTTCCATGCTAGTTTTATCTAAATGAGCTCGTTTTATAAAACATTCTAAAATTGTTCGTAAAACATTTTCAACATTTTTATATAAAGTATGAATTTTTATATGTTCAGATTGCATTTCAATATTTAAGTTGGCAAAAAATGGTAAAATGAAATCCAAGAAATGTAAGTATAATTTAACTGATGGATTCCTAAGACCATCTAAAATATTTTGTGCAGATATAGTTTTTTCTGTTAAATGAGCGTTTGTAAAATATAATGTTAGGGCATTATATTGTTCTAATAACCTTTTAACAACGGGCAATAATGATAACCACCTAGTTTGTGCTGGTTGCAAAATTTTGTGTGGTTTAACTAAAACAAATTCTTGAAATTCCGTGAATTCAGTTTGCCTCTTATAGCTGTATTGTAAATATGTATGAATATCTCTCGTGAGTTTTTCTATACTTTCCGGTAATTTTTCACAAGCATAATTGGCACAAAGACTAAACGAGTGACAAATACACTTCATAATAAATAAGTTAGGAATGTCTTGATTTAATTTTGTGGATAGAGAATTATGTATTCCCATCATTGCACTAGCTCCATCAGAAGCAAATCCTAATAAGTTTTTTTTGTAATCAATGTTGTGCTTTTCAAAATATTTAACAATTGTTGTATAAAGTGCTTCTGCAGTGCCACTAGGGACTGGTAACAAACCCAAAAACAAATCATTTATTTTATAGTTGTCAAATACTCTTGCTACCAAAGCTAAATGTTTAATTGTGCTTTTATCAGTTGATTCATCAACAATTAACGAAAATTTGTTAGTTTGCAACAATTTTATTGTCTTCTGACAACTATAAGAACCTAATAAATTGTTAACAACTGCAGTGGCTTTTGTTCGATTATTAGTAAATTGTTTTGCGACATCGGGGTCTGCGAATGAAGTTCTAATAATTTCTGATAAATGATCTAATGCATTAAAAGAAATGTTATGTTCTACGGCCCAGGCAGTAATTCTAATTTCAGCAGTTTTAATTTTTTTTTCCAAACTAATATTTTTTGAAAATGAGGGCATTTCAGTTAACGTTTGCTGCGTACGAACAGATTTTACAAATTTGGTATGCAATTTTCCCTGCTAATGTTTTATAATTTCTGATTTACCGCAGACAAAGTCTTTATCGCAACACTTACAGTGAGCAAAAGTTGGTCCTTTCTTGCTACTTTGGAGCCATCCTTTGAATTGATCCTCCTTCTCCCACTGGATATTATATTTCTGGGTGTAGGTTTTCTTCGAACGTTTTCTTTTTTTTTTCAATTCGCAGACCCTCTTGTGAATCGGAGACCGATGATGATGATGAAACTTCTTTAGAGGTCCCAGCTTTGTCCATTTTGATTTCTTTTGAAAAAAAAATAAAATTAATTAATACATGTTACTTTAAAAAAAAATTTTTAGTTATTTTATCATAAAAAATATTTACTTACCTAATCTGGGAAATCACTCTATTAATTACATAAGAAATAACTTCACTTTGAAAAAAATCTGAATGTTAATTTAACATTAACTTCTTTCACTTTAGGTAGCAAATGAGAAAGTGGGGAAAAATCGCTCCAGGCCCTATTTATAACCTCGGGTGATGTATTTTTTTCGGGGAATAACTTACCTTCAAAGAAGTAATGAAATTCAAAACTCTGAAAAATCCCCGAAAGTTAGACGGAAAAAGAACGGAAAGAACACTACTTTATTCACATTTCCAATGATCACTCTTAAAACTACCACTCACAAGATGTCAGCACAATCCACAACTAAAGATTTCTTGTATAGTGACAAGTAAGCTCAGATATACTGCGTTTGAAATGAAAGAATTAAGTTTTTAAAAATTATTTTTTGTTATTTAGTAATACATATTTATATAAATCTGGAAAAAGTCCAATTTCCCTAGATTTTGTACTTTTAATAGAAAAATTCCCTATTTCCCTAGACAACCATAAATCTCCCTAGATCTAGGGAAAATTCCCTAGGTCTGGCAACACTGTATTCGGTTACAGTATGCGAAGTGTGTAGGAAATTGTTCGGATACATTCGTAAACAAACATTCACTCACGAATACAAAATGTGTGGAGTATACGCATGTGTGGAGCCGGAGTAAGTGGTTCACTGTGGGTCGAATTTTATGGGGCATAGTAATTTGCCACTTAAACTATTCTAGTAATGGCATTATATTATTATTTTTTAATAGTACTATTGATTAATATAAATATAATATAAATATTTAAACTTGAAATAAATACAATATAATTTTTAAAATTATTTTGAGTTTTTTTTTAATCCTCTTAATCTACTCTACGGAGTTACCAACAGCTAAGGTCACATAACCCACATCTAATATGAAAACAATCACACACACATACACCCAGGAATTTCGAAGGAATTTCCTGATTAAAAAATTTCACCGCCCCAATTATTTTTGAACGTTCAGATCATCTCCTACTTCATTGTATGTTGACCCATTGTGGAACATGTAGTGATCCATTGTACCCCACTAGTGGTCTACAATGGGCCAAAAATCTTTAAATTTGCTTTTTACTAGCTGTTTTGTTATTTACTTTTAATGTTTAATATACAGATATTATTGTTAATTGAATGAAATTTTAATTCCACCTATTGAAATGTTAAAATGTTTGTATGTTAAATTGAAAAAAAAATCAAAACTGAAAATTGACCCATTGGGTTCTCCGTCTCTCCTACAGCCATTTAAAAAAAATTAAGAAATTATTGTTTTGATATTTTTTAAAATAATTGTGAATTTTTTTATTAGTTTACTACCGTAAAACGGGGTGAATAGGGTCAATTTTCTTTCAACTTTGTTCTTCAACTTTATGCAGCTGTAACTTTTTTCTGGTAAGAGGTAAGAAAATGGTTTTAATGTCAAAATATGAGTCTTAACTTGTAGTTTGGTTTGCACCAATCAATTTCCAATTTTGTTGAAATTTGGAATTGTTATATTTTTTTATATGCTCTGACCCGATTCACCTCAAAGGTGGAGTCAAGTAGATCATCGGCTTGAAATTCATCAAAAACTCTGTCAACCGACTTGTAGGTGGAAAGGGTCAAGAAAGAAAGTTTTAAAAAACCCAAAAAGGCGATTGTGAATAAATAAACTTTATTTATACATAACATACATATCATATAAATATATAAAAATATACAACTCAAATTCGTTTATTCTTTGGACAGTGAATAAATTAAAAATAACTATTGTTCTAAATCTTTGGCTTTCAGAGTAAATTTAAGAAGGCCTCTGAGGTAATTTCCTGGCGGTGAAAGTTTCCCAACCACATTATAGAAGTGGAAAGTGTCCACATCTGGAACATCCGGAAAGGTGTAAATATAGCCACAAAAGTTTTTGGTTGGTTTGGGCCTTACAAATCTTACTTCAAAATGACCATTTCTCTTAATTTTTGTTATTTCACCAATAAAAAAGCGATGATCATTACATCGGGATGCTCTAGTAGTTTCGAGATTATATGCTACTACCAACCAATCACCTATAGCAACCTCAGATTCAAGGACTGGAAAAACATTGTCGAATGTTTTACCAAATATTGTCACCTTCGAATAAATAGTGGGCGAAGTATTTTCATCACTGAGGTCTTCACCCTCCAGTTTTTCATCGACTGTACTGTCATCCGACTCATCATCCAATTCAATTTCATCTTCTGAACCATCTGTACTACTAGTGTCGGAAACTGCTACACTTCTACCAGCAGCAATTTTGCATTTCTTTCTCGTCTGACGTGCTTTAGGAGCATCTCCATATCTCATCTGACGTAAAAGATCTGTTACAGAATTTTCAATGGTTTCTGTGACATCCCGGTTATTTGGCAATTGTTCTTTAGGTAGCATGCTCAAAACTTGACTTTTCTCCAATGGGACGATTCCAGCTTTACGAAATTCAGATTTGATAATCTTCTCTAGGTTATTTTCAATTGCACGACATAGTTTGTTCAGAAGTCTGGGGAACAGATCTTTTGGTATGGATGGTTCTTTCATGCCAGGTCCTTTTTTTCCAATCAGTTAGAATTTTTTTTCCAGGCTCCTTTCAATGGACGAAAAAAAGCTATATCCAGTGACTGAGTGAGATGCGTGAAATTGCTAGGTAGAAATACAAACCGGATATTATTTTCTTGGCAAAGGCTTATTGCCTCTGGAGCAGTGTGTGAGGATAAATTATCACCTATCAAAATCTTCTGACCTTCCAGTTTCTTCAGATAAGGCACAGCTACAGTCTTAACCCAGTCAGCGAAAGTTATTATATCAAACCAACCACTAGCAGTAACATTGTATCTAGTGTTTTTTGGACCTCCTTGCATCCAAGTTGTATAGATATGTTTGGTTTTATAAACAACATAGCTTGGTAATAATACACCATCTCCAGAGGCAGCAAACATTATTGAAACTGATGATTTTATTTGATTCATGATCCTTTCAGGATACTTGCAGCCGCGTTTTGCAATGATCTTCTTCCTTCCCGGATCATTGGTTAAATTAGTTTTATCATAATTAATTATATTGCAGGGCGGAATATTCTTCAGGGTTTCCCCCAAATTATCAAAATATTCATTGATAACTTGAGAAGAGACAGACGATCTAGATCGCTTGATATTCTGGCATAATCGAACTGCAAGTGTATCTTTATGTCGAGACAAAAACCCTACAGCAAATTCCCTACCTGGCAAGTTATCCTTAAATTTTTGTACAGTTCTACCCTTTCGGTCCAAATATGATTTTACAATTGCGCGTAAACCATACAGATCCAGTGGATAGCCCCATTCTGCACAAAGTCCTATTTTTTCAACCAGTGTAGCCTCTTCTGCGGCTGATAACGTGGTCTGGCCACTCTGTTTCTTAGTATTTTTATTTTTTATACGCCTGTGTAGAACACTATACGAAATATTATAATGTCTCGATGCTTCTCGAATAGACATCCTTCCTGCGATTACAACAGCCTTCGCCTCATTGATTACTTGCACATTATACTTTTTATGGCGTTTCCCATGTGGGTCCGGTTTGTAAATCCTCGGCATCTCGACCCTATTCACCTCCACTTTTCTGAACACCGGTGATTTTTTATCAATTGTTTTTTTCTAAAAAAAAGTAATCTAGATTAATCGAATCACTCTTGACACAAGTTATAATAATGTTGGATGATTCAAAAAATGTTGTTACCTGACTGTAATCGATGTTGGTTTGTTCTCTGGAGATGAAGTTTCCAAGCATACGTTCCCGCATAAAAAATTTGCATCAAGGTTATAGGTATCACGGAATCACAGTACACGTATATCAATCGATTTGAACTATTATGTATAGTTCGACTAGACCTTCGACTTGAAAACAGCATTGCCAGATTTATATTATTATTCTTCGGAAATATTCTATGCACATTTCTCTGTCGCGGGAAAGTTTCGACCCTATTCACCACACAGGTTCTATTCACCCCTTTTTACGGTACTTGTGTATTTTTGAATATCAATCATATGTTTACTTTATTTCACTAGTGAAATATAATGATTTTATTACATGCTGTGCTTAAAAAAAGGATTTTTCATTTATCAATGTAATGGGAAAATTTATGATAGGGTCGTAGAAAAAAGAATTTATAAAGCCAAAGTATAGTAATGTGTAAAACTATAGTAAAGTATAGTCAACCAAAATGCTTAAAAAGTAATTTTAACTATGATGGATTTACCAATTATGTAAAATAGGACATACACGGTCTTCCCCGACGACGTCGGGGACAAGGTCGAGCTAATGAGGTAATGTTTACATTTACTGTAATTTAATGCATAAACAACTTCTACTTCCAAGCTGGACTGTTTATAATAAAATTATGAATATCGTATTTCTTTAAAACATCAAAATGAAAGAAAGCAGTATTGAGCATAATAAAATGCGTACTGAGTCTATTTCTTTAAAGTATTTCGAAATAGCTTATGCAATTAACAAAACTTTTCATAAGCGGAATAATATTGATATCCATCGGTAGAATTACAAAGCAACTCTTTATTAGGCAACGAAAACTCTTGCTTTTTATTTATTTCATTCTTAATTTAGTTTAAAAATGGATATAATTAACGCAGGATTTAGGATTCTGGTACGCAAACGATGTACAATAATTTCCTATAAAGGACTTTCCGTAAAAGAACACTGGTAAAAATCTGCTGATTTTGGTATAGGAGAGGTCAATGGACAAATTATTATATAGGTATCCAATATCATTTTTTTCGTTGTTCATCAAGAATGCGCTGATTCTAGTAAAATAAATATTTTGTTGCATTTGTAGAGACCGTTTAATAAATTCAACCGAATTTGATGTAAACTGATTCTGAATTTTACAAATCATGTTTACAATATGGGTCATAACCTGATAACCTTGGAAAATAATTACAATCTGTACTACTAATAATTGTCACCTGAACACTTGATGCCATCTATTTTCTTGTATAATAGGAAATAAGTACTGAGAATTTTATACTTTTTGAAAGATTAATTTTATTTATGTACAATATTTTATAAATGTTGAAACTACAGTAGGTATTATTTAGCCAACTTAAATGTTCAACAGTTTTCATTCGGTGAATCAGTTTATATCAAATTCGGTTCATCTATTATTTAATAGATGTGACAAATTGTTTATTTTACCAGAATTAGCATTATGATTCATGTGAATAAAATGTAGCAAATGCTTTTACTACTATTAATAAAAGATGACAGATATGATAAAAATCAGCAGATTTTTATCATTGTCCTTTGGTAAGTGATAATCTTTCTTTTGGTTTCTGAAAATTGTACATCGTTTGCACACTGGAACTCGGAATCCTAAATCCTGCGTTAATTAATTATATCCATTTTTGAACTAAATTAACAATGAAATTAAAAAAAACTAAAGTTTTCGTTTCATAATAAAAGATTGATTTGTAATTCCACCGATGGGTGACGTCAAGGTTATTACGTTTATGTAGACTTTTGTTAATTGCATAAGCTATTTCGAAATACGTCTAAATAAAGAAAGAGATTCAGTACACATTTTATTATGAATGATTATTATCAATAATGCTTTTTTTCATTTTGATGTTTTAAAGAAATAAGATACTCATAATTTTATTATATTCAGTCCAGCTATAAATTACAGTAAATGTAAACATTACCTCATTATCTCGACCTTGTCCCCGACGTCGTCGCCGACGTTTTCGCCGACGTCGTCGGGGAAGACCGTGTATGTCCTACATTAATAGTGTTGCATAATACCACACAATATTATTGTCTGGTTTTTAAAGAAGTGATGACAGATTCGACTTAGAAGGTGTAACAATCAAAATACACAATGCCTAACCAAGTTTTACAAAAAATAATGGCGCATCTTCAAGTTTATTCAATTACTTGTATGAGACAGTGGTATAAAGATAAAGGTGAACCTAATGTTTATTAAATTAATCAAATCACCTAAATTAGAAGATTAGAAATTTAAAAATTGTCAAATATAACAAAGTTTCTGATTAATAATACATAAACAAATCAGCTACTAAATATATGCTCGTTGAGTGAGTCGTTAACAACAACGTTTGGAAAATATGTGTTAAAGGATATAACACGAAAATCTTCAGGATCTACTAGAAATAAAACGGTTATGATGAGATGAGAGAGATGTTATTAACAATGAATTTTAATATAAAATTTTGCGATAATAAGCAAGTCATATACAGATGTATGTTTATAAGCCTTGCAACCCTATACTAACTGGGTACTTAATTATTCTATTGACACAAAGTCTGTTTGTAGCAGGTAAATTAATTATTGTTAAAATTAGCTGCAATAGAAATGCTTAGTAGGCTGAACTTTTAGGGCTTTAAATTAGAAAACATCTCATCACAGTAAAAGCTTTTTATCCCTAATTTTAAGAGTCATTTAATCTGTAAAATATTAAAATATTTTCCTTGAAGGATCATAATTCGTGTACATCAAAAAGTGCTTATTGCTTTTAAATTCCAGTAAGGTTGAACTCAAATTTAATTAATCGCTATATCAAAAGTGTATAGATATCAATTAATTCGTCTTTAATTAAAACTGAATAGCAACATCTGGTTACGAAAAAAAAGTAAAACAAATGATCAGAAAAATGAGCAGCAATTTTTTATCACTAAATTGATTTTAGAGCCACCCAATTTATTGGGTGTAATTTAAAACCACCATACAATTACACATTTAACGTTTATAATTGCTGAACATTTTAAATTTATTAGTTCCGGGTTAATATGCATTTCGCCCTTAAAGGTCAAAATTCATGAAATTATTTTATATATTAATATTAAATTGGCGTTTGAATTAAATCATCTTAAATAGATTCAACTGATGTTATTTTATTATAATTATTATAATTTATTACAACAAGAACAATTATATACAGCAACAACACTATTATAACACACTCGAAAGAGAAAACAGACCCAATAATGTAGCAATACAGGCCTAAATATAGACACGGCGAAGCACAATACATTAATAGAGTCAATGAAAGATTTTATGAAGGGAAACTTAAGAATTGATGTATAAATAAGATTAGCGAAAAAGGAAATAATAGTATATTATTTTATAAGGAGCTGAAATGAAGCTTTTTGTCCTGAGGCTGACTGTCGAACGTTAATGAGGCAGGTAAAACAGCCGAAGTACAAAAAAACACTTTAGCTCGGCATAAAAATGCTATTTTATCTTCAAACGTAAAGATGAATTAAAATTTCAATTTTCTCAAGAATTATTTTTATTAGAATTTTAGTGAAAAGTACAATGAGAGAGAGAAGCGTTTTAAAAATACATCCATTTGGCCCTGACTCACCACCAGCAGCATGTAAAACACTTTATCTGCCGACGGTATTTAAAATGCTTTATCTACTGAGACCGATAAACGCAAAAAAAACTTTTACCTTGGCAACTGAGTCTTAAAATATCATATTTTTCTGATGTTTGAAAATAAAAGTTTTTAAATTGATCTGTTAAACACCATAAGAAGTATATACATCAGTAAGATGACAAAAACAGAAAGTGAAATCCAACGAAAAATAAGGAAAAATGCCGAAGAAGGGGAAAACCTAAATATAGGTTTCCAGAAATCAATAATGGACATTGAAGAATGGAGATGGAATAAAGAAAAAGCTTTATTAAAAGTTCAGAACAAACGATTGAATTAACAAAAAAATAACGAAGGAAAAAACTAAATACGAAGAGAAAGAATGACGGAACTAAGAAGACGGCTGGAACGTGAACTACGGAATGGAATGAAGAATAAAATAAATGGAAAAGAAATTGAGTTAACTAATGAGTTTATGAAAATAGGTTTAGAAATGCTAGTAATATCTGAAAAAAGAAAAAGGGGGAAAGGAATCCATGGTATTAGAAAACGAACATACCTATTAAAGTGGAGCGGAGTTAGAGAGGAAGAGAAAACAGTTGTAATCAGATTCTTAACTTAAAACAAAAAACTTCAGACAAAACTGAAAGGATACTTTCGATACAACTAAATTACAATTAATAATAATGGAAAAAATACATATTTTGGGATGAACTGCCCTCAGCAATGGAAAGGGCTAGATGGAAAATATAGTTAACTGGGAATTTTAATGGTATGTTAGAGAAAAAAAGATAAATCGTATATAGCAGTAATCGGCAAGCATGGTGAAGAAATAACAAAATTAAATTTGGTGAAGGCTCCTAGATTTTGGTCATGGACATAACTAAATTATAACAAATATGTATTACAAACACAAAGAAATCTACAAATCCACAAGAGAAGAACCGAACAGAGAAGAAAATCTAGATGCACCTACCTACACCTATCAAGAGTAAATTCGTCCTCCTTATGGCAGTAATAATGGAAAAGAAAAATAATAAATAACGATATTGCTAAAAATACGGAAACATGTTATGTAAAAATCCCAGTGCCGGCAGATCTGGTTAAGGTTTTCTGCAGTTTTCCTTAGCTGTAACACAAATGTGG
The DNA here is from genome assembly GCA_929113105.1 of Agrypnus murinus. Classification (NCBI taxonomy): domain Eukaryota; kingdom Metazoa; phylum Arthropoda; class Insecta; order Coleoptera; family Elateridae; genus Agrypnus; species Agrypnus murinus. The sequence goes on along the minus strand of OV816023.1, from coordinate 116,207,291 downwards.
GAGTTGCGCTGTTCCATCTAGAAGTCGGCTGCAGCCGCACATTGGGCCTACAGAATAATAATAATCGCCCCCTCCCTCCCGCACAAGCTTATTGCTTCTGGGGCCTTGGTTTAGGTTATGGGTTGTAGTAATTATTATTATTATATAATTATTATATTATTATTATTATAAAGAACTAGCGAGAGTAAAGAAAAAACATAAATGTTAACATAAAATATGACCAATATCAAAAAACAATAGAGTTGGCAAGAAAGTGTATGCCGTACAAGTAGAAACAACTAAACAAAAAATAAACAGTATAGTGGACAAAAGAAATTTAAAAATCAAAATAAAAAGAATAGATGGCACACATATTTAAACAGTAAAATATAAATAAAGTACGAATTATAAAGAAACGATAAAGAACAAAGGAAAAAGGTTAGAAACTTGGTAACAAAATTAAAACAAAAGTCTTGGAGAGAATTTGGAGAAAATAATAGTAAAGGAAATCAAAATATGTTTTACAAAGTCAGAAGCGTCCCTACGGTCGGTCAGCCGGGCGTATGACCGGGGCTCCGAGAGCTAGTGAGGCCCCGCACCGAGCTACCTTGTTTTAATCAACAACACAATATATATCTTATGCGTTAATAAAATAGACTAAGAGACCGGAATTTGATGCAAGTTCTTATACACAAAGCTAAAGCCTACTTTTAAAATTAAGCGGACCAAATTTCCAAAATAAAAAGGATTCTAACATTTCTCGAGACTTTGGGTGAACGGTGCAGACCACACGGCGTTCACTCATAAAACTGGCTGTTTTCTACCCAACCCCTGGAACCTGAATATGGGGCATAGAAACGTGACAGGGCAATGGATGATGTAGTCAGATCAAATGTATGGCAAAGAAAGTACGGTTAACGAATTATCGACGGTTACTCATCACCGAGCAGGGGGAGCCCTGGTAACATGAGGACCGGTATGGGTGGATTTGATTTTCGCTTGGGACAAGGTCTCTTATTGGTGCTAAGCTCACCCGCTGTTTGACTGAATCTTAAAAAGGAGAATTGAAGTGAGGTTTATCCCGGTTGGAAGGGGTAAATTCTTACCTATCGGAATCTGCATGCCACCAGGTAACTGTGCTCAGGATGCTATTCGGGCCACCCTATATGACTCAGACTGCAGACTGAGTACTGTGATCTGAAGCCATTACTCTTAAGGAGTGTGTGAACGTGTAGACTTAAGAACGAAGCTCTGTTGAGGGCTCACCAAGCTTATAATTTGGTAGGTCGGGGTGGCAAAACCATTTAAAAAAGTCCTGCCACAATTGAGGTTGGATTCGATCGGGCAGTGGCTCCTAAAAGCAAGGGACAACATGTTAGGGGAATAGTCCGAAGCTGGACGAGGTGAAGTCTCCTTGGTCGTATGATACGTCCCTCATGCCTCCATGGAGATGAAGCCGACGGGTGAGCACGTTTATCGCTCCGATACTAGCCTGGAGAGCTAGTAGAGTATGGATAGTATCTCGCTCCCACCAGTAACTTATTGGTAGCATTGTGAAGTGTAGACAATGCGCGCTAATTGAGCGTAATCTCAATTCAGGCTTCGGCATGTCTAAAAGGCGGGAAGGAACTCCCTAAAGTTCATAAATTAGTCACGTACATTTACCTAGAAATGCAATACTACGGCCTATTGTATAATTAAAATAGGTAATAGGCTATAAGTTGCTGTAGAGAAGGACTAAATGATCCTTACTTCTCGAGACTTCAAGAGAAACAGTAGAGGCGCTTCATATCATTTTGTTAACGGAAGTACCTATTAACAATAAAGTTGGTGCATTATTCTAAATCTTCTATTACAGCTACCCCTCATTACGAGGTTTCTAGTTATATTAGTTACACCCTGTATATTTATTTAATTATCCATTTTGTTATTTACTGGGGGCCCCACTCCATATTTGTGCCCGGGGCCTCAAAATCCAAAGGGCGGCACTGTACAAAGTAATTAAATCGTAATAGTAGTAGTTAAAAATTACTGTAATCGTTTAATTGGATTTAGAATTAAATGAATACAGAGCCACGAAATCAGAACATAAACAACCAGCAATCATGAAATACATTAAAAAATTTAATGAAGTGTGAAATTGAAGTAATGTTAAGTAAAATATAATTTGACAGCGAAATTATTTCGAAGAAAACTGTAAAACGCCTTAATAATTCTTTTATTGAAAATGTGCGGCAAATATAGAAGATATTAATAAAGAATTTGAAACATTGGTTGGATATCGGAAACACACAAAAATATTGGTGATAAATGTTCCATTTTCAAGTAATTGATTTGCAAAAGCTTTTTGAAGTTTTTGAATCTTCTACTATAAAAAGTACTCTTAAATACCGTATGCATTTCGACTGATAAACAATGTTAGCAATGTTCCATAGCACGAAATCCCTGAACGCATCTTAAAAGAACATGTGCATGAGAATAACTGTTTAAAGAATATCAACATATTTGTAGTTTCAATCAGGATTTAAAAAAGTCATTCTTGCGAAACAGCTTTAGTATAATGTTAATTGTAATTAATATTGCCAAACCACTGAGTAAATACATACTTGTTCGTGACGTAAGGAGTTGTTATTTTTGTGACGAGAACCACAGATATATGCTTATGTGGTTGTCGAGACCGACTGCTTAAAGTGCCACGCACGTCGAAGTGTAATCGACGAGAAAAATCCTGTAGTCGGTTCCGGGAATCGAACCTGGGCCGTCTCAGTAAGAATTAGACTCTTTCCCGCGCGGTCATTCACTTCATATTACTTTAAATTTGGTAATAGCAAATTGGTAAAATAAGATAAGAAAATGACAAATACTGCAGTGCTTTTGGATAAAAAAACATTTGCAACACTGAATTAAAATACACTGCTTAAAAGTAAAAGAAATAATGCAAAGGGGTATTAAAAACACAGAAAATAGGTTAAGTAGTTAAATATTTAGATTTTAAATAGCTGTTAGTTTAGTAGTTAGACGTTGCGTTTAGTAGAAGATAAGATATTAAGAAATAAAATTACGCACTGCAAAGTGGCAAAACGATCTTTTTTCTTTAATTTCTGTTACAGCATGCCACATGGTTCAATCTTAACTCCTTTGTTGTTTAAATACGTAAACTATATTAACGCCAGTCTGGAGTTGTGGCTACTGCTATTTCCGTTGGCGTAACAGGATACTATTAAAATTAATGCAATTGCAATAATTAAAAAAAAAATGTATGTCACCTCTGCATCTAATCACATATCTATATTACATTGACATTCATTAAAAGGGCCCAGAAGCTAGAAGCTAGGGAGGGAGGGGCGATTATTATTATTATGCAGGCCTATCGTGCGACTGCAGCCGACCTACAGATGTTATAGCACAAATCCCACATTTGTGTTATAACTAAGGAAAACCTGCAGAAAACCTTAACCACATTTGCCGCCACCGGAGTCCTAATTATGTACTATTACCAAACGAACTTAAAAACTAATTTATTTAGGCACCATTTATCTACTACAAACTACACTACACTATTTATTAAAATACTCGGTTTCCCGTTCATTACAGTATAATATACGGTTTTACATTCATTTTAGAATATTGTTGAATTAAAAGTTCATAATAGTTTAAGTGATAATTGTTAACAAATTGTAACATAGTATATATACGCTTATTATTAGTAATTCTAAATATACATTCATGAATCCCTGATGTGTGAATAAACAGTGCTGTACGTTTGTTTGCTGAATATGGTATTTTAATATTCAGTATGTGCTAAACCCAATATTTTGCTCATCAGTTATAGAAAACACGAATGGATTCAACTCATACTGGGATTCAAAACGTCTCTCTTCAACTCCAAGCTAGTGAAAATTCTTTTGAAATATTTCCATCGGTAGTTGTCAATCTTGTCAAGTTCCTACCAACGTAAAATAATATTATATTCTGTCTACTTGTTGCACGAATTCATCTAAATAAAAATGTTTCGATTAACGATATTAAATAATATAGTACACATAAATGTACCTGCTATTGATCTATCTTTATTTAGGTCAACTGCACTTCTTTTGTCATCGTAATGCCTGTGAAAGGTCATCTGAGTATTAAATAGAAATATATTTTAGTAGAAATGAAAAATGGGTATCGATAATGACAGCAGTTTTACTGTTTTAATAATTTACTGACTATGCATTACTTTATTGCTCTTTAAGACGAATAGTTTTTAAACAGTCATTGCTTACAGTCCTTTTTCTGTTTGACTCAAAAATCTATATTTAATTAGTTTTTATAAAAATTATAACACATTCTAACTTTTAACGTTTAACTATGTGTGTTATGTACACGTTATAATGTTACTATACTTTAGATGGTGTTTGATATTCAGGTTACATACCTATCACCATTTTGGGCCCACTGTTAGCTACTATATATACAGAAACATTAGGGAGTATTTAAGTCACCTATTGGACAAACTGGACATACCAAAAGTTGTGTACTTGCTATACTGGCCCAACTTTCACTCTTTGCAACACAGGTATACCTATGCAAAACTGATTTTAGAATGGACTTCCCCGCGAATTAGGTCAATAGTCATTATGTTCGTACGTACGCCATGCTATAGAGTGAAAGTTAACAATTGAAATGAGATAGGTACCGAAACAAATTAAGAAAAATTATTAAATAGGCAGTGGAAGTAGTGCTTGTATTGTATAACAGCGTATTGTATAATACAGAAGACGGTATAAACATATGACATTTGTGCAATCAGAACAACCTTCCCCATAAATACTATATTACAGAAAAATATTCCACGTTTAGGTAAGCATACATTTATTGGACACGAGTGAGACATCCTGTAAGTCGATTTATAATTGGAATTTATTGTTGAGAATGTAATATTGCTGTATATAGAATAAAAAATTATAGTATACTATACCTTGTTTCATACATCAAGTTCAGCATGTTGCTTTATGGTCAATCATAAATAAATCCTGCTTTTGTATTTCCAAGCACTAATTTCCTACTAATTACTGTTAACTGTTTTTGTTGCATATGTGTTATTAATAGGTTTTTAGTTTTACATTGTATTATTCTGTATATTATGAACGAATTTTTAGGAATGAATAAATGCGCTTTCACGTTTAGCTGTTTAGAAGAGTTTAAAAGAGAAATTAAAAATCAAAACTGTAGGTCAAGTATAGAACTTTTAAATAGTAAATAGTAATTGATAAGAATTAATTAAAAATATTTAAAAACTTTTTTAAAATTTGACAGAAAAATTGACAAAACGTGGTTTTCTAATTTATTCACTTAGAAACATTCACTTTCTTTCAATTTAGGTTAATAAATCGATGCACCAGGATATGAATAAAAGTTACACATTCTTATACACATGTGTTATAAGCAAACAAATAAATAAATGAATCAAAGGGAGGTTACACCATTTCATTAGTGTCTAATCAGAGCTACATATCATTCTTAACACATTGCAGGTCACATATATCTCTTTGTTTTATCAAAACACGTCAGTAGGCGTATTTTATTGATTTGATAATAGGGTGGTTTGGTTGATGATATACTAATCAGGGTTGGATTAAATTGATTTTCCCTCATTTTACTTTTTAATGTTTCAAAGCAGCAATTTAAAACTGAAAGATAATTTTCTAAATGTAAAATTAGGAAGAGTGGTGTGATGTTATAATGTTTGTGGAGCTACTTTAAAATAGCATCCACGTGTACAATTACAGATAAATCACAAAAGAAAAAAATTTAAAAGAAATTTTCATTTTATCGCATTTTAACAGTTTTACCTTTCTCACGACCAAATTGCTTTGGGTCAAACCAGATAAAACTGTTATAAAGTGGTCTAATATGTTACGCGAACAAATTTAAAAGGATTGTGGTTATCAGATAATGAAATTTTAAATGTAAAATGATTTTTTTAAACATGCTTTTTTAATATTTGTACCTAGTTAATTACGTATAGGTTTTCATTTTTGTAGTTTAAATAAATTCTCTTAAAATCTGGCGAGTTTTAATTAATGTGACATCAAATACTAGTTGCGGTTTAGTAATAATTTAAGCATGAAATATTAAAATTAATATACATAGTTAAATGTAATTTGAAATGTGTTTACTTTATAGATAATACGAATTTAATATAAACGTTATTATTATTGTTCCAAGAAATATTTTAATTTTATTTATTATTTTATTGCTAAATAGTTTCATTATATCGCAGGTATTTGCTTTATGGTGGTTGTGGTAAAATTGTTTAATCGACCACTAAATACATCTACATCGTATAAAATAAAGTCTCCGCTAGGCATCTGTCTGTCTGTTCGTTGCGGCTAATCTAGAGAATCACTAAATGAATTTTAATGCAGTTTTCATTATTATATATACAGCATCTCTCGAGGAAGGTTTTTTGTGTGTGAAACATTAATCGTTGATAAAAGTAAGCCCAGCAGATTTTAATGAAAGAAGTCAACGAAAAACGGCCGTACGAGCGCTTTCTTTGCTTATGCTACCGAAACCATTAAAGATGTGTGAAATAATTATTGAGCATAAAAAGTTCTACAAAAAAACCGCGATCCTTATCTTTAAAGGATAACCTGCAATAACCGCTTTTATGTTACAGTTTGCAGGAAACAATTAACGTAAGCCGAGGCGGTTGATTAGTTTAAATAGAATTAAGAAACAGGTAACAACTAATCAATCTGTAGTTTAATAACATAATCCCGAGAGTAGCTTTATATGTGTAATTACTATAATAAACGTTACCTTTTAATAATGTATGTATATACAAGGTGTTCCGTATGGTTATGTTCAAACTTCGGGAGTGTAAATTTTTGAAGGGTATCCCTGATTCAAGAAAAACCTGCCTAGAACCGCAACCTAGATCTAGATCTTGCCCAATTAAACAAACAAACTCATTAGCACCTAGTTGGAAGATGTAACGTTAATAATATGAAGGGACTTCAAATGGATAGTGCGCCACCACATTTCGGAATTGCCTTCCAGAATTTTGTAAATATCAATTACCTAAGGTGGATTGGTCGTGGTGGACCGGTTGCATGGCCAGATAGATCTTCGGATCATAATTCCCTTGATCTCTGGGCTGACATAAAAGACAAAGTATATGTACAAGTTTCAAACACCTGAGAAGAATTATGTGCGCATTCCTGCAGAAAAAATACACGAAAACAAGCGGAAAATTAGACGAGTCACTCTATCAGTCGGCATGCGAGTACAAGCATGTAGATAAGCAGGGGGAGAAGCGTATTTTGAAAATTAATTAAACATTAAATTTAAGTTAGTCACTCATTCATTCATTTTGTTTGTTGATCTTCAAAAAACTAATTTTTACTTTGCAAAATAATTTCATAGCCCTGTATCTTCGAAGCAATAAAAATTTACCTACCACTTTTATGTTTTTACGTAATAAATGTAAGCAATAAAGAAAATAGAACAAAAATAGACTACCCTATAGATGCGTATGTCCGATATATATATATATATATATATATATATATATATATATATATATATATATATATATATATATATATATATATATATATATATATATATATATATATATATATATATATATATATATATATATATATATATACGTAAATAGCAACACATCCGAGACCCACGATACGGAACAGACAACCCGAGACCCGAGCGAAAAAATTATTTTAAAACTGTGTATTTTGGTGTTTTGGGATGTATTTATTGGTCTTAGGAATTATTTAGTCTGAGGGGTAAAAATTTTCAAAAAGTAATATTTATGACAGACTTCCGAGACCCTTTGAAGTGCAACGAACATGCGAGACCCGTAATATTAAAAATATACGTTCATCGTCACATAAGAGTCCCTTCGACGTTGCCAATATGACACTATAGTAAACCTGGTGTTCTCAGTGAGGTTAACGGAATATTCCGAAGTAAAGAAATGTGTTTTCAATTTGTCACGGATCTTTACGCACACTTCTCACACGTGGTTATTTTTCTCTAGTTATTTTAAATGGATACCCGCTCGAAGTAAATACTTAAAATGGATTTGAGCCAAAAAATTAAAAGTATTTAATGTAGCCATTTTAGATAATATTTTACCTTAAAAGTAGAGTAGAAAATAAGGCAATTAGTTTGTCATTTAATTTATCCTACTATTGCCTTATGTGAGTATGAAATGCTTTTAAAAAGGTTTCTAGTGCAAATAAAAAACATTTGGAATTACCTCTTTTATCAAAAATGATTTATCCAACCTACAAGATTATCTTCTGAAACTGTCATACAAAAAAAAAATCTAATAGCAATAATCCTGCCTCGGATACTTATATTAGAATTTCGACACGAATGAAAGAGTAATTAGGTACTCCGAGAACTGGAAACGTCAACTAATTGTAAGCCTGGTGATTTCTACGAATTTGGGGATAATGATAATGTTAAAACGTATGCAACACTGAACCCAGTTAGTTTACATCTGAGATTTTACAAAAAGCAAGTATTGCTCTTTGACTTGTATTAAAGTTAAGTTTTTTAAACAAATGTCAGTTTTATTATTTGTAAATTTGAAAAAGATGTTTCCAGTTCTCTATCAAGTCGCAGTGCACATGAGGTGTTAGCTAATGCGCGATTATTAACGCACGTTATTGACTACATATCATTGCATAAGACAAGTATACATTCAAATGCGCGTAAATTTTAGTTGATGCGCGTTGCAACGAGATTCCCCATTCTATCGCGCAATTTACGCATAGCGAGGTACACGAAATTGCATTGGACCGTATACATGGTCACGCGTTTTTGCGTGGGAGAATGCTAGGAACTAAAAAAATTCCCTTTTTGAAGATATTTCTTACTTTATAAAGTATAAAAGGACATTTTTCACAAAAATTCTATAAAAGAAGGGTGAATTCTTATTAAACAAAAAATAATCAAAAATAATGTCATTGTCTACGTAAAAAATAAGTCATCGGACAAGATAAGAACACCAGACACGTTATAATGTTAATATTATTATGTAAATTGTTAAATATGTTTATCAATTACTTTTTAGTTGCACTATTTTCAACTCAGCGTTTTAATTTTTGTTTAAATGTTAATAAAACAAAAATCAGCGCATATAAATTATGTACTTGTTCAGAATTACATCTTACAACGTATTTTACACTTTTATTATGTATTTGTAGTATTATAAATGAAAATCATTATATGTAGTACGGATGAAAAACTCATTATTTTATATGAGGGGGACTAGAAGCCAAGGGGTATAAGTGCAATGTAACATGTTAGATAATCAGAGCTAAATTTTGATAATTCTTGTAATTAAAGTATGTTATTTAATTAGTTTGTTATTATATTTTACCTTTGCTTATACTGTTTTGTACTTCTCTCTAAAATATGAGATCATTTTATTCATTGTTAATGTCTTCTATCAGTATTTTCTTAGCATGTGTTTGCATTTGTACCCCTTGTATTCCAAACATGTCTGCTTAGTCAATAAAAAACCAGGGTACAAGTGCAAAATATTTTATTTCATATCTAAATAATAGTATATTTACTTAAAATACTTTTCTATGTATTTTCGGATGATGTGAAAGGATGCTCCATTCTAAAATTCAACCACTCACTGCATAGATCTGATTCCAGTGACCATGTTTTTGGAAAACAGTTTAAAGACATCTAAGCTAATAAAATCCTCATCATTCATTATAACCACAGTGAACTTTTGGCTATTTTTAGCTACAAAGCGGTATCAAAATTTAAGTTGCACTATTTACTCGAGCTTTATAGAAGCGGCACAACGGCGCTTAGAACTATCATAACATAGTTTGTTGTTTACCTGTTAACTGAGTGTTAAACATTTGAACATTAGTTTGAACATAACGGGCATTCAAAATGGCCTGATAGCTTGAAACTCTTCCCACTTAAACCTTCTAAAATCTTTTTGAATCTAAGAAATCCATCATAGAGTGTCAGCTGTGCATGGAAATGATGTCATGTCGCGATAGGCAATTAGAAAGTGGTGCAAGCAATTGGAAGAAGGGCATACCAATCTGACCGTTGCAGTAGGCAGAGGCAGGCCATCAACTTCCACGATTCCTGATTAAATCGTGCATATTGAAGAGTTCACTTCGAATGCAACGCAAGATATAGATTAATGAAATTGGTGGTTTCGCGGTTTGCGTACTTGGAGTTTTAAGTCTCCGCAGCATTTTGAATGTCTGTTAAGTTCAGACTACGCACTGGGACTGTTTGATATTCTTTAATATATTTAAAACATGTAGGCAACAAACTATATAGTGATGGTTCTTACCCATTGTGCCATCATATAACACTTCGGTAAATAGTATTGGGTGCAACGTAATTTTGGTTTCTCCTCGTACGACGTTAGACCAAGATTGTCGAATGTAGATATCTCTAAATAACCTTTTTTTTGTTGCTTTAATAAGACCAAAGTTCTGGCCACATTGTTGTTCTTTGTCATGAATGTCATTTTTGTTGCAATTGTTTTTTATTCGCACTCGCAAAATGATCAGATTGCAACTAAAACAAGTAAAAAATCTTAAACATTCAAAACACTACAAACTCCTTTGTTGCTCGTGATATACAAATAATGCAATAACACAATCTTAAAAGCGTTAACATACATTATGGTTCACACGACTAACTCAAAAGCACACTTTTGGAGCACAAAGGATGCAAGATTCCAATTATTATAAGCGATTTTCTAAATAGTCAAACTTTTACCTACTATATCTCAACATCTGTCCAGTTACTGTGAATTTCCCTTGGTACATAGGTAGGTGTGTATTTTACTTCAATACATAACTCTATTTGACAAAAAACGTCACTTGTACCACTTGGCTTCTAGGTCCCTCATATAGGTTTATTATTGATATGCACTAAACAATCGTCAAATGTATAAAGATCTAGAAAACATACTGTTTAAATTGTGGTTGATTGGTCCGAGAATGTACTTATGTACTAGTACTACAATAGCAAAATTGTACTGAATTTGTACAAATGTACTAAAACGGTAACGCTGACTAATATAATTTGTGAATCATGATACTGACGGCTCGACGATGCTGCGTTAAGCGCTTGCTTGTTTAGATTGAGTGTTTTACCTAACGCGCGATTAACGCGGCGCGTTAATTGATTGCATGATCTGTACTGCCTTAAGAATAAATTAAAGATTTATGCGATAGAAGACGAAGTTTTAAATAAAAAAATAGACAAACAAATTAATGATATTGCAAGATAAATTTATGCCAAACATGAACTATGTATAATTTTATTTAATAACTGTCATTCTCAGAGGTTCACACTGGTAGTTTTTCGAGTCGCAGATTACGAATCTGAAATTATTTTTGAAAATTTTGGTTTTAATTTTTTACTTTGGCATTACCATTACATAAAACAAACAACTTTCCATCTTCTGAACGTTCGTGATTATTTAAAAACTACGTAGTAATGACGATTTTACTAACAAAGGCCAAGATAGTCCGAGAATGATGTCTTTTGCTCAAACAAAATTCAACAGTCTTTTTTCACAGAACTTTATTAAGTACATATGTGTTGTTTTATGTTTTAGTTATTTAAAAAATGTTTACTAAATGCAAATGGAAGTGTAGTTTTCTTATTATGTTACGTACATTCAGTAATTAAATTTAAGTTTGTCTTATAATATTAAGTAGGTTCTAATGAACTTCCAAAGTGTTCAAAGAATATTAATGCAAAGCAGAAGAGTTTTATGTTAAACATAAAACTCTTTTTCTTTACGTTATTAAGACGTTTTATTATTATATATCATAAAGATTCAGTACAAAAAACTTACAAAATACTACAATATAGTATTATAATTATTGTGGTTGCCCTTGTCTCAGTGTTTAAGCTATTTGCAAATACGTTTACCCTTTAAACTTGAAGATAGTTTTGTTTAAGTCATATATTGTTTTTAATACTCAATAAAACGATTTTCAACTTTTTACAGTAGCTGACAAAAACTCTGCTGTTATAAAATCAGGTAGTAGTTGCTACCCCCTTAAAATGCCTACCCTATACGTATTTATAGGTACTTAAAGTAAAGATTTATGACCATTGTACAATTTCTCTGGATAGGTTTAAAATTCATTTACAATAGAGCCTGTGAACCCCAACGAAATGTAGTGTTAAAAATTTATTATTCTATCAATTAATACTAAATAAGAAGGAAATATATTCCAATACGTTTTTTCTTTATTAAATTTTTACACAGTTTATAAATAGTAGATGTTTCTAATAATCAAGAAGTATTGATATCAACTTGTATTAAAGTTAAACTTTTTAAACCGATGTCAGCTTTACTATTTATAAATTAATAAAAAAATCTTCCTTTAAAAATGTCAAAATAAGGTAATAATAGTTAGTAATAATACTTTCCCCAAAAGCTACCTCAAAATATTCGCAAGCAGTTTGCAAAAAAGCAAAGTGGACATAAGAAGAGAAGAGATGTTGGCCAAAACATTTTAAAAACCTTATTCAGACTTATTGTAATAAGGTGCCCAACAAGAAGGATGTAGAAATCAAAAGAAGAAACACATTTTAAAAATGTTAATTAGATACCAATAACACATTTATATACAATCAATACTGTACTTTCAGTTAAAATTAACAATTATTTTGTTATTTGTATTCTAATACGTTCAGTTTAATTTTTATTGTTCAGTAAAACCTTCACTTTCAATAAAATGTTTATTTCAAAAATAGTATATCATGCTAGCAAGCATAGTATATTAAATATTAAAGTATAATAATATGATTATCTCAGAACAAGAAGATAATAGTAAAAGTTTTTTTAAAATGCAACAGTTTTATTTTTAAAGATAAAAATATCTTTTAAAACTTTTTATAACTTATTAAAAAATAATTTTTAAAATTGCTTATTTTTATAGCATAAAAAACCAGTTGGAGAATTTGGTGTGAAATGAAAGATACATTTTAGTATAAGTTAGTAAACTATAAAATATCAATTTAGTAAACAAAATAAAACATTTTTATTTTATTAGCATAAAACAGACACAACAAATACAAATTGCAAAAACATAATTTTTCCACAATGCTTCTCATTACAGAAAAAAGCCCGTAAAACCTTTAAACCCCTCTCTCGTACGAGAAACGTTTCTTTAAGGAATGTTCCTTCATAATAATTTGTAAGATCCAGTACGAAAAATATTTAAACACATAGCTGCCAAGTTTAAGGGACTCGCATATAACAGAAACGTAAGAATATTGATGTTAACACACCGGGTCTCGCATTTTATATACTGATTATATACTGATCTAGTGACGCGCCCTCTGCATAAAGAAAGTGTTAACTAAAAACCGTATAAGAGACGATATTTACCGTATTTCTGAGTCCCAAACAAAAATTTAAATTTAGGTGTTTGAGGATCAGGAGAACACAAAAAACCATATATACAGCCCTTGGAAATGCGAGACCCGAAAACGGGTCTCGCATGTGCAAAACGGGCCTCGCATAGTATGTTGCACATGGTGTATCAGGTCTCGCAAGTGCTGATTATACATATATATATATATATATATATATATATATATATATATATATATATATATATATATATATATCCCCCGTCCCCTCCCTCCCGCACAAGCTTATAGCTTCTGGGGCCTTGGTTTAGGTTATGGGTTGTAGTAGTTTTATATATATATATATATATATATATACATACATATATATATATATATATATATATATATATATATATATTTACCGCTAGTGTATAAAGTGAGGTCCGTATGAACAAAGTTCACGTTTCAAGTGAGGTCCGCAAACAAAGTGAGGACAAGTATACGGACCTCACTTTGAAATTCGATAATATTTCGTCTAGAGCTTTTCGAAGCTATAAGTTGGCGATACTGAAAAAATGGGCTGGACCTCAGATGTTGCCAAAATGGCTAGAATTATACAGATTAGTTCAAGGAGTTGACGCCTGGAGTCGCTGCGCCAGATGTATATTTTTCAGACGTATAATTTCTTGTGTGAAGCTTGTATGAATGATGCGCAAAGTGAGATCCGAACAAGTGGCAACGGTGAAAATGAAAGTTATACACTATTGATTTTAATTCTATTACAGAAGAGAACGGAAATACTCTAAATAGCCGATTTTATTTCTTACGAGCGGAAATCGGTTTAGAAAAGTTGTATTATTGTGCTGTTACAAAATTTAAAACGATAGGGAAATATTTAGATTTAATTTCATAACGTCTGATTATTTGTAATTAGGCAATAAAACTAAAATACATTGTAAAAGAGATTAATAAATCTTCGAGGACTTGCAGCCTTTTTATTTTTTGTATTAATTAAGAATAAAATTTTTTTTTTCGAATGACATTTCGCCTAATCAAGATTAGGCTTTTTCTAGTCTTTAATAGTATATTAAGGGCTTAATTGAGTGTCTTAGAGCCCGTGCAGTCACCTGAAGCGAAAACCGAAGGCGCTAAGATGATAAAGGGCTCTAAAACACTAATTAAGCCCGAAATGCGTACGTTAAATGTGCGGTCTAAGTTTAAATTAAGTTTAATTTAAAATAAAAATATTTTTAAAAGTCCTAAACTTCAAGTAGGTAGGTGCTATGGTCTATAATTATTCTTATTACTATGGAGACGTCGTAAACAAAAGTAGTAGAAGGGGGTGTTCTAATTTAGCGATTTACGCTCTAGAAACAGTCCGCAAAATAGGTCATAATCATGTCATAATCGCCCGAGCGGACATAATGTGTATTATATATCCAGGGACTAAAATGCATTTTTTTAAATTATTAATTAACACTTAGAAAACACTTTACTCCAGTAGTATATACGCTATTTTTTGCACGTCCTAAAGGACTTAATCGCAAAAATTCAAAATTTCGAAAATTTAGTTACATGTCATTCGGACAATTGCCAAAATCACATATTTTCCGGATAATAAATCCTAACATGTACCGCGATTACTTTTTTTTTGTTGTTTACTTGTTGTTGTTGTCAAGGAAACACTTTACTCCCTCAGGGAGTAAAAGTGCTACTTTACTCCCTCTTTTGGGAGACTAAAGTAGAGCCTTATATATCGTACGTGCAAAAAATAATAAAAGAGCATTCTTAAAACTATAATTCATCAAATAAAGACGAATAAACGCAACACAAAGATGAAAATTCAATTTAAGGAAGAAAAAAAGTTATATGAAATGACACAAATCTTTTTGACGTTTTTCTAGAAGTAAATTTTTCAATTTTGTTTTATAAAGAAGAAAACAAACATTAAAGAAATGTCCAAAATTTTAGATTCTATGCAAATCTTTAAATGGAAATAGCAATTGTCATGAACAAATAAACAAATGAAATTTTGTTTTTGTTTGTTTTTGGGCGAGGAATCAGGATGGCGGAGCATCCTTCGTACCTTATGGCACCGATTGCTATGATAATTTGGCCGACCCTACTAGAATTTAGCGGAATATGGGGGAATTCCACCCCAAGTAGGGATTTTTAACTTGCCAAACATCGCATTGACACGGGACCTACAGTTTTACTTCCTATCCGAGAAGAAGGCATGTTTTTAATTTTTCTCCGCTATTAAAAATTACCAGCTCAGCCGGGGATCGAACCTGCGATCCTTGGATTATGAAGCAAACATGCAAACCACTAATCCACCGAGGCTGGCAAGTTTGTTTGTATTATTGCTTTTAGAAAGGAAAGTTAGACGCAACATACTGTGCAGACTATTTTTCTGCATTTAATACACCCAATAATTAAATAAGTCATTTATTAAATTCATTGAAAAAAAATTTCATTACAGATTTAATCTTTAAATTGAAATAGTAATCATTATAATAATAATAATTATTAGTACAACCCATAACCTAAATCAAGGCCCCAGAAGCTATAAGCTTGTGCGGGAGGGAGGGGGCGATTATTATTATGTAGGCCCAATGTGCGGCTGCAGCCGACTTATAGATGGAACAGCGCAAATCCCACATTTGTTACAGCTAAGGAAAACTGCAGAAAACCTTAACCAGATCTGCCAGCGCCGGGAGTCGAACCGGGCCGCTTGGGTGAAAGTCCGGCACGCCAGGCATTACACTACCAAGGCTGTATTATGAACAAATAAATAACGGTAGGTAACCCAAAATAGTATATTATGCAACAAATGAATGATGATGTTCGAGTTGCATACACTATTTTTTTCTTGGACCGTTGCTGATTTGTTACTTCCAAGTGGAATTCTGTTATAAGTTGTAACCTCAAACTGGTCACCGGGTGACGATCAGATGAGGGCTTTCCTACACAACTACTAAATGTTTTCAACTTTCATTGTATTATAAAAGCTCGCAATGAATTTAATTCTTACTTCTCAAGGCAGGCTTATAAAAATTGATAACTATAAGACCAAATATTACAATCAAAATGTCTCTTTTTAAATTAATATTTAATAAAACTAACAATAAGAATAATTTATTAGAACAGATTTAGAATATCAATTATATTTATTATTCACTATGTGATGATGGATGATGAGGTCGTTCCCAACTTTATAGTAGAGTAAATTTTTGCATTAAGTTCTTATTTTTTACTATCTAAAGATAGCGACTTGAAATCTTTTATAATGCCTTCAGTACTGGACCAATATAAAATGTAATCTGTTTAAAATGGGGACACGCCCCCTCGGGGGGTTGAAACCCCCATTTTACACTCCCAATTTAATAACTCGGGAAGTTTTCCATCAACTTGAGCGAAATTCATGTTGGGGGGTTTTTGGGGTTGCTGATTATGAATTCAATGAGAAAATTAAGAAATTTATATATATTTATACATATATATTTTTAAATATAGTTTATTTAGTAGGTACTTTTTTATTATTTTATTATTATGTGGTGAACAATTTATAAATATGACTGATGACATAATGCAACACTATCATTCAAAAAATTAAAAAGTATTTTATATTGGTACAATACGAGGGTTGCGCTGAAAATTGTTATTTATAAAGAGAACGTTGCATTTTTTAACAAAAAATCTTTATTGTTTTTCAAAATAATCTCCATTCAGACTAATACACTTGTGCATTCTTTGAAACCACTTTTTAAACATTCGGAAAATTCATTTTCTGAAAGGTCCTCAAAAATTCTTTGAAATTCTGTAACTGCTGCATCTGCGTTGGGAAATCTTTTACTTCGCATCATTTTTTTAACAGTTGGAAACAAAAAAAGTCGCACGGCGCCAGATCTGGGCTATACGGAGGATGAGTTATCAATTGAACTTCCGTATCTTTCAAAAAATCCAATGTTCTGGCAGCAGTGTGGGAAGATGCATTGTCATGATGGACTAAGATGTTACGCAAACCGGTCCTTTGGCGACCTGCCTGTAATTTTGCAAACATCTGTGGTAAAGCCACTTTGCAGTACCATTCAGAATTAACAGTTCTGCGATCTTCAAGTGGAATAACAGCAACAGGACCACATCGGCGGAAAAAACAGCAATCATTTTCTTATTGAAGCTTCTGCCACGAATTACTTTTGTGGGCAAGTCTTCATCTTCGAATACCCAAACACTAGACTGCTGTTTAGTTTCAGGGTCGTAACTGTATACCCAAGATTCGTCACTAGTTACAATGTGTGCCACTTGCCTGGAAGCTCCTCCGTCAAATTTTTGCAACATAAATTTACACCAGTCTATTCGAGCCTGTTTTTGACTTTCTGAAAGCAAATGCGGTATCCAACGGCTTGCTAGCTTTCTTACACCAAGATGTTTATGCCAAATGGTATTCACCGCCGAGGATCCAATCTTCACTTCCTCCTGAATCTCCCTATAAGTAATATTTCGATTGGAATGAATCAAGCTTGCCACACGATCAACATTTTCTGAACAGGCAGCTCCTGCAGGTCTTGCTTCGTCTTCTAGCAGTTCTCGCCCTCGTCGAAATTCTCGGAACCAATGACTAACAGTGGATAATGGAGGGGCAGCATCGCCAAAAGCTGCTATCAAATTTTCATGGCTTTGCTGGTATCCTAACTGTCTTTTATAGTCGTAGAAAATCATAGCTCTAAGGGCAGTTCGCGGAATGCTCATCTTAACTGAATTAAAAATGCACAACTACTTATCTTACAAAATTAACTACGTTTCACAAGGAAATCGGAACGTTTGACAATTGTGGGTAACAAATGTCAACTAATGCGACATTCAATTGTTGCAATTGTTTCTAGCCAATTGAGCTTCCATGGCCTGTTACTAACTATTAACAGAGCATCCCTTATATCAATACTTTGCTGGAACTTTTCGATCCTAAATTTATGATATTGTGACGGTAGAAATTCCTTGATAGAAGCTCTTTCAGATCAGCAAGTGTATGTATATGTTGTATTATTAGCAACTACATGTTTCACTTGTGCCTATACCAATTCTATTGTAGTTAAATAAAATATCCTTGGTTGAAATGACCTTACCATAAAGCCAATCGATACTGCCACTTTTTCAAACTTTGTGTTGGCGATTTCTCAGATAATAGATTAAGGTACGAGTTGCATACAAAGCTTTATGTTGGACTGCTATAATTAGTCTAATCAATTTAGAAAAAATAGCGGAAAGTTGAGGTAAGTCCATGGATTTTTGCATACGGCTTCCTTGTGGGTTATTAAACCTTAAAAGTCAACACCTGTAGGTGGTGAGGTCGAAGAAATAATGAGGATAAACTACGCCCCCTACCGGTTTTGTCGTTTTTCTCGGAAACTATTAGGGTTATCGAGATAAAGGAGGTTAGGTAAGATAAAGCTTATTTAAATCCCTACCAAAAGTGTTCGAATTTTTTTTCGTACTTCGCCTTCTTTCTGTGTTATCGAAGAAAGGAAATATGTCATACACGGATCAGCAATTTGCACCAGTAAATTTGCTCAAGGAACTTTCTGGCGTAACTTTTTATGGTCCCCTATTGCCATGAAGTAGCTAAGAAAAATTCGTTCAGAACCGGACGCGATCGTGGTACAGTCATCCTTTATCTTAGCATCTCTTCGGCAAAATCCATCAGGCGATATTATCGATATTCTTGATAGCAGTCGGCTGAAAAATTCGTATTGGCAAGTTAATTTTAGAAGAGTACCTGCACTGCTGAATTTTTGAATCCAACCCAATACGTACAAGGTGTTTCGCCTCTTTTGAAATCATAATTTCCTTTATTTATAAGTTCTTGGTACTAAATCATTACGCCTTAAGGAGACTCAACGGTAAGTTTCAAGCAGTCTTTATGGAATGCTTCGTGTTTAGCTCTGATCAATCTTTTGCGAGAGTAACTGACGGATACACCACACTTTAACTAGTTGATGAATATGACCTTAGTCCAGCATTTCTGTCCAGGACAACTTAGTTTTAGCCCATGCTACTCGTCGTTTTGCAGATACTTGTCAGCATTAACTATGCTGTTTATGAACTAAAATCTTCTTAATCCTCTAGCTAACATACAGCCTCAAATCATTATGTCTTGAGGAAACTTAACATTAAGCAGTTCTAGTTTTACTCTCGCAAAAGAGTAATCAGAGCTAAACACGAAGCATTCCATAAATACTGCTTGAAACCTAATGTTAAGTTTCCTCAAGGCGTAATGATTTAGAGCTCTATGTCAGCTGGAGGATTAGTAAGATTTGAGTTCATAGACGGCACAGTTAATGCTGAAAAGTCATTCACACTAATTATTGGTTGGTTAAATTTAAATCGCAGATTCACATACAGTTCTAATGAACTGTATGTGCATTTAAAAAGCATTTAAAAAATAACTAGAGTTAAATATTAAAAATACCAAGAGCGATAATAATCCCCCTTCTTATATCTTTTTACACTTAAATATGGATTTTAATGCATTCTTTTTGGCCTAATAAATACCCTAAATATAGAATAACCACTTTTCTTTGCTACAAGCCAAGATCGGTTTAGGTAGGAAGATAAATACATATATTCTTTTTAACACGTAGCGTAAGGAAATTACAGACAAATTTTTAAATTTAATTAAAAAACGAGATGGAACTAACTCAGCATTTTAAATTAGGCGACAATATTTACTGATTTTCCTAGCATTTTCAGAATAATTAACATATTATACAGATTTACCTCTATAATTATTAGTGAAACTAATTTAACTGTTAATAATAATTAATTATTAGGAGTAATACATTTAGATTTTAAAGTAAAGTATGTGGTACTTAGCTATCAATTCACTAATCTGCCCCAGTAATAGCAGGCTGTTAATATTACTAGCACAATTACTATTAAAATGATGAGAAACACAAGAATCTTGATAGTTAAATCTAATCTTTCGTCTAAATTTAATTGATCTAAGCGGTCAAGCATTCGTTTAAACATTCTAGAAGGCAATGGAACAGCAAACAGGAAATAGTTAAGTTAGGGAGCCAGTAAATAGTCCAAATAGTCTGGAGAAATATTCTTACGAAGAAAACAGAACAGACATTTTTTATAGAAAAATTAATTATCTATCTATTTTATTTAAACAATTTTTTTGTTAAATTAATATTTTAAGAGTTATTACACTGTAATGTTTTCCTGTTTCAGTGAGATGTTAGCCGTTTGCGAATTATTTAGCAAAACTAATAAGTGAAAACTTTGCTGTGTAATAACTCTTAAAACATTAATTTGCAAGCAATTAAA
The DNA here is from genome assembly GCA_929113105.1 of Agrypnus murinus. Classification (NCBI taxonomy): domain Eukaryota; kingdom Metazoa; phylum Arthropoda; class Insecta; order Coleoptera; family Elateridae; genus Agrypnus; species Agrypnus murinus. The sequence continues at coordinate 116,186,585 of OV816023.1, read as the reverse complement.
AAATTGTTTTAATAAAAAAGATAGATAATTTATTTTTCTACAAAAAAGTCTGTTATATTTTTTTCGTAGAACCAACCGTTCTCGAGATATTTTCAAAAACTGGTTTATTAAAATGGCTACTGAAGCATACCCGTCTCCGCCACACCAAATTAGTTTTATACTGACGACCGACCAACTAACAAATTCCAATAATAGAATAGCATGCATTTTTGCTGATGATATTGAAAGCAAATGATGGCAACAGCGCCGGTCCTCATGTTATACTTAAAACCTGTGTATAATTTGATATTGGGGCTCACTTTGCCGATTAAATCGTATCTAATAATATGGTCCTCACGTCGTCAGTAGTATAGTGTAGCCTCACTTGGTATTATTATACACAGCAAATAAAACTTTTTTAAATTCAAAGAAATCTGTGTATATTTGCGAGATACATAACTAGAACAAGTAAACAAGTGATGACAAAAAAATTTGCAAAGCTGTGACCATTTATAAGGGTGGTCCTCATTAACTACGGTTCATGATATGTCCTCACTTTGATAAGTGGCCGTAAATATATATATATATATATATATATATATATATATATATATATATATATATATATATATATATTCATTTCTAGAAGCATTCTACTACGACATTTCAAATCGTTGAAATAGTTGATATACAATTGTTTTGGTGCAAACATAGGTTCATCCTGCCATGAGCAAAAGCGATTAATTTTGTTTTTTAAGTTTCTTGAAAGGTTATTTAATTGTTCAGTGTTGGCAGCGATCTGATTTTTCTACAAAGTCTTCTTTTTGCTATTTTCTTCTTTTTGATATTCGCAGTGAACTAGATTGGTCTTATAAATAATAATTTTTCTCGGGACTGTTTCATTGTATAATACCATTTAGCTTTTGATAAAATCAATCCAGGCTGCAGTACAATTGGTAGAAATCAGCATTTTTGTAATCGCATTTATTTTTTCTTTACTGTTCTTCTATCATGTTCTATCATCAACGAAATGTTTAGCGCCGGGTGAAAATTAAGACATATTTGGGAATCCTTTGTTCTAGAGGGAACAAATCCATATTTGGTTTGCTTTGGAATCAGAATTGGCCTTTTACTAATAAATGATTCTGTCAGATGTTTTCAATAGGTCGCGATACTGATAGTTAATAGATGTATTCTTAACTGTACTGATAAAATGGGAAGTGGATATGCATTTTTAAGTTTACTCGATTTGTCAGCTACGAGACATTGTTAAAAGACTAGAATATTATTTATTCACAAATTCATTGACAGAGCAGAAAATCACATTTGCACCAACATATAATAAAATATTTATTTATATTTCTCAGGTATGATATTTCTAAGGGAATTGAAAAGACGTCATGAAAGCCATCCGTACTAAATACAAGCCGCAAAGTTTTGAAGAGAAAACTGCGGTAATTTTGTCTTGTCACGAATTGTACCTCTGTTGGCATCTGTTAAACTTTGAACCTTTCATCGTGAAATTTTCCATTTATATTTCTTTGCATCGTATTTGTTTGTAGAATAGCTAACTTTTAGCGGTGACACCAAAATAATTATTTTTAAAGTTTAGTCTCTCATCCATTACCCCGTTTGTGTTGCTTTGTACAAGATTTGCTTACTTTTGCTCAAAATTTATAATAAGTTAATGTATTTTTGTTATACATCTTATTATACAAACAAGCAAATAAAGTGGCGTAAAATAAACTTAAAAATAGTAAAATACTTGCGAAAGTTATCTTTAATACGATTTAGATTATTACGAAGAAAGAAAAAGCTTTTCGTGCCTTACACTGAGAAAACTAGTCAGGTTAAAGTAACCAAAAATAAGTTGCAGCAACCTGAAAATATGTACAAATTTTGACAACAATACCTGCGTGTAATAGCCCAGGCAGTATAGGTTTTAACCCGGACATTTTAAGTGTAAAGCTGGATTTTGGTATATAGGTAGTACTTGATGTCCTTTATAACATATCAAAAGTCCCCATGCGTGGGACGCTTGCTTCCTTGGGGATAATGAAAAAACTACCCTTAAGATCGCATTTTAGGAAAAAGAGCGTAGTTCGCAAACTAATTGAGATAGCGATGTTATTTTTATCTTAAGATACGTAGAATATTATACCAAATCAGATGCAATTATCATATATTTCATTTAAGAATATCACCGCAAGAGGGAGAAAAAAATGGCTCAATTTTGCAACTAAACAAAGCATTACATGAAAATTTATTGCGATAACTTTTAACCGAGGTTCATGACCAAAAAAATGTTGATATAAATGTTGTAGGCCTATGTTTTCTGAACATAATGATATCATTACTTTCTTTTAAACATGGATAATAAGGTGTGTAATGTTTGATTGAATTCCGGACCGTCGGCCGACGTCGCTCCTTTAACTTACGGCGCACTCTGTATGAAGTATTATGTTCCACACGTGATTGTTAATGTGTTTATATTATATATATATATATATATATATATATATATATATATATATATATATATATATATATATTAAATAATATTTTGAATGCAAATTTTTCTTGACCTAACACTCCTAAATCCACAAAGAGGGGTAATTTTATTTAATTTTTTAGATACACATGCTTCTGTATAGTGCGCGTTCGTGTCAGCCTCCGTACATAGACCGCTCTTATTCAACTCCGTGTATATAATTTTGGCGAATAAAGCGTTCGAATACGCCTCCATCAACGTTGTCAAGTTTACAAGGTACAAAACTATGGTATTTATCACTATTCAGCAGATTCTGTTTATCAAGTCCATGTTTATGTCTGCTATAACTGCCGAGTTCGAGGACACCTGCTGAAAGTATGTCGTCAAACAAAACGAACCTTTAAATTTATACATATAAGATATTTCGGGATATAGTTATGTTAGAAACGAATTTGCAGATTGTAATAATGTAAATTTGTTTCATTTATATTCTACTGAAAGAAAAGAATTTATGTTTAATATTTTATTAAATAATATAATATCACACCTACAATTTTTTTGTATTTTTAAATAATTAACAGATGATAACAGATGATGAGTAGCTAGAATCATTTCAGAACTACATATCTAACGACAAAGTAGTTGAAAACAATTCAACTTTTTTTATTTTAAGTTTAAACATTTATTGTAAACAAAATTATAAGTTAAATTTAAAGCCAACCAATTTCTTTGCTTTTGCGTTCTCACAATATATGTACAAGTCCACATGAGAACGAGTTTTTTTAAAAAAATTTGTACACTGATCAGTAAAGAGAACAAAATAGCGACAATCACTTACGGAATCTACAGATATCGGTCCGCACAGGTCGCTGTGCACAAGTTCTCCAGGTTCACAACTTCTGACTTCACTTGATTTGTAACTTAAAACTAAAAAGTTATTACTGGCTACTAGGTCGACACTCGAAATTATCGCTGTCTAATAAACTCCTAATTTACAAAACTGTTATAAAACCAATATGGAGCTACAGAATCCAGCTTTGGGGCACTGCGTCGCACTCCAACATTGAAATTCTTGAACGCTTTCAATCGAAGATACTTCGTATAATCACTAACGCTCCCTATTATATCCCAAATAAAGAACTACGAAGAAGACTTGAATGTGACAACAGTTAAAGAAGAAATAGTGAAGTGCAGTGAGAAATATCTTCAGCGATTGGAAATAGATCCCAATCCTCTTGCATTACCTCTCCTTGACAATAGTGACCAAGTGCCTAGTCTGAAACGCTTTAAACCTTTGGACCTTCCTCACCGATTTTAAAACCGCGCTAGTGCATAATATATACAATTAAGTAATTGTAAGAAAACTCATAATAGAGAAACGGCAATGGGCGTTTACTCTACAAATAAATTATCACTGTAATTCTCATTTATCTTAAATCAGATTTGCTTATTGTTATCATCATAACAGATTGCAAATAAAAGGCTTATTAAAAAAAAACTTGATTTGTAGGGCATTTTGTGCTGTTTTCCATATTGACAGCCTTCACATATAAAATTAGTTTGTCCTGTATTAGTTACACCATCAACAGCATTATTTTTCACCATTTGTTCAATCGCTTTTATATTTATGTGCTCCAAGCGTTCATGCCATGTTTTTAGATCATTCTTTTCAGTTGCATTTACTTCTAGTGTTACAGAACAAAATAATAATTTGTAAATATTGTTATTTTCTCGAATGCCTACAGCTTTTAGCAGTTCATTTTCAAATATCTTTGCTGTATCACCCTGTTTGATGACTTTCATGCCCTTTTTGGTGATTGTACCTTCTGAAAACAAATTCTTTCTTAAGTCGGCTACATACCAAACTTCCTGTAAAATACTTTTCTTCCATACACCATTTATCCAACATTCTATTTAGACAGAACCTCTTCCTTTTACAGGATATTACAGGATGTTATTTAATTGTTCAGTGTTGCTAGCGATCTGATTTTTCTACAAAGTCTTCTTTTTGCTATTTTCTTCTTTTTGATATTCGCAGTGAACTAGATTGGTCTTATAAATAATAATTTTTCTCGGGACTGTTTCATTGTATAATACCATTTAGCTTTTGATAAAATCAATCCAGGCTGCAGTACAATTGGTAGAAATCAGCATTTTTGTAATCGCATTTATTTTTTCTTTACTGTTCTTCTATCATGTTCTATCATCAACGAAATGTTTAGCGCCGGGTGAAAATTAAGACATATTTGGGAATCCTTTGTTCTAGAGGGAACAAATCCACATTTGGTTTGCTTTGGAATCAGAATTGGCCTTTTACTAATAAATGATTCTGTCAGATGTTTTCAATAGGTCGCGATACTGATAGTTAATAGATGTATTCTTAACTGTACTGATAAAATGGGAAGTGGATATGCATTTTTAAGTTTACTCGATTTGTCAGCTACTAACTTACGAATTGTGCATTTCAAATCTTGTATATTTTTGTTACCTACGAGACATTGTTAAAAGACTAGAATATTATTCATTCACAAATTCATTGACAGAAAAGCAGAAAATCACATTTGCACCAACATATAATAAAATATTTATTTATATTTCTCAGGTATGATATTTCTAAGGGAATTGAAAAGACGTCATGAAAGCCATCCGTACTAAATACAAGCCGCAAAGTTTTGAAGAGAAAACTGCGGTAATTTTGTCTTGTCACGAATTGTACCTCTGTTGGCATCTGTTAAACTTTGAACCTTTCATCGTGAAATTTTCCATTTATATTTCTTTGCATCGTATTTGTTTGTAGAATAGCTAACTTTTAGCGGTGACACCAAAATAATTATTTTTAAAGTTTAGTCTCTCATCCATTACCCCGTTTGTGTTGCTTTGTACAAGATTTGCTTACTTTTGCTCAAAATTTATCATAAGTTAATGTATTTTTGTTATACATCTTATTATACAAACAAGCAAATAAAGTGGCGTAAAATAAACTTAAAAATAGTAAAATATTTGCGAAAGTTATCTTTAATACGATTTAGATTATTACGAAGAAAGAAAAAGCTTTTCGTGCCTTACACTGAGAAAACTAGTCAGGTTAAAGTAACCAAAAATAATTTGCAGCAACCTGAAAATATGTACAAATTTTGACAACAATACCTCTGTGTAATAGCCCAGGCAGTATAGGTTTTAACCCGGACATTTTAAGTGTAAAGCTGGATTTTGGTATATAGGTAGTACTTGATGTCCTTTATAAAATATCAAAAGTCCCCATGCGTGGGACGCTTGCTTCCTTGGGGGATAATGAAAAAACTACCCTTAAGATCGCATTTTAGGAAAAAGAGCGTAGTTCGCAAACTAATTGAGATAGCGATGTTATTTTTATCTTAAGATACGTAGAATATTATACCAAATCAGATGCAATTATCATATATTTCATTTAAGAATATCACCGCAAGAGGGAGAAAAAAATGGCTCAATTTTGCAACTAAACAAAGCATTACATGAAAATTTATTGCGATAACTTTTAACCGAGGTTCATGACCAAAAAAATGTTGATATAAATGTTGTAGGCCTATGTTTTCTGAACATAATGATATCATTACTTTCTTTTAAACATGGATAATAAGGTGTGTAATGTTTGATTGAATTCCGGACCGTCGGCCGACGTCGCTCCTTTAACTTACGGCGCACTCTGTATGAAGTATTATGTTCCACACGTGATTGTTAATGTGTTTATATTATATATATATATATATATATATATATATATATATATATTTATATATATATATTTATATATTTATATATATATATATATATATAATTTTTCTTGACCTAACACTCCTAAATCCACAAAGAGGGGTAATTTTATTTAATTTTTTAGATACACATGCTTCTGTATAGTGCGCGTTCGTGTCAGCCTCCGTACATAGACCGCTCTTATTCAACTCCGTGTATATAATTTTGGCGAATAAAGCGTTCGAATACGCCTCCATCAACGTTGTCAAGTTTACAAGGTACAAAACTATGGTATTTATCACTATTCAGCAGATTCTGTTTATCAAGTCCATGTTTATGTCTGCTATAACTGCCGAGTTCGAGGACACCTGCTGAAAGTATGTCGTCAAACAAAACGAACCTTTAAATTTATACATATAAGATATTTCGGGATATAGTTATGTTAGAAACGAATTTGCAGATTGTAATAATGTAAATTTGTTTCATTTATATTCTACTGAAAGAAAAGAATTTATGTTTAATATTTTATTAAATAATATAATATCACACCTACAATTTTTTTGTATTTTTAAATAATTAACAGATGATAACAGATGATGAGTAGCTAGAATCATTTCAGAACTACATATCTAACGACAAAGTAGTTGAAAACAATTCAACTTTTTTTATTTTAAGTTTAAACATTTATTGTAAACAAAATTATAAGTTAAATTTAAAGCCAACCAATTTCTTTGCTTTTGCGTTCTCACAATATATGTACAAGTCCACATGAGAACGAGTTTTTTTAAAAAAATTTGTACACTGATCAGTAAAGAGAACAAAATAGCGACAATCACTTACGGAATCTACAGATATCGGTCCGCACAGGTCGCTGTGCACAAGTTCTCCAGGTTCACAACTTCTGACTTCACTTGATTTGTAACTTAAAACTAAAAAGTTATTACTGGCTACTAGGTCGACACTCGAAATTATCGCTGTCTAATAAACTCCTAATTTACAAAACTGTTATAAAACCAATATGGAGCTACAGAATCCAGCTTTGGGGCACTGCGTCGCACTCCAACATTGAAATTCTTGAACGCTTTCAATCGAAGATACTTCGTATAATCACTAACGCTCCCTATTATATCCCAAATAAAGAACTACGAAGAAGACTTGAATGTGACAACAGTTAAAGAAGAAATAGTGAAGTGCAGTGAGAAATATCTTCAGCGATTGGAAATAGATCCCAATCCTCTTGCATTACCTCTCCTTGACAATAGTGACCAAGTGCCTAGTCTGAAACGCTTTAAACCTTTGGACCTTCCTCACCGATTTTAAAACCGCGCTAGTGCATAATATATACAATTAAGTAATTGTAAGAAAACTCATAATAGAGAAACGGCAATGGGCGTTTACTCTACAAATAAATTATCACTGTAATTCTCATTTATCTTAAATCAGATTTGCTTATTGTTATCATCATAACAGATTGCAAATAAAAGGCTTATTAAAAAAAAACTTGATTTGTAGGGCATTTTGTGCTGTTTTCCATATTGACAGCCTTCACATATAAAATTAGTTTGTCCTGTATTAGTTACACCATCAACAGCATTATTTTTCACCATTTGTTCAATCGCTTTTATATTTATGTGCTCCAAGCGTTCATGCCATGTTTTTAGATCATTCTTTTCAGTTGCATTTACTTCTAGTGTTACAGAACAAAATAATAATTTGTAAATATTGTTATTTTCTCGAATGCCTACAGCTTTTAGCAGTTCATTTTCAAATATCTTTGCTGTATCACCCTGTTTGATGACTTTCATGCCCTTTTTGGTGATTGTACCTTCTGAAAACAAATTCTTTCTTAAGTCGGCTACATACCAAACTTCCTGTAAAATACTTTTCTTCCATACACCATTTATCCAACATTCTATTTAGACAGAACCTCTTCCTTTTACAGGATTGTTTCCCAGTTTTACAGAAGAATAATCACCCACAAAATTTGTAAGTAGTTCTCTTCTGCAAGTTATATGTGCCGAAGCATCACTATCTAATACCCATGTTTCGGTATCTACTACACTCTTGGCCACATTTCTGTCATCGTCCACGTTGAACGCTGAATAATTTCCGTTACTTTCTTTTCTCTGAAATCTTTTATTCTGTTGGTGAGCTGTCTTCTTCCACTGCCTTCGAGCTCTGCATTCGTTTGCATAGTGCCCTTTTTTCCTGCAATTGAAACACGCTATCTTGAATCTGTTTGAATTTTCAGAATACCTTTTATTATTCCACTTTTTGTTGCCATTATTTTTTGTCGTTACAAATGCTTCTTCTGTTATCTCCATGACGGTTAGATTATTTTCTTCATCCACCAATCTTGCAACAAGATTTTTCAATGTCTGTTTCTCTTAAGCTAATGACAGCCATACTTGTCTAAAATTCCTATATTTGTGAGGTAATGTGACAATAATTTTTGTCACCACGGCAGTGTCACTTATCTGATCACCTGCTTCTTTGATTTGCTTAGATAAATTTTCTACTTTTGCCATGTGCTGAGCTATGGTATGTGTGGATGACATCTTGTACGAATGAAATTGTTCATGAGCTATCATTTTGCTATTTTCACTTTTTGTTGCATATATGCCCTCTAGTTTTTTAATCATTTCACTAGACGTCTCACAATTCTCAATCAGAGTTAATTGGTTTAAATACATTATATATAAGTTTTACTACAACATCATTTGACATATATTTTAGTAGTAGTTGTTTTTAAACAACCACCTTCTCGATATACATAAATAATGATTAATGAAATAAAGCATGGAATATATTCTTAACAGTTTTATTAAAATTTATTGGATGGGATTAAGCCTAATCTTTGAAACTTAGAATACAGGGTGAATATTTGGTTAATCTCTAAAGATTAGACCATCTAAGTGACCCTCAGCAACATTCATTACTCAGTGGAGTGAACCTTCATTTATTACAGCGACTTCTCTATAAATGCATGCCGTTAGTTCCTCAATGGTTTTAAGACGACTTACTTTCGCTTTCAAATAGCTTAGATTCTAGTTAGATCGATCGACCACACGGGCCACGGTACATATTCAAAACGTGAATTGATTTGGCCATTAAAATATTGTCTGAGGATGTTCATTGAATTTCCAGCTGTTTGAGTTGTCGCATTCTTCTGGAACAACAGGCCATTATTTAGTAATCTCCGTCTTCTTAATCCGGAAACAGCATAAGTTTTTAACATATGTGAGTAGAGTTGGAAGGTTACTGTAACGAAATGTCATTTCGTCTTTGAAATTAGTATTGACCTATAATTCAAAACGATCCTACACTATACCAAACAATCACTTTCGGGTTATGTAGGTTTTTTGTTAACGCTTGCCAATATTTTCTCCTGTTCAATGACTAAAATTTTGAAATGACGAAATCGGGCAGCATCAGATGTAGGCGGAAGAATTGCCAAATCGAACTCTGCGGTCACACGTTGTCGTGCAACTAATTTATTCATATTATAGTATCGCAATTCCTCCAGAGTGTTGCACCTGACTCTTTTCCACCATAAAGCCATAAAAAAATTTAATGTCAGCAGCAACCAGATCATTAAATATTTTTACTTCTTTGCGAAGTTCCTCAGACTTTTCCAAAAGTTTCCAAGCCGAAACTTTTCCCTTTTTGAACAGCGCAGAATTTGTGTCCATGCCAGTTATAGCATGAAGAAAAAGGAGTACGTTTTTCATATCTCTGATCTTTACAGACAATACAGAAATACAATTTCTGTTGCGAACCAGCATGAGCAATAACGATTGCTAACAAATCAGTATCTGTTCCCACAATACAGACAAGATATTCATCAACAGCCATATTAATAGCTAATCACGTCTATTCTGTAAGCAATCATATCAATTGTTACACTCCAATTGATTGTTATGGGACAACCATAACAAGCGATTTTGCAAAAGTGGTATTCTCTAAGCACTTTCTGTATCAATCGATTGCTATGTCATAACAATAAATTGAAGACTCATATCAATTGTTATCCGGTCGTTGTTATGTACTCACCTCAAAACTTTATTGTGTTTTATTATTACAAAAACATTACTATTTGTATAAAAATTCTTTTATGTCAGTAGAAAACCAATGCAGTTGTAAAATAAACCTCAAGAAAAGTAATTTTGCAAACGTTTATGTTAAAAACCGGTTCCTCTAACCTCTCTTTTTGGTAGTCGTGTTTTGTTAACAAGCAGGTAAATCTCAACACTACGAATGCCCAAGCGCCCGGCGGGTGCCGGGCCCGGCATGGATGCATGGCGTTACAAAATGTTTGTTTTGTTTAACCTCAACTAATATACGTATATATTTATAAAAACTAATACATCATGCATGCATGATGATAAATAAATGTTTTTACTATCTTTCCAACTGTCAACATCGTTCTTTTAGGCCGTAACTTGTTATTAGGATTAAAATAAATGACTATTAAGAAATACTTAGGAATATTTAACATATTCCTATCACATGTTGGTCGCAGTTTTCCCGTAATTAACAATTTACTTGTTGCTCATAAAATCTAATAACCAATTAAACTGTTTTTCACTAGTTTTCAGCAGCTTTTATATATTTACTACTCATTTTTAAAAAGTAGGGAATTCCCGCGGGTGTCAAACATATCAATATGTCGAGTTTCGCGAGACCGATAGTAGATGGCAACAGTGCGCGCATGCGCAGTTATCTCCGAAGTTCTCAACAAGTGGCATTTCAATTGCTACGTTTTCTCTTCAATCGACGCGTAACAATTGACGTTACAGAATACCAAAACCAGCTTGAATTGTTATGAGTTGACATCAATTCGTTTCTCTTCAATAATTGCTATGCGTAACAATTGATATGAAATGGTTTTTACAGAATACATGTCATTGTCACTGTAAGCGCAGCAGCATCAGCAACAACCTGAGTTACACTAATTCCAGAAGATTTTAGTTTTTCTGAAAGAAACTGAATTAATCGAGTTTTGTTCCTCGAATTCGCCAGAAATTCTGATTGTGAAGATGATTAACCATATTAAGTTCAAAAATTACATCGACAGATCGAGCTTTTGCACCTTCCCTTTTGATCTTGAAATTTTGTGCTACTAGTTTCATAGCCATCAGAAACTACTGCGCTCTGTGGGCTGTAGTTTGCCAAAACGTAACTTACGTAAGCAGAACAGATTTGATCAAACATCGCTAACCTTTGTCATGTAACCTTGTGTAGTAAATAACCACCATCAATAACAAATCTAGTTCCATTAAGGACAGAATCTTTACAAGGTATTTGCTTTGATATCAAATCTTGCAAGGCGGATTTTACAGTTTTTCTCATAGATATGCCATCAAAGAATGCTGAGGGCTTCGGGGCGAGCTCAAAAGACAGATACTCTTCAAATTCGGAGGCATATTGTAAAATGCATGTTAGCGGAACAAAGAGTTGATGAGTATTAACTGGAATATAATGGTCTCTGACTCTACTAGCCATTTTTTTTAAAAATGGCTATAATACAAATTTAGCTATTTTTCCCTCCATCTTTCGCTGATATTCTTATAATTAAATATATTACACTTGCATCTGATTTGGTATAATATTCTGCATATTTTAAGATAAAAATAAGAATAACTATCTCAGTTAAATCGCGACCTCGAATTTTTTTTAATGCGAGCTTAAGGGTAGTTTTTTCGTTTTGGAAACAAGGGTTCCACGCATGGGGACTTTTTATATGTTATAAATAACATAAAGTACTATCTATATACCTAAATCCAGCTTGCTACACCTATAATGTCCGGGCAAAAACCTATACTGGTATGCTAACAGTGAAGTGCTGCGTCCAGCCGCTTGATGCGGTATTCTTATATTAAACTATAAAATTCATAACTCGTAATCTAGACAACATATTGACTTGATTCCTTCACTAAAAATAATTATGAACCTTTCTGAACACATCTTCCGCGATATGTATACCAAAATTCCTAACAGAACGAGGTTTAGTAGCGGACTACTTTTTCACTACACAAAATTTACGTTCAATAATAATTTAAATATTTTCGCATTTGTTATATACAATTTATTATTTTTAGTAAACAGCGACATACTAAACACCTTATATTTATTGTGTTTAGAATTTGAATGTAATATCTTCAATAGTTTACGAAATATTAAGAGTTAAAGTTAAAATTTTTCGTTATCCCAAGGAAGCAAGCGTCCCACGCATGGGGACTTTTGATATGTTATAAAGGACACCAAATACTATCTATATACCAAAATTCAGCTTTACACCTAAAATCTCCGGGTTTTGTGATAAAAGATGCTATAATGCCTGGGCTATAATACGAACTGTATGATTTTAGTAAAATGTTTTTGGTTAAATTTACCCAATAAGGTTAAATCAATCACACTCCCACATGGTAGAAGCGAAAAATAGTTGAATTTACCATACCTGTTGGGTTATTTCAACCTTACTCCCTGGTTTGAAAAAATTCGTGTTATGTAGAGCATACACGGTGCTGAAATTTATGACATCAACAATGCAATAAATATTCGTATCGTATTTCTTTAAAAATATTCTCCTCGTGTGTATTAAAAGGAAAGAAATAATTATTGAGTTAATAATAAAAGGTCGACTAAAATCTCTTTCTTTAATTAGAAATATTTAGTATTATGCAGCCAATAATGTCTTTTATGGTGATAAAAAGGTTTTAATGAAATACGATATTATCTGGAACTCCAAACTGCTAAGCTATTTTAGTTTGACTTGTAAATTACTGTAGTACATGTAGATTTAACCCAAGTAAGGTATTGGCTTATTTTCCTAGAACCCGGGTAAAATGTATCAAAAACCGTTTAACTATAAACAGATAGTTCATTTACCAAATCAGTTGTTTATTCTGACCTTAGTTTTTAGTTAACGCTGCTAAAATTAGGTTAGAACAACAAAAAATCGGTCTACTATATATAGTCGGCACTTTATAGTTATCATTTTTCTCAGTGTAAAACTTTTAAATAAGTGTCTTATTTTCTATGCTTTCTTTCCACCCAAAGTGTCTATTCGAGAGAACGTTTCGGTCCAAAACTACATACTTCTACATTCGTGTTTCCGAAACCGATCCACTGTAAATAATTTTTGATATGTTGATTTCCAGGAAAAACAGGCCAAAAAGCGTATGGAGGAGGAAATATGTTTGCATACACATACTTCGCGTAACCTTCACCCCGCTACTCCTAGAGTCAACCCTTAGATGTCTTTAAATGGAAACCATGTAGATTTTTTAATTAGATTCTCTTTTATAAGTAGATTTTAAGAATGTATACTAGTTAGTGTCTAAAATGAATAGTATGCGAACTACAAATAATTTTGAAATTGCAGTTTCACTGTAATACTACATAAACAATAATAATCGTTTACTAATACAACGTATGCTGTCAACACAGGAGTCATCGTTTAAAAAGTGATGTATAAAAATTAATCTTGTTTATTGTTTCCAGCCTTATTTTGTGGAACTCCATAATCATGAAATAAATAAAGATTATTAAAAGTTTCACAGTTTTATTAAAATACAACCTGACAATATTGTTTCGACAGCTATGCTGTCATTATCAAAGGTAATATAATTATAAACAAACACGTCGCTAAGGTAGATACAAAATAGGTAACTAGATAAAATAATAATAATAATCAGAATTAAATATCTAATACTTCCAGTAACGGAGAATTACTGAGCTCAAGTTGTTCATTCATTAAAGGTACCCTGAGTTTGTGTTTGTATATCTCAAAGGCTTCTAAAATGTCTAATTTGCGTTTCTTATTACAAAAATGTAGGAATTTAATATTATTTTGAGGAGTCATTGTGTGATTTTGTTCTAAAAGGTGTTCGGTGTAATTCGATTTTTCAGGATGTTTATTTTTGTAATGACGTACGTGTTCTTTATATCTTATGTCAAAATTTCGAAGTGTTTGTCCATTATATACCGAACTACAAAAAGAACAATTTAAACGGTAAATGCCCGATTTCATGATATCATGTGTTCTGTCTTTAGCATTAAATAAAAATGAAAAAGTGTTAGTGTTGGTTTTAAATGTTATTTTATAATTGTTGGTTTTTCTTAGTATATGTGCAATTTTTTCTGATATTTTGCCAAAATATGGTATAGATATGTAATTTGTGTCTTCTGTTTGATTGTCAATGGGATATATTCTTTTGATAGCTAACCTATAATCTTTTTGTTTAATTAAAGTGTCAATCATGTTCGGATTATAATGATTTGCATGTGCTAGTTGTTTAATGGTTGATATCTCTTTGCTAAAATCTGATTTTGTTAGTGGAATAGGTAAAGCTCTGTGTAATAATGATCTGTAGGCTGCTATTTTATGTGTATTATGGTGACAAGATTCATTTGGTATTGTTATGTCTGTTTGTGTTGGTTTTCTGTATATGGAAAATTCAAATAGATTGTCTGCGTTAATCTTGATATTTAAGTCTAGAAAGTTTATAGCCCTGTTTTGTTCTGTTTCTAGTGTAAATTTTATATTAGGGTGGATACTGTTTATAAGAATTAAAAATTCATTGATAACCTCAAAAGAACTGTCAAAACAAGCTAAAATGTCATCAACATAACGAAACCAGAAGATAATGTGTTTAGAGAGGTTTAATTCAAATATTCGATCTTCAAACTTGTCCATAAATATGTCATCTAATAGAGGACTTAGAGAATTACCCATAGGTAAACCATCCTTTTGTAAATAAATTATGTTCTTAAAAGTGAAATAATTTTGACTTTTACATTATTATTACTTATACTTATGATTGACACTTTAATTAAACAAAAAGATTATAGGTTAGCTATCAAAAGAATATATCCCATTGACAATCAAACAGAAGACACAAATTACATATCTATACCATATTTTGGCAAAATATCAGAAAAAATTGCACATATACTAAGAAAAACCAACAATTATAAAATAACATTTAAAACCAACACTAACACTTTTTCATTTTTATTTAATGCTAAAGACAGAACACATGATATCATGAAATCGGGCATTTACCGTTTAAATTGTTCTTTTTGTAGTTCGGTATATATTGGACAAACACTTCAAAATTTTGACATAAGATATAAAGAACACGTACGTCATTACAAAAATAAACATCCTGAAAAATCGAATTACACCAAACACCTTTTAGAACAAAATCACACAATGACTCCTCAAAATAATATTAAATTCCTACATTTTTGTAATAAGAAACGCAAATTAGACATTTTAGAAGCCTTTGAGATATACAAACACAAACTCAGGGTACCTTTAATGAATGAACAACTTGAGCTCAGTAATTCTCCGTTACTGGAAGTATTAGATATTTAATTCTGATTATTATTATTATTTTATCTAGTTACCTATTTTGTATCTACCTTAGCGACGTGTTTGTTTATAATTATATTACCTTTGATAATGACAGCATAGCTGTCGAAACAATATTGCCAGGTTGTATTTTAATAAAACTGTGAAACTTTTAATAATCTTTATTTATTTTATAAAAATTAAACCCACCATACGTTACTATCAACGATACACTTATTCCTTGGAACCCGAAACATAGTACAATCCAATAATTAGACATACACCTCGATTGACGGTTAATCTGGAGCTATTACATCAATAAAAAAGTTGATCGAAGCTTATACAAGACTGACTATGCTCCGTGTCATCAACAAAAGATCGTTACTGAAAACTTCTTAAACTAATATACACAAACTCTCAACGCCACAGAGAAACAACGTTGATTGTGGCCTACGAGTCACATTAGCGATTAAGGTAGTAAAATATGACTCAACTTTGCTATAAAATAGCATATATGCTGAACTGGCATAATCTACAATTAAAAAAATTAAAAAACCTAATACTCTACCACAATACTTAACAGTAACTAACCATTACTATTAATAAACTCAAATAATCTGTAACTCGAATACTATTCATTTTAGACACTAGGTATTCAACATTTTTTAAATCTACTCATCGAGAAAATATAATATACAGGGTGTTGCATTAATAAAATCTAAGAGTTGACCCTGGGAATGGGGGGGAGGGGAGATTACGCCAAGTACGAGTATGCAGAAATATGTCTCCCTCCATATAATTTTTGACGTGTTTTTGCGTTTTTCCGGAAATAAACACATCAAGAGTTGTTTAAGGTTAATCGTTTTCAGTGAAACACCCTGTATATGAATTTTATATATTACCTAATCGTCCTCATAGACCTACTTAAACGTCGTGCGGTCTTTTTACATAGCAGAATTTCACATAGTCCGGCTAGCTCTACAGCAATGGGTAGCAAAAAGAATTAAATGTTGAAGAAAATTTTTTTGTTCTTAATAAAAGTAAAAATGGTTGTTTTTAAACTAGTGTTATCAATGGTTAATATAAAATCAGTGTTTATTATAAAATGTCTTCTTGTTTATATAAATGATAAATGAAAATCTTTTAGAAAAAGTAAGCAAAAATATAAAAACTGTACGATACCGCTATGAAAAAAAATCTAATTTTTTGAGAAACATGTATAAAATAAAAAGTTCAGCAATACGAGGGCTGATGCATGTACATGGTATTCCACTATGGTATTCCATGTAAAGGTTTTTTTTTGTTTTTTTGAACAATTAACACAGCGATGTTCTGGGAAGGAACAACGGCTTTCAATTTCCGAATAATACGCGAATAATCAGAATTAAGATCTTTCATTGACTGTGCTTAGTTTCTGATGCCATAATGAGTGTATGGCCCATCTACGGTAATAACGAATATGAGATAGTCGATAATGTAACGATTCTTAACAACCATCAAACGAACTTAAACTAATTTATTTAACACTACGTGATTATATATTTTAAACGGACAATTATTTATTATTTATTTCCACTCAAGTCTATTTTTACTATGCCGCTTCGTGCGGTCGCAACATTTATATGCCGCGTTGTAGAGTTTTCCAAACATCTAACACACCGCTCTCTAGATTGTTCAATATACCGGCGTTTCTTGATTCACTACGATATCTTCGCAACAATAGCGATTGAAATATTCCCAACAAACTTCGGAAAAAAATACAAGAATCTGTATTCGTTTTGTTTTTATTTTTGGTAACCCAAGAAACCCTAGATATAACAGAAATGGGTAAACGCAGTATTAAACTGAAATTATTATTATTTACAATGTTTCATGATGGTTTTAAAAGGAGTTATAGGTAAAGTGCTAGAAGCAAATAATTAATTGAATAACCTTGAGATGGTTAAGTGTGCACCCCTGTAAATTTGTTTAGAAGAATTAGTATTAAAAAAAAGTGTATGACTGTACAAAGTATTATTCTAACTAATGATTATTCATACAGATTTTTACAATTTCCTACACATATGATTCATACAAGATTCGAATATGTATTCATATCAGTGTAACCGCCGCTGTAAGATACAAAAACCAATGTGTTACATAAAATCGATGTTGCCCTTATGCTTCGTGGTAGGTATAACAAAATGATAAAGGATAAAGGCGTCATCTAGAACACAGGGAAGCCTGGTGTCACGGCCATTGATGTTATCACATTTCGCGATTTGTCAATGTTTTCTGTAAAGCAGTATAAAACGTAAAAGTAAAAATACAATTTAGTATTTTATATCAAAATCTTATTTTATAGTACATAGAATATTGACGTATAGCAAATTAGTTACATCAATTCTTGCGAGTTTTATTATATTTTTTGGCTGAAGACTTTTTAAAAACTTTATTGATATTATTGACAATTGATATTGATATTTAAAACAAATGATATTATTGTTTATTTATTTGCAGTCGATAAAACATTTAATATTATTATTATTTATTAATTACAGAAAACTCTTTACATTCACAATGTGTTCACTAGAACATTAATACTTTATAATTAGTTATTTTAAAGAAGTTTGAATAAACGATTTTGAAATAATTGAGTCTAAATCAATGCACTTAACAGAGCAATTCTAGAGCCCACATTTAAATAGTATGAAACAGAACTTAATTAAGACGCGATTTTGAGTATTACAGCTTTTAGTAGAACAATGTTAAAGTTTACACCTAAGAAGTCTGGAAGGAACTGACTTTAGAATTTAATGTTGAAGGCATCTGAAAATGCATGCTAGATAAATCAGCAATGTGGCTATCTTGTTAAAAGTGCAAGCTAGGTTTGATAACATTATCTCTCAGCTGCATTCTTCTTATCTCAATACGTGACTTGCGAGATGTTGAATTGAATAATAAGCCAACATGTTTTATTTTCAATGATTGATTGAATCCGTCGTAGGCGCTAGGTGGAACATTCTAATAAGTAAATAAAAACACTTAGTTTAGGCTAAGCTTCACAAACAGCTATATTTTATTAGCTTAATCGCGATTTCGGTTTTTACACCATCGTCAGAAGACTGGACACTTAACATAAATTACAAGAATATATAAAGACTAGGGTAGTATGTACAAGGCTGAAAAGGATTAACGATAGTTTTATTTCCAAGAATTTCCAGAATATCTGAAGGAAGAATGGCCGTCTGGTCATTCATAAGTTTCTCATTACGTTTTATGGCTTTATTTATTTGTATGCTTCGAACAAATTCAATTTTGAATCTACCTTTTCAAGGTATAAAGCTTTAAATTTTGTATGGAGCAAGCATGATTATATGTTAGAAGATGCGCGACTAAATTAGAGTAAATTTTGTTATTTTTTCAGCTTCTGATATGTTTATTAAACCTAATGAGAAAACTTCCACCAGTTTGACCTATATATTCATAAACACATTGATCACATTGTATTTCATAAAACCCTGATTTGTTTGGATTATTTTTTGTAGCAATTTTGTTATTAAGTAAGTTTTTAAGCGTGGTATTATTGTAGTAAGCAGGCATAATATTGGTATCTTTATATTTGTTGTACAAATCTCTGTTAATTTTGCTTAAAAGGTTGTACCGTGTGAAGCATTTATTGTTGTTGAAACGAGGCTGTATGGTATAAATTTGTTTTAGAATTGAAGACTTGTTTTTCTTGTTTAATATTTGGTCTATGGTTTTTTCATGACAGCCTTGGTAGTGTAATGTCTGGCGTGCCGGACTTTCACCCAAGCGGCCCGGGTTCAACTCCCGGCGCTGGCAGATCTGGTTAAGGTTTTCTGCAGTTTCCCTTAGCTGTAACACAAATGTGGGATTTGCGCTGTTCCATCTATAAGTCGGCTGCAGCCGCACTTTGGGCCTACATAATAATAATAATCGCCCCCTCCCTCCCGCACAAGCTTATAGCTTCTGGGGCCTTGGTTTAGGTTATGGGTTGTAGTAATTATTATTATATTATTATTATTATTATTCATCATACCCGTTAGTTATTTACTATTTGTTTTATTATGTTCAATTCCGATTAAAAAAAATCTTCTTTGGATAAAGGAATCCTGACGTGGCGTGAAGTCTGTGAATGAAACTATTGAATGCTGACATTTTAATATTCTGCAAAGGATTTGAACAATTGGATATTATACTATAGGTGTGTGTATCCTTTCTGTTTCGTGCCAATAAGTAAACACTCATAGTTCGTTATTAAACTATACCTCACACTTACATTGCAGGAGTTTTAATTACCATCAGGATTGTAATCCCTATTTAATGTTTAATAAATGAACTAAATCGTTTTTTCCTTCTATGGGGAATGATCGCATACATTTCCCATACTTACAACTATGCTTCAGAGTTTTCCATACTAAAAATGGTTACAGTAATACATAAAACGTATAATAATAAATTAGATTGTGTGACCAGCATTTCATATCACCGTTTTCACTCATTTTGCATCTTATTTTAGACAATTCTAAGAGACAAAAGTTTTGTAATATTTGGCGAACTTTCGATTTAAATATTTAGTTATTGTTATTCCAACCTAAATACTACTGACGGTTTTGCTATGACACCGGCTGTCACTGTTTTAAAATGCTTGGGATTCGTTTTCCAATCCTTACATAACAGTGGTTGTCTGTGATTGGTCCTTTAGTGATAATAAAAGCTATAGAATTTGTGAGGTATGTCTACGCCAGGTTTTTTTTTATTAATAATGGCTTTCGGGTCTTGGCCCATCTAAGATTGAGCAGCATTTCTAAGATTGATTAAAGTGCATGGGGCTAATTTTACACACTTATTGTGCTCTTCCATTTTGAAAATTTTAAGCTATAAAAGCGAACACTATAATTTAACGGTGTCTCCTAACCACACATTGTATTTGACTAATTGCCAATACGTATTTCCGAAACAATTTTACCTTTCTCTCGGCATAAAACCGACTCCCGTCTAGACTGTCGATGGACGTAGTAATCAGAATACGTAGTTAGTTCTTTTAGCTTTTTAAACTTTCGCTGAAGCTGTTTAAGGAAGCTAATAATATGGTTTTAATGGCCCATATCCAAATTTTGAACCCTCAGACTGTGTTTTTAGAACAGATAACATATAGCTGTCTGTAAACAAATTTCAACATTAAGCATTCAGCAAACGTAAATCCAATGAAAGAGCCTATAGAATCTTGTTTAGGAACAAATACTCCGCTAGTGTATCGGTAGGAATACATCTGCCCAATAGAAGTCTTCCATGCTTTGAAAGCAATTGCCATATTGACGAAATGGAAATAAAAATTCAAATGTGGAGATTGTTCTAATCTTTATTCCTATGGGCATTATTATTGGTACACTGCGGAATACGAAAATGTTCAGTGGAAGACTTGTAATTGATCATAAATTTATACAAGGTGATTCATTTTAAATGTACGCCGGTTTATGGGGCCAAACATTTTTGGTCATTTTTGGAAAAGATTTTTGCATTAAAAATTTTGGTGCCCTCAATAATTCACCGAACTGAAGCCAGCCCTGGCAGTCTGGTTGGTAGGTTTCGTACTAGATTGTCAAGGTAAAATAATACGCTAACAACGTTGACACTTTAAAAATACTGTAATAACAGTGCGTAGTAAAGATCATCAGTCATCACCTGATATTATTATCAATGAAAATGGAATTATTATTATTCTTAACATCTACTGCATTTACCTACCTTTAAATTACGAAAACGTACCTAAATATTACGAAATTACATAATATTTATCTTAGATTACAATACCAACGTTTTATTGTTGCATTTGTGAATTATTTTTTATCCAGTTTGTGTATACTAATATTTTTTAAATAATGTCTGTTCATATCGAAATTTTGGTAATAAAATAAGATAGGAACAGTTGAATTTACGTAACAAAGAATGTCGGAGAAATTTAATTAATTTATAAAATAATACTTCATATTGTTAGAATATTTAAGTGTTAATTATAAGTGTAATTAGATATTTACTATTGGATTGTTTTTGTGGATATTTAAGGAATGAATGATGCTGGTCGAGTTTTGTCGTTGTACAAAGGTAATATGAGACTTTGCAGGTTGTGAATGGTCAGTTACGTTTTCGTTAAAGACAGAAAATCTTAAATAGAGTATAATAATTGAGTTTTAATAAATAATAAACACTTCAATGCTGATTGTAGTAAAACAATTCGGGGTTCCCCTATATTTGGTAAATAGAAAGGAATGCGGAAATCATGCAGATTCATTGTCAGATCGATCAAGAACGTAATAGAATACATCTGACTTTACAGAATATTGCACAATATGTTCATTATCATTAACCTAAACAAGAAAATGAAGAGTCTAGGTCACCAAAATGAAGAGAGTGAATATGCAAAAAGCATCGCGAACCACGAGGCGATTGGCAAGAGAAGCAGTAGCGTCACAAAATTTTATCTTTTTTTATCCTATTGTAACGTTCTTTTTCAAATAATAATACAAGTGCTGTTTAAATCGTCTATTCACAAACAAATATTTATTTCTATACACTAATTAATACACTATAAATTAACGCTATGATTATAAACCATTAAAAACTATTATTTACAGACTATGAATTTCTAATACAACATTTATATTCACTATTTATTTTGTAATACACAGTTAATGACTTGCTGTTGACTGATCCCCTTTTATCCGCGAGTCGCTTTTATACCCTCCTACAATCGTACTAGAAGCCGGTAGAAACTACCATGTATTTCTGGAAGGTGCTAGATAAACAGTGCCTCGTTTACATTGTTGGTGCTATGCGTCATTCTCTCGAATGCCGCAGAATACTCCATCCGCTGCTCGAGAAGGGGTTCTTTCTTTTTCTCTCTTGTTACACTGCCCCCCTCTTCAAGTCTGTTCTGTCCCAGAACAGGTTTTATGATCTGGTTCCTGTAGAACGGGTCATGACGATATCGACAGTCTTCACCTCGACTACACGTTCCATTACGGTAGAAGTAGCAGTCTACACTCTTCGTTGGCCTTGATGCGGGCTGTGGGTCAAAACTGCAGACGAAGATCTTGACGTCCGTACCTCTAAAGATAACTTCCAGCATGTTTCTAACGATTCTCCAATCCAGCTGGTCCCGCCCACAGCCGAGTTTGGGAACTGCCAATTTGTTAATTCCCCTGGTAAGCAACTCGATCCTCAAATTCCATAGTGCCCTCCACAAGTCGGCGTAACTCGGCTTCTGGTAATAAAACTGCTTGGTTACCAAGTAGTAAATGGATCGGTCATGATCAGGCAAGCGTAAGGATTTACCAACAGAGGGATTTTGTTCTCGAAGTTCATTCAGCCGTCCAAATTTATTTCTAAACACTACTGCGATCCCCCTGGACATACGGAGATCCGCGGAGACACAGTGGGCAATGGAATAATTACCAGGGACCCGGAAGAGATCTTGTTGCATCTCAGTCGTGACTCCGAATCGCGCTTTTCTAGTTCCAGAGAACGCAGCCATAAATTCTCTAAAGGTTGGTTGATCATCTTCAGGCCTTACGGTATTGATAGTCACCTCAGCCTCATCTTTCCGATCCGGGACTGCGTCATTATTTCCCTCATAGTGCGCCAGACGATTGGAGTGTACCACCTTTGGTTTCCCCCTTGGCAACTTCTGGATGCGATAAATCAAGTCATTTATTCGTTTCTTCACCTGGTATGGACCCTCCCAATTTCGCTGTAACTTTGGAGAATAGCCACGACGCCTTTGCGGGTTGTATAACCAGACAAGCTCTCCAGGTTGAAACCCTCCTTCTTGGGCCCTCACATCGTACGTAGCCTTCATCCGGTCACTCGCGATTCGACTATTATTTCGGGTTCGGTCGTGAATATCCTCCAACTTCTTCTTTAAGTTGATGACATAATCATTCCCGGCTACCTCCTGCTCTATAGGTGGAGACCCAAATTCCAGATCACACGGTAACCGTAACTCGCGTCCAAACATCACAGACGCTGGTGACTGACCGGTTGTTTCGTGGACCGATGCACGATAAGCCATCAGGAACAGATGCAGGTATTGGTCCCAGTCTCGTTGATGATCGGAGACGACCTTGGCCAAATATTTGCCCATTGTTCGATTCATGCGTTCTACCATTCCATCGGACTGCGGATGTAACGGTGTGGTCCGGGTCTTACGAATGCCCAACAATCGACAGACTTCTCCAAAGAGTACAGACTCGAAATTGCGGCCTTGATCCGAATGCAGCTCCATGGGCACTCCGAAACGACTGAAGAACTCTTTGACTAGTACGTCAGCAACAGTCGCAGCTTCCTGGTTTGGTAGGGCATATGCTTCTGGCCATTTGGTAAAATAGTCCATTGCCACTAAGATGTATTTATTCCCATCGTCGGTTTCGGGAAATGGTCCGGCAATGTCTATAGCTATTCTCTCCAGAGGACTACCCACATTGTACTGCCTCATAGGTGCTCTTCGCTTCCCCAAGGGTCCGTTGCCAGTGGCACATAATTCACATTTCCGGCACCACTCCTTCACGTCTTCTTTACAATTGACCCAATAAAAACGCTCCCTAACTTTCTCCAAAGTCTTTTTCACACCGAAGTGTCCTCCTGAGGCACCGTCATGGAGATGTCGCAATACTGTAGCCACTCGGCTTCTTGGAACCACGAACTGAGACCTAATGGTGGTGCCATCTTCACTCTCCAGTACTCGCTTCAGGAGATCGTCTTCCACCTTCAAGGACTCCCATTGGGCCCAATATGCTTTGAGCGTTCTGTTAAAAGGGCTGACGACCTCCCAGGCAGGCCTTTCTCCCACGCGCTTCCATTCCAGTACCATTTTTAGTTCGGGATCAGCCTCCTGCTGTCGTTGCAATTCTTCCGGCAACCAATTGTCGTTGACGATGGTAGTCCTTAATACTTGGCAAACCCTCTCTTCCAAACGAGAGCAATGACGGCAATCCGTTGGACAGGGTCTTCTTGAAAGAGCATCGGCATTTCGATGACTAGTGCCCGCTCGATGTTCGGTGTCAAAGTCGTATCCTTGTAATCGTTCGATCCACCTTGCGACCTGGCCTTCAGGATTACGGAATTGTAGAAGCCATTTCAACGCTGCATGGTCCGTCCTCAATAAAAACTTCCGTCCGTACAAGTATTTGTAAAAGTGCTCAACGGACTTCACGACGGCCAATAGTTCTTTTCTGGTCACACAATAATTCTTTTCGGCTTTAGACAAAACCTTACTAAAATAGCCGATGACCTTTTCTTGTCCATCCTGTATCTGAGAAAGTACACCCCCAATGGCCAGATTACTTGCATCTGTGTCAAGTATGAATTTCCCTTCTGTCCGTGGATAGCTCAATATTGGTGCGGTTGTCAGGGCACGCTTCAGCTGTTGGAAAGCTGTTTCACACTCTCCGCTCCAAACATACTCGCGCCCATCTTCAGTTAACCTTGTCAGAGGTTTCGCTATATTGGCAAACCCAGGAACGAAACGCCTGTAGTAGGTACATAACCCAAGAAAACTACGAACTTGGTGTTTATCTTTCGGTGTTGGCCACTCTTGAACTGCACGAATCTTATCGGGGTCGGCTGCCACTCCATTTTGTGATACGACGTGCCCGAGATATTTCACTTCCTTTCTGAATATGTGGCACTTTTTCGGACTCAGTTTCAGATTGGCTCCACGTAGTCTTCGGAACACTTCCTCTAGATTTTTCAAATGTTCGTTGAATGATTTTCCGACTACAATCACATCATCTAGGTATACCAGGCAGGTCTTCCACGACAACCCTCTCAGGATGGTCTCCATTAGACGCTCAAAGGTGGCCGGAGCGTTACATAGACCGAAAGGCATAACTGTAAACTGCCATAGTCCGGAACCAATAGTGAACGCGGTCTTCTCCCGGTCTTCAGGTTCCATTTCAACTTGCCAGTAACCGCTCTTCAAGTCCAAAGTCGAAAACCATCGTGAACCAGACAGGGTATCTAACGTGTCGTCGATGCGTGGTAAGGGATAGCTGTCTTTCTTGGTCACGTCATTAAGCTGCCGATAGTCCACACAAAATCTCGTTGACCCGTCCTTCTTACTGACCAGGACCACCGGTGATGCCCATGGACTGCTGGATGGCTCGATGACCCCTTGTTCTTCCATATCAGTAATAATCTTTTCGGCTTCTGCTCGCCTTGCTAGAGGTAGACGCCTCGGCTGCTGACGGACAGGCATAGAGTTGCCTGTATTGACTTTATGTTTTACTATATTTGTTCGTCCCTTCTGGCTATCGTCAAGAGCGAAGATATCTTGGTATCGGTGAACCAAACCCTGTACCTCTTTCACTTCTGTTCTGTTAAGGTCTTCGCACGAACTAGTAACCATGCCCACTAATTTTCCACCATGGTCTTTGGGCGCTGGTTTTGGAACATCAGCCATACACCTGGCTACTCGGAATACTGGCACACACTGTCCCACAAGGGTACTCTTCTTCAATGTCATCGGATCCACATTAACGTTCATAATTCTCACCGGTACTCTCTTTCCAACCTTGATCAGCGCTTTTCCCACCAGTATGCCACTATGGATCTTCTTATCACAAACAGGCTCCATCATTCGCACACACCCTACCCGAAGATCTCCATCCAAACCCGCCTCGACAACCATCTCGCTTTGACCCGGCAATATCACATCTTCAGTCAACAAAACCCTTACAACCGGATCTTCTCGTGGGTGCAAAGGAAGTTCTTCGTTACCGACCTTCAAAACACCCTCTTTCAAATCCAACGTAAAACCAAATTTTCTCAGGAGGTCCATTCCCAAGATGAAGTCATCAGTGATATCGGCTACCAGCACCTCATGATCACATTCTTCACTTCCAATGCCAATCTTCATCTTCACCACTCCGCGTGTTGGTATCACTTCACCTGTTGCTGTACGGAGTTGAGTAGTTGTCGGTAACAATTTAATACTTGATTGTAGAACATCAGGGCGTACGATGGATTTTGTCGCCCCCGTATCAATAAGTAGTGGAACGGTTCGGTTAGCAATCTTTCCATCTACAAACAAACTGCCATTACTATTCTTTGATGTTACGGCATGGATCGTGATCTCCGGGGCATCTTCACTCGCAGTCAACGTTCGCCCCCTCTTGCCAACCCTTTTTAACTTTTCCGACGGTTGTACTTTTCTTATTTTGGGACAACGGCGTTCTACATGTCCTTGTTCGCCGCAGTTCCAACAACGAGGCCCTCGAACTTCTTGATGATTCTTCTTACGGCTTTCTTCCTTCCGAAGAACTCTCAGTACTAACTCCTCTAGGTGATCTTTAGAACCTTCTTCTTCCTCCACAACGGCCCGAACACGCCCGTGACCTCGGGACGCTTGCTTTGCAGCTTCAAATTCTAAGGCGTGAGCAAGCGCATCATCAGTTGTTCTTGGTCGTGCTAGCCTCAATGATTGTTGTGTTTCCCCGTCTCTTAACCCATCAATGAAGATCTGCACAGCGAGCTGTCCCAGAAATGAATCGGGTGCCGTAGGGTACGCCAATCGGACAAGCCGCGCAACATCGGCTTCAAACTCCTGCAGGCTTTCTCCATTCTTCTGGATACGATTCTTCACTTGCGCGTGATACACTTGTTGAAGATGCGCGTCTCCATATCTCATCTCCAATCTAGACACTAACAATTGATAATCAGTTTCCTGTCCTACTGGGATTGTTTGCAGGACGTTCAACGCGTCTCCACGCAAAGCCACAGTTAAAGAAACGGCCTTTTCCTTGCCTGTCCATCCGTTGGCCCCAGCGGCCGCCTCAAATTGTTTGTAGTAGGTGGACCAAGGTATCTTTCCATCGAACGTGGGTGGTTTTACTTTTATCCCTACGGCAGGAACCTTTTCTTCTTTAAATTGTTTCTTTACTTCATTAAACGGCCACTCAGAAGTTGAGGGAAACCGTAGTTGCCTCATTCTATCTTCCAACATTTCGATCATATCGTCTTTCTTAGTTGTTGGTGGTAATTGCATTTGGGCTATTTTCTCTTCTACCATCTTTATTACCCTATCTTGTTCCGCCAATCTACCTTCCAATAGTCCTAACGCACTGGCATTCTCCAAAAATTCTTCGAAAACTTTATCTTCCAACGCTTTGACATTTTCCAACAATTCTCCTTTCAGCATTTTAACATTTTCTTCCAGTGCTTTAGTATTTTCAAGTAATTCTTCTTTTAAAATTCTAGAATTCTCTTCGGACTTTTCCAGTATTTCTTCTTTTAGCATTCTAACATTATCTTCGGACTTTCTAGAACTTTCCAGTAACTCTTCTTTTAATATTCTAGAATTTTCTTCCATTTTACTTAACAACACGTTAGTATCAATTGCGGGTCCAGGTATTTCGAAGCGGTAATTTTCAGGATCTTCCTTCTGTTCTAAAAGCCATTCTCTTAGCCGATTTATCAAAACTTCTTTCTTTCCATTACTATCCAAGTCCCTCTCGTCCAACTCCCGCTTCAAATCTATTACTAAGAGATCCTTTAATAGTTTCATCACCATTTTGATTGTTTGTTGAAATTATGTTTTAACACCAAAAATTTTATTCTCACAGCACTTTAATTAATTATTACGCGATTTTATTTATTTTAAAACCCTCACACCTGTAACACCACTGTAACGTTCTTTTTCAAATAATAATACAAGTGCTGTTTAAATCGTCTATTCACAAACAAATATTTATTTCTATACACTAATTAATACACTATAAATTAACGCTATGATTATAAACCATTAAAAACTATTATTTACAGACTATGAATTTCTAATACAACATTTATATTCACTATTTATTTTGTAATACACAGTTAATGACTTGCTGTTGACTGATCCCCTTTTATCCGCGAGTCGCTTTTATACCCTCCTACAATCGTACTAGAAGCCGGTAGAAACTACCATGTATTTCTGGAAGGTGCTAGATAAACAGTGCCTCGTTTACATTGTTGGTGCTATGCGTCATTCTCTCGAATGCCGCAGAATACTCCATCCGCTGCTCGAGAAGGGGTTCTTTCTTTTTCTCTCTTGTTACACTATTTTTTACTTTTAACGGGTTAGAACTAAAAGTTTTACAATTACTTTTCCTTAAATGTTATCATTACCCTATGGCATTTAAAACGTAATGCCATTTTTAATTATAACTCGTTATTAGGGTGTATGTATTCAACGATAACAAACGTAATGTTAAAAAGTATAATCATAACGTACGCTGCTGACTTTTTTTAACAACCGTGGTAACATAAGATGCTGCTTACACTTTTATCGTAAAGTGTTTCACACCTGTTGATCATCCGTTGACCTAGATTGTTCATCTTCTTGTTTAGGATAGTTCTGATTCTATTATTACTCGTTAATAAATATTTAATTAAGTTAAAAACGTCCCCGTATCCATCATGATGTATTTTATTTTGTAATTATTTTTCATCCCGCTAGTCTAATAATATTATCGTAATTGTAAATTACTTGTTACATGCTAATTACTTTATGACTGACTTTACTTTAAACAGTATTTGTAGTATACTTTTAAATTCCAATGGTAATATTCAAATTCTTTAAAACAATAGAAAAATAGTGATTAATTAACAAAAATTAATAATAATATAATAACACATAAACATAATAATATTCCGTTATAAAATTGTGACCGTCAACTTAAAGAACAAAAAGTACAAACACATAAATCTGCTTTAGTGTCATTCAACCTTAACATAACAATAACAAACTCCGATCTTTTAAGTTGCAGACAAAACAGATCACATTTCTGTTTTTAAAAACAAGAATACCTCCGTAACTAGCTCAGTTACCAATGTCAAGACCTGATTCAAAATTCAATGAAACTTTAAAATCTATTTTCTGGATTCATTCATTGGAAAACTATTCGTTTTCTACCTATACTTGTCCAGGTAAATTAGCTCTACTACCTCCCCTCTACCTACCATTTAAAAGATATCACGTATGTCTGAATCGCCCTGTATACGGCGCAGTTGTGTAGAAGATAAGAAAACTAGAAGGTACTACTAATTAGTTCGTTTAAATTATAATTTAAATCGACATTTCACGCCTTGAAATACCCGTAGATAAAGTATTCGCGTAGGTGGATGAAAATTGTATATTAGCTTAAAAAATTAAATGACACAAAGAAGTTACAGCTACAAATTCCTGGTTTTGCTGCGGTTGTAGCCCTCTAAGGGACTCAATCTTCTTCGCGTCCATTAAGCTATTACTACTTTGTATTATCATGTTTTTTTTCTAGTACAGACTTTTCGTAATTAAAATGTCAAGGATAAATAATAATTAATATTTATTCTTATATTATTATCGATTATAGTCGAACCAACAATTACCCTAACAAAATACTCTATTTAATTATAACGGTATAGAAAGTGAGGGACATGGAACATTAGGAGTTTGAGTGGCAAAGAAGTCAAATGAATGGCAAAAAAAAGATGGCAAATGAATTTCAAAGAACATGAGTTAAAATGTTAATAATATCGGAAACACAAAAGAAAGGGAAATGATTTTCAGAAATGAAGAACGGGCATTTACTAATATGGAGCGGTGTAGATGATAAGGAAAGAGCACAAGCAGGAATAGGGACCATAATTCGTAAACATATTAAAAATACGATAAATAAATGGGAAGCAATATTGGAAAGAATTTTATCAATTGAATTAAAATATCAAACGCATCTTGAATCAGTAATTGCAGCATATGGGCCAAACCAAAAGAGAAAGCACAGTGTAGAGATAAATTCTGGGATCAGTTAAGTTTAACGGTCGAAACACCCAGAGGAAGAATTTTTGTAGTGGGAGACATGAATAACAGGGTAGGAATAGGAAACGACACATACAAAGTGATTGGCAAATTTGGAGAAGAAGTACGAAATATTAATGGACAAAGACTACCCGATTTCTGCATAGTACATGACTTAATTATCACAAATACCCTTTATCGGTATAAAGATATACACAAGTACACGAGAACAGAACCAAGCAGGGGAGAGTACTCTATTATAGACTATATAATTGTAGAAAGAGGAAACAACTTTAATAAAAGATGTAGTTGTTAAAAGAGTAGCTTCTGCTAGAGCCAAAATAAAACAGAAATATGGAAAAGAGAAATTACATGAAGAAAAGACTGAGCTAAAGATAAGCAGAGAAACAGTTAGATCATACAAATTAAAGAATGAAGAAATTAACTAAAAGATAAGAAGAAACAGTAGAAAAAGACGTTCAATGAAATCAAGAATTTCAGAGAAGAAATAGATAATAAAGACACGGAAGAAATGTGGAATATATTGAGATGATATTTTATAAAAAATATATTTTTGCGTTGGTTGCCATTAACATATCCATGAAATTTAATAAATAAAAAATATATATAACCCCAATATTTCTTACTTTCTCCCAATGGACTGACTCAGGTTTAACTCGATAGAGCATGAAATATAAAAAAAATCTTATTGATTCTTATACCTGGAAGAAAAGAACTTACTCCCAAAACATTTGGACTTCCGCAACTGAACAACAGCAAACTAAAATCTATATGTGAAAAGAAAAAGAAATGGATGCTTGCGTACACATCAAATAAACACATAGATAAATTGAAAACAGTCTTTATTTTTATTAATGATAATTAAAAAATCTAATTCAAAAAAGAAAGTCAAAAAAATTATTTAAACAGAACAGTAAAAAGTATTGGAAAATCTTCCTTGAGCTTGCTCAAATGTGTAAATTATTCGTTATCAACCTGACATGGGGGTTATAATTGTTCCCCATTTGAGCAAACTGTCATCATTTAAAGTTATCAGTTAAAAATATTTACAATTGCTAAAATAAATTTATCTAATGAAAATAAAATTTTTATAAACAAAATCAAATTGTTTATTTGGTAAAACTTTGTTATTGAAAACTTTTAAAATAAGAAAAATAAATTCTGAACTTATTAAGATTGTCTTTATGATTTTGTTATATGAAAAATATAACCAAATCCTTTTATTTTGACCAAGCTTGTATATAAAATACGTCGAAATCCACTTCAAATTTTTTTTTCAATTGGTACAACTGCATTTATTCAAACAGGTGATTTTGAAGACAAGTCGATTATCCAAATCAATAATGGAAACAAAAATCTTCTTAATTTAATTTAATAAATAAATCGTTCACAATTCCATGCAATTGTCAAAGAACGAAAATAAATCTTCTTTGATTTAAATATTCAGGTAACTATTTATTACACTTTGTTAAATTTTTGTTTGTTTACATTTGACGTATGTTTATGAAAACATATGGTTATAACTTAACCTTGTTAAGTTATAAACTTACTTTGTTCTAGCAAATTCTTGTATGAGTCGACGTGGTTTCAACCAAAGCGTTTTATCGACTGAATTTGTTAATTTTTCCTGGCCTTTTTATATGCTTTACCAAAACAATTGAAAACTATGACAAATTTTCACAAACAAAATCAACTCGCTACGTTTGTAACGTCACTTCACGAAAACAGCTGTTTGTAATTAGCACTAATCTTAAATCTAAAAGGATAGAAATGTAGCTGGCAAGATAACGATTAAAACAACATGGACACTTATAGTCTAGAATTAATCATAACTGAGAAAATTAACAAAAACGATTAACGATGAAAACTTCATTAAAACTCAAATTACATGGATACACATGATCTCCAGCTCTTTCCTTTACAAATAATGAATACATAACTACACTAGGTAACTGATACATATAAAATTTACATAAGAAAATATTTACAATAGAAGAAAAACTCAAATGTAAAATCTGTTTTTACGATTTAGAAATTCAACGATGCTTATACAAGATCCTACACCAATATCAACATAAATGAAATCAAATTATAGTAAAACTTGTCCAACATACAGTCCTCCAAGTGCTTGTGTTCAAACAACGGTGTAAAATGTTATATTAAAATCAATATTTGGAAAAATCGAAGCATATCAGCAAAGCCAATACCTTCATTAGTTTATAAAAACATTTTATGAAAATTCAGGAGATTGTAAGTCTAATGTACTATTGTAGACATTACAATATTGACCTATTTTACATATTTTTAGTAAAATATTTTCCCGAAACTGAATCAGTCGCATGCGAAACAGAAAGATTTGCCCTACGTTACCCATCGTTAAACTCAGGTCTAATAAGAAAATAAAATCTTCCAGAAAAATGGAAAAACCATCTTAACATGTGACTTAGTTTGCATAAACCATGTTTTTATATGAAAACAATCTAAATGATTGATATGCCTTTTTATAATTGAAACTTTTTATGTAAAAATTAAGGTTACGTCTGCACGAAATTCATCCTTCTATAATTTCTACTTAAAATTGATAAATCTATCTGTAACCTAACATGTAGCTTTTGGATTAAATAAACCTAATATTCTAGCATGTCTATCTTTTTATTTTATTTTATGCATCAAATAATTATATTTGTGTTTACGATCAAATCGTCAAGTAAATTTTCAATCAGATGATTCTATATCTTCTCAATATTTAGAAACACAGTCATAGAGTCAGCAAAAAAATACATGTGTAACATGTAAAGAAAACAGATACAAGAAACAAACTGCATGGTGGACAGAAGAAATCAAACAGCAAGTTAAGATTAAGAAAAGAAAATGGTAAATGTACCTAAGCAACAGGATATAAATGAATTATAAAGATTATAAGAAGCAAAGAATAAGAGTAAATAAGTTAGTCAGAGTATCTAAACAAAAAACATGGAAGTAGTTTGGAGAAAAACTTGAAAAAGGCAGTAAAGATAACCAAAAATTATTCTTCCAGTATTAAAAAGCATTAGAAAAAAGTAGATATAATAACAAGTAAAAATGAATGGGAAAAATATTAAAAATTGGAAGAGAAGTTATAAAACGCTGCCAAGTTACACATGGTGTACCATGTTAGACATGGTGTACCATGTTACACATGATGGTTACACCTAACACTAACACTACAAGTTATGAATACTTCCAAAAGCTGCTGATAAAAGAAACAGAACAAGAAATGGAAACGTTACAAGAAGTAGACTACGAAACAGCAAGTATACTAGAAGAAGGATTAGAAAACAAAACAACAAGGCACCAAGTAATGATAGAATTGCGACAGAAATGGTCAAAAGCATGGGAGAGAATGGAACACAAATTCTACTGAAAATATTTAATCGAGTCTGGAATGAGGAGAAAGTGCTTAAAGAGTGGGAAATTGGATTAATACTAGGGATATTTAAAAAGGTCTGAAATATTCCACACAAAAGAAGGTGTCAGACAAAGAGGCAGCTTAAGCCCACTGCTATTTATTATCTTCATGGACAAATTAGTCAGAAATGCAAAATAAACAACAAAATCATTGTATATTGGATACAGAAATCTTAAAAACGTTGACATCTGCGAATGTGCCTTTGCAGACGATATAGCAATAGTAGCAAGGAGCGAGAAGGATTTAAAAGAAAATCTGAAAGTTTGGAAGTTTACCATGCGCTGAGTAAAGATCTTATCAACTAAAAAGATAACAGGGGAAATAAAGATGAAGGTTTACAAAACAATATATAGACCACTCCTCACGTACGGCTGTGAATCGTGGGTTCTATAAGAACGAGAAAAAAGTAAGATTAGGGCAGCCGAAATGAAATACTAAAGGACAGTTAAAGAGGTAACAAAAAGAGATATAACCATACTGAGGAAATAGGCGAAATAAACACGTTTTGGTGCAATTTTTGTTCTCCAATAACGAGAACCGGAAACGCCACAGCTTATTACCTGGTTACAGAAATTGTTACCCAGTTGTTAAGAATAGGCTGGTTTTAGCGTTTACCAGGATTTTTCCCTCAGGGTTCCGTCTGTCAGGTGGTACCGGTGGCACTGCAGCCTAAAAGGGTTATTATACTCGCCCTATACCTACAACAAGTTAATCACAACCAGTCTGTAATGGTAATACACTGTATCAGTAGATACAGGTTTCTCACTGGATGTGTGATGAAGTCTTTCGGTTCCAAGGAGGGTTGTCCGAAAATGAGCTTTTCCCACTCAGCGCATAGCAGTTGCATAAAACATGCATACCTGTTCCTGGTTCCTTGTTGCAGAGTCTGCAAGTGAAGTGTCAATTAAATAGCCTGATCTTGCACATATGTACTTTAACAGTCGTTTGCCCTGTTAGGAAACCCGTAATAATCTTGAGTTGCAACCTACTTAAGAGAATAAGTTCTGTTTCTGGCAAGGTCTGTAAATGAAGGCCTTGCTATGGTTGTGTCCTGGTTGATTTGTGCAGTATATTCTGTGCTGAGCACGGCTGTCTTCAAGTGGTCTAGGGTGTAAAAAAACTGCCGCTAAAAACGGACAAATAGAACTTGTTCTGGGGGGGGATACCTTTGAAAAGCACTTTTCAGGG